>VZRH01006718.1:225407-285833 GCA_013397555.1 Urocynchramus pylzowi | reverse complement strand
TTTTTTTTTTTTTGTCAGAGAAATAGGAAGGATTAGGTCCTTCGAAAGACTTTTCCCTCATCCACACTGCATACTTAGGGAGAAGAATGCCTATCTGCTCTACAATAATGAAGATGCAATTTTTTTGCAAGGCATGACAGCTTTAATACCCTATCTGTCAAATGTTTTCATTCCTGTAGCTCCAAAATCTGGAGCTACATACAATAGCCTGAGGAAACATTCTTTAATTGTCAAATGTTTTTCTTACTAGTTTTGTGATGGGAAGAGTAGAACTTCACTTGCTTTTCAGTTTTGAGACCTCAGGACCTTCTCCATGGAAACAATGATATTTAAGCTAGCAAAGTTACCCACAGGGTGATTCTATATAAAGAAGTATCTGAAAAAAGAGGAAAGATTGCCAAATTTTAAACTAGTCTCCTTTAAGAAAATATTATTAATGTGATAATTCAAAAATACCTTCCCAATCTTCTCCATCCTATTTCCATGGATTCTCCTGTCCAGATAAACTCAGCATGTTTGAAGGAACAGAGCACATGTGTAATGTAGATTCTGTCAAGCATAGAAAATCATCACTTTCCAGTGCTTTGATGCACCTGTATGCTAGTATGTACAAAAGCTGCTGGTAAATACCTTTCCCATGTGCGGCAGCAACCACCTGTATACCATTACTTGTTTCTATGTTAACTATTCATGCCCTCAGAATTACTCCGCTAACTGTGAAGGTGGGTTGCAAATTTTTATTAACTCAAATCTAAAAATATACATTTTTTTTGGTGGAGAATTCAGTAGATTGCCTCCTAAGCAAAGAAGCAGGATAAATCACATTTACTTCAAACAAAATTGATGTAGGATTTTAATGATTAAAAATGACCAAGACTTGTTTTTTGTGACACATAAAAGTGACGCTAGCCTTCTGTGACTTTGTGTGTTTTTTCAAAGTGAAAGATTAAAACCTCACAAAAGGATCTCTGTTATTGCTTGAAGCTCATATGATGTTTCTATCTGGTTCGGATAAGAATACAACATACTGTGTAGAAATAGTTAAATGAATCAGAAAAGTTGCTCATAAACACTATTGCTCCTTTAACAGCATTGTAGTATTTGTTTGTCACTCCAGCTTGATTTTTCTTGTCAATAGTCTTAAAGCATAAATTCTTTCATAAATGATGCTTAAGAAAGTGAAGTTTCTTTTTCCCTGAGAGTTAGAATATAAAAAATGACATTTTTTGTTACAAATTGAAAACTATTTTTAAGAGTAACTTTTAAAATGAATTGTGGAAGAATAAAAATACATTACATTGTCTTCTCTGAATAACTTATGTGAGAATTAAAAACTTGTATTTATTTAATGGGTGTCTAGATAAGGTGATTAACAAATCTGTATGTATGCAAATTACTTTTTTCAGTGCAGTGTTGAAATAAATTTTAAAAATATTTAAGAGCAAAAAAGTGTTTTTAAGTAATTATTGTGATAATTACTGACTCCCAATAGGTTATATTACACCAAGAAGGTCATATGGATGATGGTCTCACTTTGCAAAGATGTCAGCGTGAGGAATCCCAGGCTGCTCGAATCATTCGCAATACTACAAGCTTATTCAGCCACTTTATAAGGTAGTTGTTACCCTGTTTTTAAAAATTGAAATTTGAAATTTTGATTAGTAATGCCATTAAATAGATGGAATAATTTATGTGAGATTATTTACATGAAATCTAACACCTTGAAGCCAGAAGCAAGCTGGATCATAATCCAGGTAGAAGAAAACATGCTAACTGATCTTAGTCTAACTCTGTTAGTGATTATTCAGTGATATCTAGAACTTTGTGTAATTAAATCCAGAAGAATGTATTTTGTACTGAATAAGCTATTCTTTTTGTAGTGCTTGGCAGAAGTTTTAATTATGATGATGAAGTGTTCTCCCTTGTAATACTTGATGCAATATTTGATGAAAAAATAAAGAAAAAGGAGGTTTTAATTAATTATTTGCCCACCATATGAGCCTGTTTTTAAAACATTATTACTTCAGTATCTCAAGAACCTGCACCACTCCTTTGTATTTCTTGGGCTGAGGATATAAAACAGGGCCACTTTTGCCAGCAGTCAGTTTCTGATAGATGATGCTATTTATAGTAGTCAGGCTGTGGAAAACTGGATTATCACACAAGGCTGAGAAAATACTTGAACAGAAAAATACATTATTTTACTGACAACAGAGATTTCTTGAAATGCTTTATATTTTTAAATCCCACCCTTTTTTATTTACTATATGGAATAGATGCAGAAGATCGAATTAATGGTTAGGATCACCAGCTACTTTTGTGCTCTTTTTCCAGAAGACTGTGGGTGTATAACTTCAATAACTGCTAGTGTTATTGCACATCACACCTATAACTTTAATGGGATTTGAAGTATCTAAACAAAATTGATTACTGTAAAAAAGGGACTTTAATCTCTTTTTTTTTGTTTTTTCTGAATTACATTGCTTCTTATATTTTTTTCCCTTTCTTTAAAAAACACTCTCTCTGTTTATATCAGCATAGAAAGGGAAATATGATTCCATTTCAGGAAGTTCTGAGTGCTGGACACCCAAATAATAAATGTTTGAATAATGTTCAGCTTGCATTATTCATTGCTTATATTCACATGTCATACATGTAACAAGACTTGATTTAGGTACCAAAAGAGAATAGACTGCCACATAATACTGTAAATTACAGTGGGGAAAAGATTAATGCTGCCAGTCTTGATGTTTTCCATAGTGGAAACAACAGAGCACTATCCCCCACTGCCCTGCCTGTTGAGGAGATGGCTCAGACTCTGCAGGACCTGATCACTTACTTCCAGCTTCCCGAAGAAGACCTGCAACACGAAGACAAGCAAAACAAACTTCGCTCACTCAAAAACAGACAAAATCTATTCAAAGAAGAGGTATAGACAAAGGGATCTTTGCATTATTTTAAGTGCATTGTCTCACAAACTTTGAGAGAAATCTAGATGTATGTGTATTATCATCTAGATGTATGCAAATGATCTATAATGTAATGTTCCTAGTTGAAATTATATATATATATATATGTAAGTATATTAAACTTGTCACAAGCCACACACTCTGTCATAGAATTTGATGTCAATACTTCTGAGCATTTTTGAAAGGATCTGATTTACTAAAATTTTTTTTCTCTCTGTGAAGTTATACAAGCTGGATACTCCAAATGAATGATAAAACCTGGGTCAATAATCGATGTTATTTCTGATGTCTTTTCTGTCCTGTGAATCTGCCTGTAACTTTTTTTACCTCTAGAAACTCTAAGAATGCCAGTTTTAGAGAAAGTTATGTATTACATAATTGTTGAATTGCTCCTATCTAAAACTGGGATAACTGCATTTTTGTAGAAATACTAAGCATATTTTATGATGTGTTTAGACACATTTGAATTGCTTCCAGGTTTTCAATACCATTTGAGTATGCAATCAAAGTGAAGTTACAAATCTCTTGTAGTATTTAAAAGTCTTTGGTTTACAGATATTTTATTGGATAGCAGAATTTCCACCTTTTTAAATCAATGAGAATTCTTTTTTATCCAAATTTAAAGCATTTTTTCCTTATGCAAGGAAGATTTTATGTAAAAAAAAGAGTGTCCTTAAAAATTGAAAAGGCCTTTATTTTCAGATTTTTATTCTTTTTTTTTTATAATACTTAGTTGCGTAAAGAATTGTATGGAATCATCCTCTAAAATTAATTATTTTTATACAGAAAAATATATATTCAAATCTTTTCAGCACAATTTGTTTGTTGTTTGGGATTTTCTTGATTTAAGATTATGCAGCCTTCCAATTTATAAAAGAAAAAGTCCTTAATGAAACAATGACCAATGCTTTTTCATGTACAGTTCACTTTCCTCTCTGTCATTTGTGTTTAGGGAATGCTGGCACTCGTTCTAAATTGCATTGATCGCTTAAACGACTACAACAGCGCAGCTCATTTTGCAGGAATTGCAAGAGAAGAACATGGTGGTACATCATGGAAAGAAATTTTGAACCTGCTTTACAAATTGTTAGGTAAGTTCTTCAAAAACCTTCTAAAGTAAAAAAAACCCAGAATACCCCAGTAGTATGGAATACTACTTGCTACCTCACCACCAAAGAATACTTTGAGTATTATCCAGTTTATTATGTAAATGACAGAATTTCTTCCATATAGTTACTGCTCTTTATTACAGATAATAGAGTTTCTTGAGCAATGATACATCAGAAAATTAGATCTCAGCCAGGAAAAAGCTCTGTGAAGCACGTCAAAACCTTTTTTTTAATTTAAATGTACCTGTGATATGCAAACAGATGTGAATTATCATTTTAAAAATTAGAAAAACTGGAAAAAGGTTTTTTCAATATCAAAGTCAGATTTCTAGAGCACTGCTATTCAAAAGAATACTGCTTCTGTGTTGTAGAATGACCAAAATTATAGAGCAAACAAGTATGTTCTGCTCTATAATAGGTGTATTTAAATTTCTTATTTGATACCTAGTTTGTGTTATTCCTCATTTAGGAGAATCTTGTCTTCTGATGGAGATTAAATACATTCTATTTTCATCACAAAGGAAGCTATTCCTGATCCATAGTGAAACAAGGAAGTAGAGACAAGAATAAAAGAAACCAGGGGAAGTGCTTTGAAGCATGAGGTTATTCACATAGAACAGACATGCAGGTGCTTCTGATGAAATCTTAGAAACGAAAAAGTTACCACTGCCTGCATTTACTACAGTCTTATGAGTTTAAAGAAAAATAGGATGAAAAGAAACTCTCTCTAGTAGTATGTGGACTTTTTTCAGATTTTTATCTTGATTTTCATCTGCAGGTACCTTTTGAACACAGTTGTTCTGATGTAATATTTTTTGTGCTTCACAATAAAAGTCATTGACAATTGAATACAAAAGATGTATTTTTGTTACTTTGTCTTACTCTGAAAGACTTGAATGTTGATGAACTTTCAAAGTGCAGTCTGCCCTACTGAAAGACTAAAAGCTGTGCTTTCTACAGCATTGCAATCAGAAAGGAGAACTAAACACCAATATGCCTAATCTGCACTTGGCCTCAAACTTCTGTATATGATCTTCCCACACTTGGTAGGAAGAAATAGAAAAAGAACAGAAAAAGCCCCATGATCATGACCGTTCTTGACATCAAGCAAGGGTGCTGGATAACTTCTATTTCTATTTAGCGACAAAATAAAACATAAACAAAACATTTTTTTGCTGAGATTCTTGTTTATCCAGGAGACCCCCTTCACTTTCAAAAAGTATGTACTCCTTAGAAATTATGTCAGTTTCTGATATTCAAAGTAGTGGAAAATCCAAGTCTTTATTATGGTAGCATATATGGACTTACATAACATATATGTCTGTTCATTGTTTTATCTAGTTACTCTAAAAATTGTGTTAAAATACTTATAATAAACTTTGTTGATTTAAAGTGGAAATCTCCTGTCATAAAGTGATACCTTGTGGTTTTTTCCAGCTGCTCTCATTCGTGGCAACAGAAACAACTGTGCTCAATTTTCCTGTAACCTTGATTGGCTAATCAGTAAATTGGACAGATTAGAATCTTCCTCAGGTGAGACCCACTTTTAAAATGTCAATTAACTATCAGTCAATGCCTGTTTTATATTATTTACATAGCAGTTTTCCTTGAAGCCAACGCATATTAGAAAACAAATACACTCTTGGGGTTTGGCTGTTTTTTTGATTGTTTGTTTGGCTGGTTTTTTGTGGTTTTTTTTTTTCCCTGTTGGTTGTTTTGTTGTGGTTTTTTTTGGGGTTTTTTTGTGGGTTTTTTTTGGTGGGTTTTGTTTGTTTGTTTGTTTGTTTGTTTGTTTTTTAATTGGCTAAAATAATATATTTAAAGAGACATTCATATGAAATTGTTTTGCTTCAATACATTTGTTATGTGCAATACTACATCCAGTCAGTGTGGAACATGACCTTGATGAACTAAGGGATTGGGTCAAACAGTATCAAGAGTGGTGTACCATGAAATTACATGTATTTGTGGCATGCATATAAACCCCATATAGACATAGCTTATAGGCTTTTTTTAAAGTGCAGTATTCAACAAAATATTGATATACTATACAGTGCTCCCTTTACCTCTTCCATTGAAAAGAAGGAGCTAAACTTGCAAATTTCTCAAGTGGCTTTAAAGTTGTGACTATATTCAAAAGAAAATCTAATTTAACATTTTTTTTACGTATTTATTCCTAATGCACCATGTTCATACCATGACTCCTTAGAAGTTATTTTGTTCTCTTTTTAGGCCACACAAAATACACCATCTTGTAACATACTCCTTTACTGAGGTTTTAGGTTGTGTTCAGTGGTGCAGGTGATTTAATGACAGCATTGTTTCTGTGGCCTTCATACAGGTATTTTGGAAGTGTTGCACTGCATCTTGATTGAAAGCCCAGAAGCTTTAAATCTAATATCCGAGGAACACATCAAATCCATTATTTCACTGTTGGATAAACATGGGCGCAATTACAAGGTACGTGTGGAAAAACTAAGGATGTAATGTTAATCGTACAATAATTTGTGGGGGAAAAAGATGAGAACTTTCTACATGAAAGTATTTAATTCTAGTACCTTTAAAGGAATAAAATAGCCATAAAGTGCATTTGCAAAATTTCTTTGTTGAAATTAAAAAAATGTTTAATATATAATTGCTTTTCAGCAATTTTTAAATACCAAAAATTTGTATGAGAAGTAAGCAGTTAAGAAATATTGGTAACCAGTCAGAACACTGGATTTGATGGGAAAATGAAATATTCTGGTAGCTGTAAGAAAGTGGGCAGAGTAGCTTGCGTTGTGATTCAGGGCTTTGGAGAAGTAGTGGACTACCATTGCATCCACAGACATAGAGAACTATATCCTACAAAGTCATTCCTAACTTGAGTAATAATAATAGCAGCAGAAAAGAAAAGAAAATAAATAAATTCAGAAATCAGAAAAATAATCCAAATATCTGAAAACACAGGTGTTCTGAAGAAAGAAAAAACCCCTGAGTTTCCAGAAGATATACTGGATGAAATTAATTTAGACATCAATATGCAATTTATTATGATAGAAGAAGGTGAACAGAGTTTCTGGCTGCAACCAGGATGACATCACAACACAGACGAAGATATAGGTTTTTGTGTGATTTTCTGATGTGAGTTTCCTTCCTCAATTAAAATTTTATTTGAAAGACTGATAACCTCGAGGAAGAAGACAGAAAGTTTTTGTGAGCTGAAATTACCTTCTCTTGTAAATCACTAATACAGAGAACCTAACCAGCTACAGATACAGTAAAGGAGAAAAGAATTTTTTAGCAAAGTTAAGGAGTATGAACTGATATAAGTAGGCATAAGAAAAAAGTTGAAATTACAGCAGGAAGTGTAGCTAACTATTTTTATCTCTTAACAAGATTACTGTGTTTTGCCAGTCACCTCGAAAGAACCTTTTGTCTGAAACATCTCAAAGTAGATCTTATAGTGAGAACTTAGAGCAGAAACAGAAAATGTACACAGGAGAAGAATTATACTGGGTAATAGATTTGTTATTTTCCATTTGTAGTGTCTTTGTCTATACCTCAACAAGTACTGAAGAGTGGGTGGGAAGAAATAAATTTATCTGTTATTCCACGAACAGTATATCTTGTTCTTCTGCTAGATTAGAGATTCTGTTGAGATTTAGGAAATAAGAAAATGAGAAAAATAGTCCTGGAAATTATTGAGTTGAAGGCCTTTTTAAATTAAAAGCCTTCTGTCAGAAATAGAGTCAGCATATTTACAGAGATTATTTAAACAGTTTACATGTAAAGTCTGAGTTACTGGCAATCATTAATGTTATTGAGATGCTTTACAGCTGTGTACTGCTCAGAGCTTATGTGGTTCTTAAAAAGATTACCTCTATCCTGCTAGATGGTTTCTGCCCAATAGCAGAGGTGGTAGAAAGGAAAATGCTGGGACAGAGAAAAGTGTTCAAGCAAATATATTAGCTTAAAGCATAAGCTGTTAATGGTGGGTTTGTGTTCAGTTCACTAGTCAGACAACAGGAGTAGCTAAAATGAGTTTTATATTCTGCTGTTTCTGGAGTTGGACAATAGTAATAGCACAATCAATGGTGTGAAGATGTGTCTTTTTTGTGGAGGGGGTGTGTAACAATCTAGACCACTTGGGCTCATTGCTCAAAGCCTGTTTGTCAGAGGTCAAGTACACATTGAAGCTTCTCTGTTTGTTTGTGAAAGTGTGTAGCTTTGTTCCTACATTAAATTAAGCAACATTATGTTACTGTCTTCTCTCTTCCAAAACCTCCTGCTCCAGTACTCTGGAAGAATGATATCAATCTCTTTCAATTTTCAGACTTAAGGAAAAAAAAAAAAAAAAGAAAAGAAATTTGAAGTTTTAGAATACATCTTTCTGAAATTCTGTTTTGCTTTATAGTGAGCTTTTAAAGCATCTTTCATTTTATAAATAAATAGATTCTTTCTCAAACTGAAAACATTGTTTCCAGAAGAGACTCAAAAGCACTCAGTCTCATTGCCATTGACAATTAACCACTAATTTTGCACAGGAATTTTTTTGGGCTGCAGAAAATTTATCAAGGAATTTCATTTTATATTCAAATTTTTATTGAGATGTAATTTAAAAGTCTTAAAGAATTGGAATACAGATGTTTTAACTGTTTTGTCTCATAAAAAATGAGAATAAAGACTCTAAAAGGAAGGTTTGTGATGCATTCTCAAACCTTGTGCTCTGATTTTATGTTCCACAAATGTTTGATATCTTCTATCAGTAATACAGACTACATTTGGTCCAAATATGTGAACAGTATATAGAAAACAATAATGTATGTTATATCCCTTCCTTTAGGCCTATTCTGTATGTAAACTAAGCTGACAACTGAATAATAGTGTATGCTCCTAGCTGCCTTTATCTTACTACTTCTGATTTTTCTGTTAAGGTTCTCGATGTGCTTTGCTCTCTCTGCGTCTGTAATGGAGTTGCAGTCCGTGCCAATCAAAACTTGATCTGTGACAATTTACTGCCCAGAAGAGACTTACTTTTGCAAACACGTTTGATTAATGATGTGACAAGGTATAGTGATATGTTATATCAGAAAAAATTATTACTGTTATATTAGAAAAAATTGAATCTCCATATCTTCAGTAATTAGTTGTATAAAAAACTGTAACTTAAGAAATGTCCCAAATCTTTCAATATTAAGAAACACACCTTAGGAGGTGATAATGTATTATGTATTAACTTCTGAAAAAATGCATTTTTACTGACAATATGGCATTTGTATGGAACCTGGGATCAAATATAAATTGCCAATTCATAATCAGAACTGGTCTAAAATGGAAACATGAAGGTTGCTTGTTTCTGAGTCAAAACAGGGCACAGAGAATGCGAACATACTCTGAAGTACTTGTGTGTTTTAAGAAGGACTTGATTTCCTGGCAACCTCACTCCTGGTTTTTTGATTTTAGTAAATGATCTTGTAATTTCTCTTTTGACTGTAAGTTTTTCAAAGCATGGAACCTCTACCTTAAAAGGTGATTCTATGGCAGCTTTATTAATTTATACAAAAGGGTTCACTTCAAAAAATATTATAAGCAAAGTGTGGGTACCTACTCTTGTATCATACTTGTAAATAAATTTGAAAATTATACAGCAATATAGTTCTTATGTCACACTTTATGTTTACACTAACTGGCTTGTATTTTCTTTCTTAGCATAAGACCAAACATATTTTTGGGTGTTGCTGAGGGCTCTGCACAATACAAGAAGTGGTACTTTGAGTTAATAATTGATCAGGTTGATCCATTCTTGACGGCAGAGCCCACCCACTTACGAGTTGGATGGGCCTCCACTTCAGGTTATGCCCCCTATCCTGGAGGTGGAGAAGGATGGGGAGGCAATGGTGTTGGTGATGACCTCTACTCTTTTGGGTTTGATGGCCTTCACCTGTGGTCTGGTGAGTACTTTGTGAGCTGCCACTTATTCTTACATTTAACATTTACCTACCTTTACCTTTCATTTTTTTTTGTATATATAACATGCGATTTTATAGTGAGCTACATTCAGAACTCCAGGTTACCAAGAAGCTATTTAGAAATTCAGATCAGACTTCTTGTCTGAGATGGTAGCCAATATTTAATTATAACAATTAGGCTTTTTAGCAGATTGCCTCTGTTTTCATGATTTCAACCACAGAATGGCATTTTCCAGATCTAGATCAATACTGACTTAATTCTATCAGTCCAAAATAAATGGATGTACTGATCTCAGATAAATTAATTCTATACAAATTGACATTAGCATTATTATTGTACTTTGAATCTACAGTTGAAGGAAAATGACTGTTATTTTTAAACCTGTTGATAGATCTATTTATCAAATTGAATTAAAATTTTGATATATAGTTTCATAAAAGTTTTGTCAATTAAAAAGAATAATTTATATGCTACTATCAACTTCATTGTTTTAGTCCTTGTGTGTAGAGTCTTTAATTATGAACTATTGCATTTTTTTTTCATCCAGACTTCTCTTGCATGCACAGTAAATGATGGTTATTTTCTAGCTTGCTCAACTTGTGGCTTATGTTTTAATGTGCCATTTTCAAGGCATGTAGACAAAATCCTTAGTTTCCCCATATTTCTCAGTGCCTTTAAATGCCATATACATCTAGGTATTCTTTAATTGCACTGAAAATAATAGAGTGGGGCCATGCAAATGAAAGATGTTTTAATGAGAATGTATATGAATACACTAAAGTAAATTTTATGACATTAATTCTAATAATTCATAATCTGAGAGTGTTTCCTTTATCAATTATATTAACATTGTTCTAGCATTGGGTTTTGTATATAAAATACATGTGTGCAGACACAAATAATTCAATATTTTATTCCAACACTACTGAACAATTATCCAACTTCAGAAATTATCTTTTTTCAGAGAAGACTAGGAGGCATCCGTAACATACTCCATTAGAAATGGCTGAATAAATAATTTTTTTAAAATTAAACTTGCTTAAATATTCTGATTCCTAACTACTTTTATCCTAGGTCGGGTACCCAGAGCTGTAGCATCTGTCAATCAGCATTTATTGGCATCTGATGATGTGGTTAGCTGCTGCTTGGATTTAGGTGTACCCAGCATTTCATTCCGCATCAATGGACAGCCTGTACAGGGAATGTTTGAGAACTTCAGTACAGAAGGGTTTTTCTTCCCTGTCGTAAGCTTGTCAGCAGGTGTAAAGTAAGTACAATGTAATTCTGGTTGTTTTTGTTGCTGTCTTATCACACAAAATATTGTCCAAATATTATTGTCCAAAATATTGTCCAAATAAATCTAGTATGATTTATTCGGGTTTTGTTGCTTCAGTTCTGCCCTAATAGCAGCTGGAAGGAAGGCAGGGAAATAATGATTTGTTCAGTGATTATTTCACTTAAAAGTGAAATGTGAGCCTGTAAACTATTTGATCAAGTCACAATGTCTGGACAGTATTATTTTATGGATATTTGGTGACCTAGGAGAAATTAATTTTGTTTCATTCCAATTATCAGTGAAAAAGCATGTTAGAAATTCAGCAACATATTTAAGGCACTAATTAAGGTTCTCACTGACTTTCTCAGCAGGGAGTAAAAAAGCCTAAATCATCATGAAAACTGATACTGTGTTCACAGTAGGAAACAGAACTGATGAGAAGCAGTTTTGGAATCTCTTTACTAATATTGCCCATTTCTTACCTCTTCTATAGCTAAAATACTGAGATTCAAACTTACTGTATACAATTTATATGGTTGTCTATGTTCAATGAATTCAGACAATTTCCTGAAGAATCAAACAGAATAGAGGAGGGCTGGGAAAGGTTTAGTAAATTAATTTCATTTATTCCCCAGGAGTGACCCTACTATGTAGCGACATTAATACAAAGCTTTTTAAAATGTTCATTACTTTTTACTGTAAAAAATCTGTCAAAACTGGTGTAATTATTTCCTTTTTCTTTATTTTTATTTAATGTTGCTTTTATATTTTGTGAGAGCATTTTCCTTTGTAGTTTATAGTAACATTATAGCTGATGTTCACAGCAGACGTATGTCATCATCTGTGTCTATTACTACCAGAGAAAATACTTTTACATGGGAATCCTGAGTTCAGGAGTGAAGGAGGGTATTCTGGGATCTTTAATCTTTTTAAAAATGTAAATAAGATATGTTGATCTGTTCTAATATTCCTATAAGCTTCTGGTCACCCCATCACAACAAATGTAGGTGCTAATTCCTAGAGATAAAACTCTTTTTTATTTTTTTTTTTTTTTTTTTGACATTACTGTGTTTGTTTACATGTAGAGTTTGCTCACTTGAGAACCAAAGTATGCAGTTGGATAGTTTTCGTCTTTGTTGTTTTTCCTGGTATGCTCTTAAATTCATATGACAAATCTATATCTGAGGAGAAAAAGAACATTTTAGGGATTTGCAAGGAATCTTAGTTATACTTCAGGAACTCATTCCGAATTGATATATTTGATAATATTGTTTGCTTTCTTAATGTATTATGGTTTTAGTGGGTTTTTTGGGGATTTTATATTTCTCTCATATGCCAAACTGTCTGCATGTGCTCACTGAGAAGTAACTTTAAAACTTTCAAGTTATGTATCAATAGTCCCAATAATGTTTTTAGAGTAACAGTCCAATTTAAATTAGATTTGTGTTTCCAAATCCCTTAAATCCATTAAAATCCCTTAAATCCATTTAAAAAAATCACAACTTACAACTATTTGATTTTAAGTGAGAAATATTTAAATATGCCACTACCTTAAATAGTTAGTTTTCCTTTGGCCAAAACAAATTTTCAAAAAATTGTGGGTAGATGGTGGTTTTACTGACAGTATCTGCTAGTATGAATGCTTGGTAACCCTTTGGTATTTACCAAAACATGAAGCACACATGCATTTTTGTAAATGGTAGTAAAACCAATGCTTAGGTTTCTACACTATTTATTCATGTTAGTATATGCTGACTATTTAAGAGTCTAATTGCTTCATTGAAAATTGTACAGAGTTCGTTTCTTGTTGGGTGGACGTCATGGAGAGTTTAAATTTCTGCCTCCTGCTGGCTATGCTCCCTGTTACGAAGCATTGCTTCCAAAAGAGAAGATGAAACTGGAACCAGTCAAAGAATATAAAAGAGATTTTGAAGGAGTGAGGGATTTGTTGGGTACAACACAATTTCTCTCACAAGCTTCTTTTATCCCTTGTCCAATAGACACCAGCCAGGTATGTGAAGTTTGCAATAATGGGATCTATAACTTATGTCTATTCAAAACTTGAATTCACAATATAAAATCTTCCATCCTTCTTGGCAATTCTTCCATTGCTTGTTGTTATGTACTAACTAAACTAGGTGATCTTGGAAATACAAGGTGTGGTAACTGGAACCTCTTCTCACTTCCAAAATTGTTATGCTCTTTCCTTAGATTGCTCTTCCTTTTCATCTTGAAAAGATCAGGGACAAACTAGCTGAAAATATCCATGAACTATGGGGAATGAATAAAATAGAACTGGGCTGGACATATGGCAAGGTATGTTTTGAATGACCTGTATTAGGACAAGTCTCCCACCAGCCCAAACCTTGACTTGGAATTTGAATAGGGTATGCAGTGGTGGTCTATGCATTACCAACAACAGGTGACCATGTAAGCTGGAAGGAGACAGTAGTATTAAGTTTTTTGTGACTTTTTTAAACATTCAGATTCCTCAAATTTGTTTGTTTTGCTTATTGGAGGAGTATTTATAGTGTGCATTACAAGTGGATAATGGGAAAAGGAAATTTATATAGTCATGAGTAGCTGTCACTGAACAAAGATACATGGTATTGCTTATATTGACTTCATTACTGCAAAGAATTTACTGGGCTTTTACTGTGCTACGTGATTCCATCAGGAAAGTACTCTTTTCTGTTATTCTTTTGCAGATACGGGATGATAATAAAAGGCATCATCCTTGTCTTGTGGAATTCTCAAAACTGCCTGAGACAGAGAAGAATTATAATCTACAAATGTCAACTGAAACCCTCAAGTGAGATTTAAATAGAAAAGAATATGAAGTTTTAAAAATTTATTTTTATTCAAGTGCATCATACTGTTGTAAGATCTAAAAACCATTCAAATATCTCCTTCAAAGATATTCTGCTAACTTTACTAGAAGTCCCAGGAACCCAATCAGACTGATGCAGAAAAACTGTCTCTACAGAGAGACAAATTATAAAACACCACCAAATCCCGTTGGTTTTAATAAAATGGTAGAAATCTCAAGCTATAGATTTGTGCCTTTTTAGTCTTTGAAGGTCTTATTTATTATTTCTGATAAAATATGTGGTTTTTTTAATAACATTATTTTGGATTACTTCCATGTTTTTAAATATAATTTCTTCTGCATATTTATACAATGCATGAGAGCTATAATGTTGTGTTTCACTAATGCCATTTTTATGCCAGAACCCTTTTGGCCCTTGGATGTCACATTGTTCATGCCCATCCAGCAGCTGAGGAAGATCTTAAAAAAGTCAAACTTCCTAAAAAGTATGTACCTTATAGTAATAGTTACATATTATAATATTTATTATAAATATAAAATATTTTAAGTTCATTTAAAGCATACTGGATATGAACCCCTTACATGATAAAGGCTTATGGATCTCTGGTTAGGCCTTTACTTGGCTGTGATGATGCTGGAATGTGAGTACTGTTGTGCTACATCACCTCCTGAAGTTGTTGAGAGGCAGAAACCATCACATACAGGCAATTGTAGCAGTGTTACATCACCCTAGAACAGAGACTCCAAAGTTAATTACAATGTTGCAGTGCTTTTCTGTCTCATAGTAAAGAACAGTCTATTCATATGATGGTAAATCTATTTACTTGAAAGAGAGTTTACCACTTTACCACAGGAGACAGAAACAGCAAGTTGGACACTTGCCATTTCCCTTCAGTTTGTCAACCCACCATATGTCCTTTTTTCCTGAAAGAAATTTATCCATGAGAAACCATCAGTTGTTTAAAGTGAGCAGTAAAATACATAGTTTTATGATATGAGAGATGGTAATCTTGATCCAGTTTATGGCATTAATAAAAAAAAAGTAAAATAGAGCTTTTCTCAAGGTTCATACTGCAATCTATCATAATACTGGTTTGCTATTATTCTCTTGTTAAAATACCTATTGCCTATATGAAACATCCTAATTAATGGAAACTACCTGACTTGAGCAAAAGAGAATGTGAATTTGTCTAAGGGCAGGTTGTCCTTATACCATATGGAAGGGTTGGAGAAGATAATGGCTACTGCTGAAAAATTACTAAACTTTTTGTTCAGTGAAAAAGTGGTAAGAACAACAGTTAAAATTGTTTCTTCTGTTGGAAAAAAAATGGTAATGCAGTCCTTACAGAATAGTTAATTAAAATACCATACTTAATGATACATAAGAGAGTTTGATAAGTCATCATACAGATCTTTAAAACAGAAATTACTTGAAATATTTAAATGACAAATATATATATATAAAAAGTAGTCATTCAATAACAATTTTGTTGCTTTATAGCAACTGTTTAGGCATGTAAATATGATCTCAATCACATTTAATTAGCTGTTGTGGAAGTAGGTGGAAAATGAGACGGTCTAGATGGCTAGATAGCTAGAATCCAATTTATATTCTAGTCAATGACCAAATGCAATGGAAGATTTTCCAAAGAAATGGGGATAGTAGGAGATTAAAAAGTGGAGAGATATAGTGATTTCCACCCTATGAATGCCTCACAGAAAGATTTAAATACCATAACTGGGATATCTTGACTCTCTGTTTTGCTTTGTTGACTTACAGTTACATGATGTCAAATGGATATAAACCTGCCCCTCTTGATCTTTCTGAAGTGAAATTGTTACCTTCTCAGGAATTTCTAGTTGACAAACTAGCAGAAAATGCTCATAATGTCTGGGCAAAAGATAGAATAAAGCAAGGATGGACCTATGGCATTCAACAGGTAGGAACTTCTTTACATGCATTTGGAATAAGTAAAGAATGTGAGATTTTTTTATTCCAGACCATCATTTGGGAGGGATCGTTAGTGAAGATGACAAATATTGACTGTCCTGTAATAATTGGAAAAGCCAGAGGGGGTTGGAAGCAGGAAAAGAAGCCCTACATATAAAAATCTGGATTGTCAGACCTGTATGGTTGCAGCTGCTGGATGTATGAGAATATATTTTCATCCTTTTCTTTCATTCTTGTATTTAGGTTTTCAGTGTTATTAACGGATAATTAATTGAGCTTGCATTCATAGAACTCTTCCTCATTAATGCTGCTTCTCTTCTGTAATCATTGCATGATGCCAAAGTACACTCTGTCTCATTATTCAAAGTCTTTGTGATGTCTAAACAGACTTTTCTTCTTGTTGTTTTTTATTATCCCTTTCAGGATCTTAAGAACAAACGCAATCCTCGGCTAGTGCCATACGCGTTGTTAGATGAGCGTACTAAGAAATCAAACAGAGACAGCCTCCGTGAAGCTGTCAGAACATTTGCAGGCTATGGCTATAGTATTGAGCCACCTGACCAAGAGATAGGTACGTATTTTCAATAAGAAGCATGGCCTTTTTTAGTGACATTTATAGTTTCATTTTATTATTAAAAGAGGGTTTTTTTTTTTCCTCTGTCTATTTTTGCAGCTGACCAAACAGTGGAAAAAGTCAGCATTGACAAGATACGATTTTTCAGAGTAGAACAATCCTATGCAGTGAAGACTGGAAAGTGGTACTTTGAGTTTGAAGCTGTGACAGGTGGAGATATGCGTGTTGGCTGGGCCAGGCCAGGCTGTCGACCTGACGTAGAGTTGGGAGCTGATGACCAAGCATTTGTATTTGAAGGAAGCAAAGTCAGTACACCTTTACCTCTTTTGATCTACAAACAGGCTAGACAGAGAACTACAGCATAGCTTTCCTCTGTGTACTCCACATCAACTACCAGAATGTTTTTGATTCATATAAAGATATCTCTGAGCTCTGGATTCACAGTGGATAATACCTCCATTTTGGTTCTGGTCATGAGATTATGCTAACAAAGAAGTGTTGGTTTATTTGTATCTTCCTAGGCTATACCAAACTAAGTACGGAAGTCTGTCATAATTATAAACAAGATACAGCATTCACTTCCATTTTTTTTTTTTTGTGAGTGGTGTTTTACAAAAATCAAGAAAAGGTTTGTCATTAACCAAGAGAACCACAGTCTGTTTTCCTTTTTCTGTCTTTTCTGCTTTCTGCGTGTCCTTTCTTCCCAAGCTTGACTCCTAAAGGACCAGAAGAATAATAATGACCCTGTGTGTAAGAAGTTGAATACAGTGTTATCAGTAGTTATCAGCTTCCAAATTGCTGAAGTTAGGGCACCTTAGTCCCTCTCTGTCCCTGTTATCTCGAAGACAAAAATTATGATCAGTACTGTGTGCAAATTACTTTGAGATGCTGGAAGATAAAATGTCTGGGTTTCTTTATTTATTTTGTATTTAATTTTTAATTTTAGCAATTTTAGTATTTACTTCCTTGGTTTTCCATTTAGGGCCAGTGTTGGCATCAAGGCAGTGGATTCTTTGGACGAAGCTGGCATCCAGGAGACGTGGTTGGTTGTATGATAAACTTAGATGACAAGTCAATCATCTTTACTCTGAATGGAGAGTTGCTTATAACCAGTAAAGGTTCAGAACTTGCATTTGCTGACTTTGGAATAGAAAATGGTAACTTCCCCTTTATAGTTACATGGTTATTAGAAGACAAAATAATAAGACAAAATAATACAACAAACAGAAAAGCTAGCCTGTCATGACTCAGTGAGCTGAAAAATCATATTTCACTGATATGAGCCTTCTGTGCTATACATTGATTTTCACTGATATAGCCAGACTGTGCTATACATTGACTTCATAAAAATTTATTTTGAGAGTGCTTGTGTGGCACAAACTGATTTTCTTTTCTCCTTTAACCACATTAATGGGGTTTCAGCAGCCAGAGTGGATAAATTTTCTCACTGTTGCTAGGCTTTCTTTCAGGACTTCAGTGCTAAGAAGAAGTGGTAATAATAAGCATCCTGAAAAATTTCCAAAACCTGAAAATATAGTCTCTGGTAATCTCACTGGAGCATAAATATACTATGTTCATATCTGTGAAGGACAAAATGAGTACTGTGCGGTGAGAGTCTGCAGCAAAAGATAGATCTTTGTAACATAACTTGAGTCTATTTCTTTTTCTCTGTCCTATTTGTAACTTATTCAAATATCCCATTTTTCTGGGATATTTTTCCTCTTCTTTTTTTTGCCTTTGGTTCTTCAAAAAGTAGTATCTACATGACTTTAGTATAAGTTGGGGAATATTTTCAGACTGGTTTGCTTTAGGTTTTCATTGGCTTTTTCTTTGTAAGTGTATCTCCTCCAACCAGTAATAGCTTCATACCTGTCAGTAATTGCCAGAAAACCTTGCAGTTGCTCACTGCTCTTCTTTGATCTTACCATTGATAGAATTTTTATAAAGGTAGAGAATGAGAAACTGCCTTAACAAAGCTGTACTGAAGTCTCAGTTTAGGAGAGAAAATCTCTCTTTTAGAGGTTGGACTGTCGGCTTTTCCCTAATCTTGCTACAAATTTTGTTTCTTGGAGAAGTGGTGAAAGAAGTCAACAACCTTTCATCCCTGTGGAAAGGTATATGGAGATCAAAAAGTTGAGTCATAAAAAATGCTAGCATTAAAAGAGTGTGCATTTGTCCATTGTGAATGATGGAGGAATGAAGGCTGGCAAAAAAAATTGTACTGTCAATGATAAAGTAAATTTTAAACAAATGTATTGAGATAGTTGAACCTCATTTCAAAGTCCTTTTGAAAATTTGGTGCCCTCAGAAACCACACTTAACTTTTGTTAACAACTTTGATCTAGCCAAAGTTGGCTTCCAGTGACCAGCTTGTTGTATAAAGCCATGTTTATTAGTCTAAAAATGAGAAAGATAACATATTAAATGGGGTAGTGCCTAAGTTCTCTGGAGTTTTGGTAGCAATTATATTGAACTTAGACATTAGTATTTAAGGTGGCTTTAAATCCTTGTTTCTGTCATCACTTCATGTGCATTACTTATAGGAGCTAAAGTTTACTTCGCATAAAATGGATCAAAAATAAACAATGACTGGTTTTAAACAAAGCTATTAAGTTTTTTGATTTTTTTTTTCTTTAGGTTTTGTTCCAATTTGTGCACTGGGCCTATCTCAGATTGGTCGCATGAACCTTGGAATGGATGCCAGTACATTCAAGTATTACACCATGTGTGGCCTCCAGGAAGGTTTTGAGCCTTTTGCTGTTAACATGAACCGAGATGTTGCTATGTGGTTTAGTAAACGCTTACCAACATTTGTCAATGTGCCAAAAAGTCATCCTCACATTAAGGTAACATTACATGTCAGGGAGACACCTGTTCAACGATTGTTTGTTTAGCAAGCTGAGACATTAAACCCTTACTAATACTTACTGTCATCAGATAGTTTGTCATATAACCCTATTAAGTAACTCTTAGATAATTCCAGATGATCTTGTCTATCTTCTTTTTCATTTATAGTAGTATGGATTCCTATAGATATACCTGTCTGGTTTATTATATGATTTACTAATTTATGTTGGGACTAGATACTGGAAACATGTTAGTTATGGGGTTTTTTTATATTCTATCTTACTTGTTCTTTCACTTTTTTAAACCTTCTCTACTATAAATTTTTCTTAAATACCTGAAAATTGTTCAGCTGAAGTCTGAGAACATTTAAGTGTACCTGTGGTGTCACAGATTCTTTCATTATGATGCACCAGTGATATGAAGTCCAAAATTCCCTAACTAATCTATACTAAAGCAGAATAATATAATATTCTGTCTTCTCTATAATTTTTTCTACATTAATATATTCCAAAATGATAAGTTTGAGTTCCTGAGATTTTTTACTATAATCTCTCTAGGCCATTTACTTTAATATAGGTGTAGCCAATTGTTCTCTGATGCTTGTCTCTGAATATTTCCTTCTTAAGCAAAATCAATTTCACTGAATTCCAACTAAATTATCTCAGCATTTTTTAAAAAAATTTTTCAGGATTATTTAATCACTATTCCTTTCTTTAGAAGTTTTTAAAATGTTCCTATCGCTGAGTTTGAAAACACACCTTTTCAGCATAAGGAAAAGTAATATCATACTCAAAGTCCAAAATGACCCTCTAAGCAATTCTAGTTGATATTTCTTCCCATTGTGGTGGAAAATTGCTGATTCTTGTGACACAGTTTTTCTATGACACGTGTACTCTAAGTGAATTAGTTCAATAAACTATATATATATATTTGTAACTCCTGAAAGGAACATCTTGAAAATATTTACTGTAGTCAGGATATACTGAATCTGTTGCTTCCCTTGCTCTTCAGGTTGAATTCAGTGTCAGAGAACAAAGCAGCATAGTTTTGAAGACAATTAATTATGAAAAATTTAAGTTTGTTCCTTCCATTTTCTGTTCCTCTAGTTGCTTAATGGAAGTTTTCAGCATTTTTTGGATGGAATTATTTTAAACTATTTCTGTTATTTTTAGATATGGAGAATTGATGGGACCATTGAGAGCCCACCTCGGTTAAAAGTTACTCACAAAACATTTGGCACACAGAACAGCAATTCAGACATGATATATTGTCGTTTGAGTATGCCCATTGAGTTCCACTCATCATTCAACTTCAGCATGGGTGTGGAAAATGCCTCCTCTGATGTTTTCCAAAAACGGTTAGACTTGGGTTTGGTTATCCTGCTTCATGCTTTCAGTGTAAATGTATTATGTTATATTACTCTGTATTACTCTATACTCAAAATTTCTGTGTACTAAGAACATATTATTATAAAATGCGTGTTACTCAGATTTTTTTATTCTTGGTGGTTTTATAAGCCACCTTTGCTGAGGAATGCTGTGTCCAGACAAGAGAGAACCTTTTTTAAACAGGTGCATCACAAGGTCTTAGATCTTTGCCTAAGGAGCTCCATTTTTTTTGAATTATTATGATTTGCAAAAGCCAGGCTGGAAAACTAGCTCAGAGTCTTTTGCCCTTTGGATTATTGTTCATCAACATCATTGCTCAATAGTTCATTGTTACCAGAAAACTGCCTAATTCATTAAAAGAAAAAAGATAGTGGGACAGGTTTTTAAAGATACCAAAATATTAATGGGTCCTGAACCTTTCAGAGTTACCTCTATATTTATTTAAATGCTGTAAATCTGCCTCTTCTCCCACTCTCTAAGTACAATCAACTATTTTACTCGTATATTTGTATCCTGTACATTCTTTGCTAATGCATGCTCAGTACCAAGCAAAGCTGGTTAGCTAGTTAGCTAACTTACAGTAGTTAGCTTTTAAGTATACTTAGCCTAATAATGACTAATTTTTTTTTTACTACTTTTTCTTTATTTAATTATTTACTGATTTTCCTTTATCTGTAGAAAGCATAGCCAAGAAATTGCTCCTCCTTCTACTACAGTAAGTAAATATGTTGAGATGCTTAGTTCTTCTGAAGTTTTGAAGTAGATTTATTTGGGGCAACATGTTCATTAGAAATCAATCAATTGAAAGAAGCCTTTTTAATGATTTTTTTATTATATAACGCTGTTTAGAAATAATGATGTCCAGAGCTGCATGATTTTCAACTTGTGTAAACATAAATCTCACCAACTTAAAACACTAGTCTGTTTTTTTTAATTTAAAAGTATTTTAAATTGCTTAGTGTAAGAATGTGAATCACTATTATTAAAGTTTGATATATAGGATATTTGATTATTCCTTGATAAAATATTTTAAATTTATATTACTAATATGCTCTTTTCCTCCTTTCAGTATTTTTACTCACTACGGATATTTGCTGGCCAAGACCCATCCTCTGTCTGGGTTGGCTGGGTAACACCAGACTATCATTTTTACAGTGAGAATTTTGACCTAAATAAAAATTGTACAGTGACGGTTACTTTAGGTGATGAGAGAGGCAGAGTTCATGAAAGGTAAGAAAATATTTACAGTGTATTAGAGTTTTTAGTTTAATATGGTTATTTAAAAGTCATGATGATATTTTAAATGTTAATTTAAACTAATAAGAAAATTGATTAAGGAGTATGAGTTTCCTGTGCTCATTTATATATGAATGTGTTTTATGTAGACATGTTAAAGTGAATTTATCATTAATTTTCTGTTGCAAAGAAAATTTCTTTTGGAAAGAATTTTAAATTAAATATGTTTCTTTAATTTAATATCTATATTTACTTCCGGTGGATGAACTTGTTTGTTTTACTGCAACTTACAAGTGCACACAGAAGCTTGTGAAATGTTTTCATAACTATGAAAAGAAAAAAAAGTGTATTTAGTCTGATCCCTTACCCACAATGATGCCAATACATTATAAAAATAAAAGGTTTGTTAATGAGCAAAAAAACCTAATAGCATAACAAGCACCTTTGAGGATCTCCAAGTATTCCTCCATTGAAAACTGCATCTCCACCAAGTTCAGTGTGACCTATGTTTTGTTCTTGTTCTCTTTCAGTGTGAAGCGCAGCAACTGCTACATGGTTTGGGGAGGAGATGTAATTGCTAACTCCCAGAGGTCAGGTCGCAGTAATGTTGATATAGAAATTGGATGCTTTGTTGACCTGGCTACTGGAATGGTGTCGTTCACAGCCAATGGAAGAGAGCTTGGCACTTGTTATCAGGTATTATCAGATTTTCAGGAAGCTATCTAGGAAGATTCTTGTTTTGATGCTACTCTTTTCCAGAAATCGAACTGGATACCATTTGTGTGATGATAACATGTTTTCTTACATCATTCTGGTTTATCCCTCTTTTTCTCACTTCTTGTAAGGCTATGTTTTTTGAGTTGTTTCAATATGTTCAGATAAATATTTTTTTTACATCTCAGTTTGTGTGGTACAGAATATTGATTAATAAAGTTAATTCTTTAAATTATTTTTTCGACTTAATCTGTTATACAATAAAGGGGAAATAAATATTTAAACTAGCAGAAGGTCAAAATTAGACTTTAGATATAATTTTTAATAGGAATTAAGAAAAATTTAGTTCATTTTTACCAGGGTTTTTGTCTTCTGCAGATAGCTGTGATTTGGTGACCTTGTGATTTGATAAGTTTCAAAACGTAAAATTCAAATATGCATTAATGCAGAAAGCAAAAATAAGTGGGGTAGGCCCTAAATGCTATTAATACCCTTAAAACATGGTGTCATTTTACAAATGGATCAGTGGTTGAAAGGAGTTTTCAGCACCAGATTGTTGAGATTTCCTCTCAGTAAGATCAGTTGCCTGTAGTAAAGCACTCACTGTGGAAGAAGTTGTCCAGTGTTAGCAATAATTCATTGCATTCTTCTATGTCAGCCCCTCAAATGTGTAATACAGACAAAACTGAAAAGTTATTTACCTAAATTTCATGGAACTTTTATACTGACTCCATTGAAAATGAGTGTGGCAGGGTTGCACACAGCCTGTAAATGGAGGTGGAAGGTTTTCTAGTAATTGTGATTTTGGAATATTTTGTAATAGTGGTCAGTAACGTCTGTGCCACTGGGAGAATATTGAATGTCAACACACTGTGAAAAGAAAACAGGTGATTAAAGTGCTTAAGCCCTGCTTTGTTGTTTTCCTAACCAGATACAAATCAATATAAAAGCTTCTGAGCAAACCCATGAAACTTTGCAGTGGGTGTTTGTGGGGTTTTTTTCATGGACAGCCTTTAGCTGTTCTTCTTGCTAGGAGATGTACAAAAAGACATATGGAAGTTGCACATTATTGAATTTAGTATGAATAATACTTTTAGGTTTTTCTTTACATGACTTGCAATTAATATAACCATGCTTTCTGAACTAAATTTAAAACTATCTCAGAAAATACTATTACTTCTCCTCTGTTTCTTCTCTTTTTCATGGAAAAATACCTGAAGTTCTTTTAGGAAATATTTTTTCAATAAACCTGTTACACCTGGTCTGCTGAAAAATGAGAATATCCAGCATTTTCTATAGATATAAAATAGTATAACCCAACAAGATTATTACAAATAAGAGTGAAATATATTTTTTTAATTTTATCTTACTTTGAGTAATTTATTTTATTTTTATTTTCTCTTTTTTGAAAGTAATGAAAATATTATGTAGTTTTCATTTCTATGTCTTGAATATTTTTTCAATAAAGTAAGACCTTTAAAATATTTTAATAAATCAAATCTCTTACTCCAACAGCCACAAATAATTTGTATTTGTCTGGTCTAGGTAATTATTCTAGTCTCGTAACAGTTTACATGTAATTTTGAGTTTTCTTCACTGAAATAGAAGGACAATGTTTGTACACTGTTTTCATTTTAAAAGGTCTATTGGTCAACATATTTAAGAGAGGAAATTAATTTTTCTATAGTTTTTGATCTAACTATTGAAAGCCATGTTGATATTCAGAAAAAAAACCCCAATACACCAAGCAGAACAGGATGCCTTATTTTCTGGATTTGGGGTTGTGGGTTTTTTAACTTGCCAGAAAGTTTGGAATGTTAATACCTACCCCTATGTTATTTTGTCTATGCCCATAATCATAGTTCTGAGAAAACAGTTTTTGATAGAAGGTTGTCCTCAAAGTTAGGAGTTGTACTCCTTTGTAGCACAAATACTGCAGTTATGCTTATTCTGTACAACAGCTGTACATGATACATAAAATGCACCATGATGTGATTAATATATTTAATTGAACTTATGAAGCTTTGACTAATTGTAGAGATGTCCTTTTTTCAGCCACCCTGGAGCACTGAATTTTTAAAAATAATATACTATTTTATAATTATATTTTTAATTCTTTATTTCATGGCAGTGGTGGTGGGTAATCTTGTTCAGTGTTCTTCAGAATAAACTGGTTTTCTTACACTGACGTGCACTTTGAGTCCAGCTATAATGGGGGAAAAAAGATAATATAGTTGTCATAAAAATCCCAAACAAAACCAGAAACTTTAAAACTACAGCACTGTGATTCCCTGTGATTTTATGACTGGAGATCAATGCTAGGCTTGAAAATAAAGAGCTCTTTTTCAAAAATTACATTATTCTGCTTTTAGAGTATGGATTACAGAATCACTAATCTTAATAGGAAATAAAGATTTGCGCAATCCTGATCCCATGATGTGCTCACAGTCTCTAGAACAAGTTGTTGAATTTGGGTGTTTTTGAGAAGAATCTGCACTGTGTTACCTCCTATAGGTGTTGAGAGCAAATAAGGCTACAAAACACCTGTGTCAAAATCAGGCGGTCCTCTAAAGATAACTGCAAATACTTTACTGTATTATAGATAGACACTATTCAACACTTTATTTAGTAAAGTATCTAAATTATTTGATAATGAAGTGTAAGGTATGCAGTATTTATTTTATATCCTATTCAGGGAGATTATTTTTTTTCTGTTTTTAATTTTTTAAAAAATTTAATCTCATTTTACTTCTAGGTTGAACCAAACACAAAGCTTTTTCCAGCAACTTTTTTACAGCCTACAAGCACTAACTTGATTCAGTTTGAACTTGGTAAATTAAAGGTAGGAAATATTTTTGTATTCTATAGAAAGACAATATTTATGTAAATGTGCTCTTTTAAATCTGTTTATTTCCATGCAAATTTCTTCTCAGTTAAATTTGTTTAGAAAGGTTGAATCAAAGACATGACTTGTAATTTGACTTCTGTGTTTACTTCTGTAAATGTTGTTATATAAGCAGTTAATTGATTATCTGCAATTGTCAAAATAAACTAATATTATTTGAGGATAACACCATTAATGTTGGGGGATTTTTATGGATTTAGTTTGTTGCAATAACTTCTACCTTTCTATGATTCCCTTGTTATTTAGAAGTTATGCTTCCTTTTGGTATCATGGGTTTATTCTTAAATACATGTTTAAAAAATAATTGATACATGTATTTGTTTCAGAATACCATGCCTTTATCAGCAGCAATTTTTAAAAGTGAAGAAAGAAATCCTATTCCTCAGTGTCCCCCTCGCCTTGATGTACAAACCATTACACCTGTTTTATGGAGCCGGATGCCAAACAGCTTCCTCCGAGTAGAAACTGAGCGTGTCAGTGAACGTCATGGCTGGGTTGTACAGTGCTTGGAGCCTCTGCAGATGATGGCACTTCATATCCCAGAAGAAAACAGGTACATTGATAATGAGATAAAATTACTTGATGCGGACAAAATATTCTGAAAAAAGATGTCAGCGTATTGATTAAACCTGCCTTGCTGAATATTTATCTTACAGCTGTCGAGAATTTCTGATCTTACCTGATATATCAGATATTATTGTATTTATGAAACTTAATTCAATACAAGAGACTGAACTTTAATGCCATGTCTCAAGTTTTTTTTGCATGAAAGAAAGCATGGCTATTTGATTTTATTTAAATTTAAATTGAAATAGCATCTGTTAAATCTGTAGTTCTTTAAACATAGAGATTTTTCTCAGCTTGAAAAAAACAAGCATAAAGAACATGCAAGTACTATTTTGCCAGTTTTTTCTGTCATAGAAACCTGTAATCTCTTCCCATTTCATCTGCACTGAATTTACATGAATTAAGTTCCTATGTTCTTATTGACAAGATCATGCCTTTCTTTGATTTTCATTAGGTTTTAGCTTCAGAGTGAGGATAATAAAGATCTATCCAAATGTCAAATGCCATAACCAGTGAAAAATCAAAATATCAGCAAAAAACATAGCAGAAAAATAATTTAACAGCTGTACTTGTATTACTAATTATTAAATTTCTTTTAATGATTCAAAACTCAATTTTATTTACTATTAATTAAACTGAATTCAAGGAAAGAGTGAAAAACACTGTGTCTTGTGGAAAAAAATGAACCAGCAATCCTGAGTAAGCAACAAAGGCACTGTTTAGCAATGGTGGTAATGCAGATTTTCAGTATTCCTAATACAACTTTTATAAAAACAAGTTCTAATTTAAAATAGATTCAAAAAATTAATTTTAAACAGTCTTAACAAATTATTTCCACCATTTACTGTGTTTTAATGATGCACGTACTAAGATTAGTTAGCATCAACTTTAATACTACTGGTTTGAAGACAAACTGACCAAAATGTTCAGAGATTAAAGAACTTTCCTTTTTTAATGTCTTTATTCATGGAATTGACTGGTGTTCTGTTTCTTTATTTCATAACAGATGTGTTGATATTTTGGAACTATGTGAACAAGAAGATTTGATGATGTTCCACTACCACACTTTAAAACTCTACAGCTCAGTTAGTGCTCTGGGTAACACTAGAGTTGCTTATGCACTTTGTAGCCATGTGGATGTATCTCAGCTCTTTTTTACAATAGATAATCAATACTTACCTGGACTTCTCCGTTCTGGATTCTATGACTTGCTCATTAGTATTCACTTGGAGCACGCCAAGCAAGCAAAGCTCATGATGAGCAATGAATTTATCATTCCAGTTACAGATGAAACTCGAAATATTAAATTATATCCCGATGAAACAAAGAAGCACGGTTTACCTGGAGTAGGGCTTAGCACTTGTCTTAAACCAGCCTTTAATTTTTCTACTCCATGCTTTATTGCAACCAGTGAAGATCATCAGACATCCATCCCGGAGATACCCCTGGAGACACTTAAATCCAAGGCCATAAGTATGTTAACAGAGGCAGTGCAGTGTAGTGGGAGTCATATACGAGACCCTGTTGGAGGACAGGTTGCGTTCCAGTTCGTTCCTGTTCTTAAGCTGATAGCAACCCTGCTCGTAATGGGTGTTTTTGACGATGATGATGTGAAGCAGGTGTTACTCCTCATTGATCCCACTGTGTTTGGAGATCACAAGGAAGAAACAGAAGAGAGGACAGAGAAGGAAGAAGTGACACAAGTTGAAGAAAAAGCTGTAGAAGCTGGAGAGAAAGCAATCAAACAAACAAAAGCTCCTGCAAAGGGCTTGTTGCAGACAAGATTACCAGAATCTGTTAAGCTTCAGGTGACCATTTATTATAAATATGATACTTATATTCTACTCTTGGTGAAAAAAGGATTGTGCTTTTTGTCAGTTCTTTACTTAATAAGATTTGAAATTCTGAAGGTCTTTAATTCCACTTTGCCTTGAAACCTCAAATTCATGAAAAGCAATTGATGATGATGCAGTTCTTTCTACATCTATCTACACTCAAACAGATTTGTGAATACATACTTATTTCATAAAAAACAGAGGGTTAGACCAGGTAATCTTTAAAGGACCCTTCCAAGTCAAACTAGTGTGTGATTTCCGGATATTTTGAGTGCATGGAGTGAAAGATTGCGTGTGCAATATATTATCAATCAAATAATGAAACTCCCATTTTGTATCCTTCACAGCACTGAAACAAAAATACAGGGAAAATGCCTCTCATTTTTACAATCTGATGCAGTGTATAGTATGTTCTCAAATTCTTCCCCAGATTTTGTAAAGCTGTTGAGATTGTCTATTTTCTCTGCCCTAGATGTGTCATTTACTCAATTATTTTTGTGACTGTGAACTACAACACAGAGTGGAAGCAATTGTATCATTTGCAGACCGTTATGTATCAAAATTGCAGTACAACCAGAAATACAGGTACAATGAACTCATGCAAGCCTTGAACATGTCTGCTGCATTGACTGCCAAGAAGACTAAAGAATTTCGGTCTCCTCCTCAAGAACAGGTAATATAAAAAAAAAATTAATTAAAGATTAAAAAACTCTTTATGATGACAAAATACAGTCCTGACTCACTGGAGAACCAAAATGAATTTGAAAATAAATTTATTCCATGCCACAAAATGCTGAATGTCAGAATGTTGAAACTTGTGTCCTAGAACTTGTGCTGTAAACCAAAGTTATAAACAGGTAAAGTATGGCTATATACTAGAACATGTCCTAGGCTACTTCAGTGTTTTAACTGTGCTTTAAATCCCTTGAAGATTAATATGTTGCTGAATTTTCAACTGGGAGAGGATTGTCCCTGTCCAGAGGAGATTCGGGAGGAATTATATGAATTTCATGATGATCTTCTAATTCACTGTGGTGAGTGGCCAAGTTGCTGATACAAGTTTTGTTTGTCTTTTTGGCACCTGACAGATCAGTTGAAAAATATACTAGCATGAGAGGTTTTTTTATTAGATGTGTTACTGCCTACAAAGTGACTTTCCTGACAAACTTCAGTATATATTACAAAAATATGGGAATCCTGTGCATGGTTTTAAGTTTCACTGTTAATCCTCTATTAAATATTATCTAATATTATTCTGTTTATATACCAGTTTTAGACTTATTGGGGGAAAAAATAATCCAAACTAGAAGGTTGGCTTACCTTAAAAAATTTATAGAAGCACATGTATGAGTACAAGCAGATAAAAGGTATTGAGGGAACACAATTGCTGCAAAGCTGAGCATCAGAAATTAAATTCAAAAAGCAGATGTGGAGTTCTCTGCCTACTTTAGCTTAGTTTCCTCTTGTATGCATAACTGTGAGAGTAGTCCATATAAAACACTGCATATTACAGCTTGAATTGCCCCCACTCATTTCATTTGGGTTTCCTGTACAATTTTATGTGGGTTTTTTGATGTCTATTTTTTTGTTAGTTTATTGAGTTTGTTGAGATCTTAGTTTAATTCAGACAGTCATTAAATTATTAACATTTGTAGTCTGAGTCATCTAATTATTACTGTTCATTGCCAGCAATTATGCAGTTAAAACTGAAATAAACAAACTTTTTCCATCAGCATACTTGGGAGATGTATTCATAGTTACTCTTCCAGTGTGTTGCTTAGTTCTATGGGTTTTGGCATTCATCTTGTCCAAAGAGAAGGGACCAATGTCATTACAGTGAGTTGACAGCGTCTCAATCTCTTCCCCAGGAAGAGCATGATATTCCTAATGGTTAGCTCTTCCTCATCCACCTTCTTGCTTGAGGTCATTATCAAATGTTTACCAATACAGTCTGATAAATCTTCCTTTACTGGTTATCCCTAAAATCAGCGTTACCTGGTCCATGGCATTGTACTGTTTTAATGACCTGTAATTAAGTTTCTGTTTTGTGTTTGGAGGCTTGGTGCCTCCTATACCATTCTGTGCTTGTATTGCTAAGGCTTCTGATATTATTTTGCACTGCTATATCTGAGTGCCATCTTAGAATCTCCAGCAACCAGCAAGCTGTGATTTCATGATAAGTCAAATATAGTTTTTCAACTACCTCAGCCTCAGCCAAAGATGAGTCGATCTGTGTGTATCTAAGTCGTGCTCCATCAATTTACTCCTGAGAGTGTTGTACAAGACAGTATCAGAAGTCCTTAAAATCAAGATTTGTGTCTGCAAGGCAGAAATTTAGTTGGTTTAACATTATTTGGTTTTCACAATCCTCTGTTAATTTTTATTCATCATTGCTTCTAAGTGCTTACCAAAAACTGTTTCTTTCATTCCATCATTTTTCTTCCAAGTGTTAAAGTGAATAGTTAGTATCCTCCTATTTACTCCTCTTTCTCTCTGTTTTTATTACATCTATCAAAATAAATTATTACAGCCACCTCCATTGTTCAGTCACTTGGTGCTTGATCTAACCCCTGGTTTCCAAAGGTAATGCCCATTTGGCAACACAAAGTACTCTAAGACTCTAGGATGGAGATTATTAAAGCCCTACAATTTGCTTGGAAATGTCTTGATTTTAGTTTAAAAATCTCATGGCTGCTATGATCATTGAGAAACACTAGTTATTGTATGCATTGAGATTTCTTTTTAGGATGTACTTTTGTTATTTGTTTACTACATTGTAAATATATATTTTGAATGAGAGTTCAAGATAGTGAAAGCATTGTCTCATGATTAAAATAGTTTAAAGATCCTCTGGATTCTATGCAAAACCATATTCATTACTTTGTACAGATCTATCAGAGGTGGTTGCTGTGGATAAATGCTTCTCATTATCTGTGTCCTGACTTGGTCCTGAAAATCAGTACTAAGCAATCACAGCTGCGGATTAAATGAATAGGAGTTCTGCTTGGAATGTTTAATCAGCTTTTTAGTACTAAGTATACTTTGCCATCTAAGTGGAAAACTATGTATGCAATCAAGTAATTAAAGGCTTCTTCATAATGAATATAAGCAAATAGTTACTCAGGCAGTCTTCATCCTAGCCCGTCGTAACTGGGAGTGGTTAATTTTGCTGGCAAAATAATGGTCCTCTATCATATTTTTTATGTGCAATTTCTTGCTTATAAAAAAACCAAACAAATTTACAGCATATTTGGTAGCATCATATCAAACTGACAGTTACCTGGGTTGATTCCATCACGGTGCAGGCCTCTGCCACTTGAAGGAAGCAATTAGCCAGTAGCAACATCAGACAGTCAGCTTCTGAATGGATTAAACTATAAAACAATGCAGAATGAACAATGAATGATAGATATGGAAGAGTAGATAAAACCCCACCTGGAGGAGTCACAGGCCTTATCTACCCCAGTTAAAACACTGTTTTAACTCATGATCCCACTGCATGTCTTCCTGTCTGTCCATTTCAGCTTCTTCAAAGTTCCTCTCCAGTGTTCTTTTCTTGGGTCCAGGGCCCAGGTTTTATTTCAGTGGCAGATAGTTTGTTCCTTTAATATTCTTGTCTGCTTTCACTTTCCTTTCATTGCTGGTGGCATTTCCTGTTCTTACTTTTTTTCAGACTGCCTGTATCCCTTCTTATTTCTTAACTTTTCATTTTGCCAAGCCAGTTTCACTTATCCCATTTCTTACATTCTGTATGTACTGTCCAATTTCAACTTTGACTTGGTTCATTCCCTCTCAGTGCCTTTGAATTTTATCACTTAGTCACTCCTAGTCACAATTTCCACTCCCCTTTTTGTAGCTGCCAGCAGCAAAGTTTCTCCAACTTGATACCACATGTCTGTTCTATTTTCTTTCTTAGTTAATTGTTTAGGACCAGTTTTAGCTACTGCAGTTTATTCTTTCCCCTACTGCTTCAGGTTCTAGGTCTAGCATCCTGTCTGAAAAACTTTTCCTCTTCTCAATTTCTCTTTGACAAGCAAACTGCAAAAGTTCACATTTTAGCTTGGCACAATCTCTGATCTGAAGAGAGCCTGCTTAGTAGTTCCTTGCTTCTGCATATAAAGCATGTGTTCTTTGATGATCACTAGGAGGTGTGAGAGACTTTGGATAGTTGTGTAGCCAACTGAACTGAATTAAACTGGTCATTTTACCAGGTATTAAACTACCTGGTAAAATGGCATCCTGCCTCATTGTATACATTTTCATGAAAAGCATGTATTACCCACATAATCTCTGAACATCTGCCGTCTTACAGCTTTAAATTCAGTTAATATATTGTTTATGGCTGCTAAATATCTTGACTGACAAACTGTACTGTATTGTAAGATACAGCCATACACTTCTTTCTTTAACCTACATTCTGCAATATGAAACAAAGGATCACATATTTAATCAAATATGACCATGAATCATACTTAATTGCTATAGTAGACTTTTAAAAAGTACCACCTCTTTGGTCATAATAGTGAAAAATGAATACTATAAATCTGGATGTAAGAAGGATGTGTACTGAAATTAATATAATTTGAGGAGTGTCTCTGGTGCTATGTGTTAAAGCTGCTGGCCTCACTACTTCTTTTATCCTGTATGAAATTTGCTGTTGAAAAAAAGGAAATATTCCTATAGCTATTTTAATATTGTTTAAATATTGAGGGAGTTAAACTTCAAAGATTAAGTTTTGTTTCTAACCAGTTTTATTTTATGATAAGGTATTCCACTAGAAGAAGAAGAAGAGGAGGAAGAAGATTCCTCCTTGACTGGCAGACTCCGTTCATTAATGTACAAAATCAAAGGTCCACCAAAAGCAGAAAAATTGGAGCCTAAGGAAGAAGAAGAGAAAGCTCCTAGTAAGTTTTCTTTCCATATCAATATGTTCATGGTGCAAGTGTTAAAGTTTTACACAGTCAACAGGAGTGTATTTTATAATAAAATTTTATAATAAAATTTTTTTCTGCTTAAGTTTCTTCTGCCTCTTAGAACTATTATTCTTCATACTGAACACCTCATATGCATTTTTAAACAGGAAATTAAAATGAGTGAAAGATTTTGGATCCAGATAATTAACTCTGGGGTTGAAAATTCACATATTCTTAATAAAGAACTGTGGAAGGCTAATTATGGCACTATAATCTAGACTCAAGCATTTTAAACTTGGGAAGATTTAATTTTTACGGGGGTTTTTTTAATGTAAAAATTATTCTTTAGAGTTAATCTCCATTTCCTTCTATTACCTGTTCTGTTACCTTTTCATATACATGCAAATACAGACAAACACCCAAACGCCCAAAACACTTGTAATCACAAACTTCTTATTCTGAGCAGCATTCATGTACATACCCATTCCCATACCCTCTGCCATAAGATACAAGGGGTGTTCATGGTCTGTACAGGTGAGACTGGTTCTCTGCTTGCAATTCCTCAACTAAAAAGCGCAAGCTTTTAGTTGAGCCTCTTTGAACTCACCTGATTCTCACTGCCACTGTGCTCACATGCCACATGAGAATTCACCCCAGTCAGGGTGATGTGTGATCTGAATCACACAAACTTTGTCTTTGCTGTGATATGAGTTTTCAGTCCTTAGTAGTGACTGGGGATGGTGAGGAATAAGCAAGGCAAAAAGCCAAACTCCTCCAGGTCTTCCTTTAGGACAGGTTTTTGCTGAGGTTTCTTCTTGCCTTTCTGAATCAAGATTGGGTTTCTAGCTCTAAATTTCTGTAAAACCATACAGATATCATGTGCAGAATTCTCCAAGTGACTTGAAGTTGGTCAACCAGTAACAGTTACTTCTCATTTTTTTTCCAAGTTTCTCAGTTTGTCAATAGGCCCTTGTACAGACGTGGAATGGTTAATTTATTTCAGGCTCAATAATTAAATCAAGAGTTTTGTTGAGATTAGCCAGCAAAGTTATTTTATAACTCATGACACTTCTTACATGATCTGCTTGCTCTGGAAAGCACCTTACAGTATTTGTCCTGGTCTGAAAACATATTTTGTTCTGTTAAGCTCGTTACTGTGTGGTAAGTACATTAAATCTTGTAACAATCTGATATGCTGCATGAAACAGGGCTTCATTCTCCAGTGACTCATCTGTTAGCATCTGCTTTCTCTTTAATGGTAGTGGGACCTACTTAGTATCTGGAAGTATAATTTCTTCTCCAGGTTTCATGTGGATTCTATTGTCATGAGTCAGGAAATATTCACTCCTGAAGCCTCAGGGCACATGGTGTTTGGTCCTTGGAACAGAGCAGTTCACTTATTTCGTGTACCAGAGATTTGGGTTACAAGAAATGTAGGAAAACATCCTACAGTGTCTATTTTTCTAGAAATTTCAGGTTATTTCTTTAGGCTTGGGCTTCTCCTTGGAGTGATGCATAGTACAAATATGCACGTGGATTAAGTCATTCAAAGCATGATGAAAAATAATATAAATATATATTATATACTTGACTGTAGCTGGACACTCCTGAGGTTTTTAGTCCATGTGTGCACTTCCCCTTTATGCATCAGGAAATTTGGAATTCAGAGATTAAAGAAAATGGATGTCATAGGTACCCCCAATCCTCTTATGTACATAAAGAGGTGTGGTGGTGCTCATGATGCGTACCTATTTTCAAGATTAAAATCTCTGGCCTTGGGTGTCTTGGCTTTGGTCATACATACTCAGTGTGAATATTCATAAGAAGGAACTATTTACTACAAAGAAATCTTCCTTTACTCTAAGCTTACTTTCAATTCTTAAAGTAAAGTTAAGTTCACAAATGAACTTTTACTCAAGTGAGGAATGCCAGCAATTTCAACCTAGTATTAATGATGAATCAATAAATTTTGTATATAAAAACAATTTAGAACTCTGAAAATAAACACACAGAGGCAAAGAATTAGTGTTAATAATGATTATAGGACTCCTTGATAGTAACTATCAAGTCAAAACTGAGGTAAGTCATGACATGCCACTAAGAGTATGCCTATCTCTGTGAAGTACAGAATTTGTTCCCACAGGTTGAAAGCCTAATTATGGAACAAAACCTCAGAATTAATGATGGGTTTGCATAAATACAATACTAAGTAAGCTAAGAAAGAAGTGTTAGCAAGTGGAAGAATAGTGTACACCCCAATAGAACTGCACTATCTATAAACACTTTAGTGATGGAAAGTGGGAGGGAGCTGTTCTTGCCATTGGAAGAACTTTGGGAAAGTGAAGGGGTATGTTTGCTGGTGATAGAAGAAAGAAACTTGCATTGTTTTAAGAGGTAGGGTGGTTATTCCTGTACTGCTTGATATCAAGCATGAACATTTGTTTAAACCAGGACTGGAACATGTGTCTAGTTTTCAGGTAAATTCCCTAAACTTTGGGCTCAGCAGAACTGTTTCCAGCATCACTGAATTTGCAATGTCTATAATACAGGTGCATCAAGCAATTTTTATTTCATAGTTCCAAACAATACAATGTTTTTAGAAAGTGCATTACCAAGTGACAGTGACTTGATATAGAAATGATGAATAAATTAGAAATCCAAATTAAATGCAACATTTCATTTACAAGGATTATTCTCAGAATCATGGTCAACTTAAAGATTTTCATTGCCAGCAGTGCTGGTGTGGACTTGAACCCTTTCACTTATCTTGAAAGATCTGAAAGTTGCTTTTCCAATTTAAAAACCAGTCTGCTGGTGGTATTTTACAACCTCTGTGTTGTCTACTCTTACGTATTTTACTATAATACATGTTTTTTAAATTTTCTGTTGGAAGAGCTAGTAACATGTAATGTATTTTGCTTTTAGCTACACTGAAAGAACTCATATCGCAGACAATGGTGCGCTGGTCCCAGGAAGATCAGATCCAAGATCCTGAATTGGTTCGGATCATGTACAGCCTCCTTCGTAGGCAGTATGACAGCATTGGGGAGCTCCTGCAAGCCCTGAGGAAGGCATACACCATTAGTGCTGCCTCTGTGAAGGACACCATTAATCTGCTGGCAGCACTGGGCCAGATTCGCTCACTTCTCAGTGTGAGGATGGGAAAAGAGGAGGAATTGCTAATGATTAACGGATTAGGGTATGGAATCAATGGAATTTTAGTTTTAAGTTGGTGTGAAGCTTTTTGTTACCTTAGTAAATACTGTAATTTTTGTTCCTAAATGAAATTTAATGCTGTACTGAAGTGTAGATATGTAGCAGTGATTTAGACTTTTGCATATATTTCCAAGGTGGCTCCAGCTGATCACTCTGACAGTATCAAAAGGGTCAAAGTTTCTAAGGTATTATCTAAAGGAAATGGACTCCTTTTACTATAGTTAAGCCTGATGCTAAGACCCTAATCAAAGTACATGTTTTAGCAGCTCCGGAGAAAAATATCACTAAAATTTTTTCTGATGCCTATCTTAAAAAGCCCAAACTTAAAGCCCATTTTATATTTCATGTATGAGTAGACCAACTTGCTGGTGTCTTTTCAATTGGAAATTCAGAAGAAATTTCCTTTATATAGCACCAGATGATGTGAGAATTTCCTGCACCTTTGCTAAAAAATTACCTCTGTTCGGCAGTGGTATTGTGATATATTCTTGCATGTTTGTTATCCCTCTTGTGTGACTAAATGCTGGTTGGGCTATTTAATGTTGGAAGGAAAAAAAAATCACAGAAAGTAAATTACTTCAATTAAAATGGTGCATTTAGAGACAAAATTATAGTATTGTTACTGGAGCAGTCTTTCTTCAGGAATATTAAAAAAAATCTCTCCTTTACAACAATTGTAAGAAAGTTCCATTATTCTTACTATTTCAATGTATAATTTGTACTGTTTTTGTATAAATTGCAAAGACTAATCTCTTTATCTGAATTCATCTATTCATGGCAATGACTCCTTAAGCAGTGTGTGAGAGTATTACCCAATTTGTCCTTGATGTTGAGTTTTGTAAATTTGCTAAGAATTATATGAAGGATAAAAGATAAATTTTGCCTGAACAAGGTATGCATATAAGCACCTTCCAAGAGATGCTGTATTGAGACTCATCCATTCTCAGTTTTCTATATTTCTTTAAAGCAGGCATGATGCCTGTTATTTGCCATGTGTTTTTAACAGGTTGTCCTAAAATGTTAGAAATCCCAGGATTTTGTTGAAATCTAGTCCCTCAATTATTTTGAAACACATAAATTGTCTTCTAGATTATGAAACCAGTACATCAGATTCTTGAAAATGTTGAGAGAATGGTGGGCAGAGTGAAAAAGTTAAAATAGACCTTCACAATGGGCCTGTGTGCCACTTCTTGCAGAATTTGAAAATACCGATGAAATACATAAAACAGATTACCTTAAATACTAAGTCTATTTATTGTCTTTACTTTGTAAACTGAGGAAATTAAGAGGTTACTGTAGAAATATGATTGATTAGATTTCATTTTCTTGATCTCTCTTCTCAACTTAAAACCTAACAAAACATATTCTTTTCCACTTAGATCATCACAGATTTTTTTTTTTTTTGAAACAGAACAGATGGTAGGAGCAATTTAGAGATGAAGAATTGCCATCTCAAAATAATTTGGAGGTTAATATTCTTCTTATGAAGAATCTATGAGAATTAGAGGACTGACAACATATTGAAATGTGAAACATTTTGTTCGCAGATGCTATGGTATTATGCTGAATTCTAAGAATTTTAAGTTATGTTAATACAATGAATGCATACTTCTGAAATCTCAGTGTTTCAACTTAAATTAATTTGGGGTTTCTTAAAAACAAATTGTCTTTTCTTCCATTTTAGGGATATAATGAACAACAAGGTGTTTTATCAGCATCCTAACTTAATGAGAGTCTTGGGCATGCATGAGACTGTTATGGATGTGATGGTAAATGTGCTTGGAGGAGATAAATCTCAGGTAATTTCACCACAATTTGTTATGTGTTTTGCATTTTGAACCTCCCCAAAAATATATTTGGATGTTTAAGAAGTGAACAAAAATATATCCCATGTAAGCTAGATTTTGCTTAAATTTTGCTTAAATTTTGCTTTTAATTTTGTCCAAATTAAAGTATTCATTAATAAAAAAAGTAGAATCTTTTTTGTTTTACTAGAGGGAGAAGCCCAGTAGCCTAGCCTTGATTTTTAAAATGAGATGTTTTAGGTGTTTCATTTTTCTTTTAATAAGATTGTAAAATGTTATGGTTTTAAATTAAATATATACTTTAACTGCATTTATTGGAGGTGTAACTCCAGTAGGAAAATTTACCTCTTCCTCTTAAATGAAGCATTACTACCAATCAATTATAAAAGAGACTAAACCCAGTTTATTTATATTTTAATGCTCAAATTCATGTACTTGAATTGAGCAAAAATTTTCTTGCAGTGTTGTGTTCTCCCTTTTCTCTGTGCTATGCTGGAATATATATACATGTTATTTTAAAGGCAGAGTGGCATAAATTTTGAGAAGCCTAACAGAAAATCTCCACTCCTGAAGAAAGTGAGAAGTGAAGCATGCATATTTTCTTTCTTCTCTTTGCTCATGCCTGATGTTTTTATCCTGTTGCCTCCACCTTAACAAGGGAGGTCTCTGATACCAGTATTTCTTATCCAATATCCTTTCACTTGACCACTCATTTTTCTTATATATTTGGAACATCTTTCAGCCCAATATTCTACTTTTTGCTTATCTTTTCTCGGTCTTTTAATTTTTCGTAACTTGATTGGCTTCTGTGGGCAGCTGCACTGCTATTCCTCTTTAATCATATTGCTCATATAATTCTCTTAAATGCTTATACATTGAATCTGCCTATACCATTGCAGTTTTAAGTAGTATTCACATGCCAGTTTTTTTTAGTATTTCTGTTGCATTTCAAGGCAAGTTGCAATTAATTATAAAATTATTATTACTTTGCTGATTTATAGGTGGCACAACAGGTACCTGTAGGTACCTGTTTTTGCTACAACATGTACATAGAGCCAAAGGTGATAAAAAAACCCTCAAACTCAAAACAATGACAACCCTCAATGCCTTCTAATTTATTAAAAATGTTTTCCTAGAAAATTTTAATAACAGATCTACAAAAATGCTTTACAGAAATTACCATGATATCCTTCAAAGGAAATGCAAACTTAGAAAACTGCTTAGTAACTTGATGTTGTGCCATTAAATGGCTTGGCCACCCAAAATAACCTATTTTATGTCTCTGTGTTTATGAATTGCATGTAGACAGTAGGTACCTCATGAATATTTCTTTCTGTTCAGTGTTGTAGCTTCCAGAGTTGGAATGAGCAATCATGAAATGTAGTCTGTGGCTTAGGGATTGGGCATTTTTCTAGGTTGTGGCAGCAGATTGTTTGAGCTAGATCTCCAGCTTCTTGGAATAAATGGTTAATCATGAGGCTGTATTGAGACATGTACTGTCTCTGAAGGAATGGTGGGAATGTTAAAACTTGTCAGTTCAAACTGGTATGTCACCTATAGTTCTCTGAAAAATGATTTTTTCAACACTTTAATGGCCTAATGAATGTGACGGTTAAAAGGAAATGTGGGTCCTTTCTTAAGTTAGAACCAAAGTAACTGTCAGTTGCTTATCACCTTGGTAACTTCACTATACTTTCCTTCCTGAGGAGTGCAGGAAGAAGAACTGGAACAGATTGGTAATTAACATATTTCACTGCTTTGTCAACTTTCCTCTTCAGCAGATCGCTTTTCCTAAGATGGTGGCAAGCTGCTGTCGGTTCCTGTGCTACTTCTGTCGCATTAGCCGTCAAAACCAAAAGGCCATGTTTGAGCATCTCAGCTACTTACTGGAAAACAGCAGTGTTGGACTGGGTATGCCATGCAGCTGCAGCACCTAAAAGCAAGAGTAGAAGCAACTGTGATATCACAAGACCTTGTGATATTAGATCAAAGATCTAATTAGATCACAAGGTGTCTAATTTGTATAGCAGGCTGAAACATGCTTAAACCACTTTGTGGCTTCACCTTTAATTCTTTTTCTTTTTTTTTTTTTCATGTTTATTTTGTGCTAGTGTCCATGAATTGTATTAGGAACAGAATAGTCTGAATCTCTGTTTTTAAACACCTTAAAAAAAATAGTATTAAATACATGGTTTGACATTTTTCCATTCAAAATAGTTGTGGTTTGAAATCTAAGATTAAATTGATGCCTTATGGTGCTTGCCTGTTTCATCTGGTTTAAATTTCCTTGCCTCTACAGTTTAGGCTACTGAAGTAAATTTCCTATTTTTCTTTTGAACACTGACTATGTTTTTTAATGCATGTGCATTAGATTTTGTAGCGCAAGGAAAAAATTATTAGCTAGATATACGGCTACAATAATAAGATATTCCAAGGCAAAGTAGAGTGTGATTTCACAGTGATTTAGCTGTTCATGTGTGCATTTGGCCATAATAAACACAGAAAATTGTAAAATAATAAAGAAAAAAACAGTTAATTGAAGCTTGAAATGTCTCTTTTTGCTAAAGATAGGCATGTTTTAAAATCTTGACTTGATAAGGCTGCACAGAATTACTTAGTTAACATGTTGGTCTTCTGAGGAAATAGTATTCCTCTGATTTGTTATATTGTTAATACTGATTTTTTTTTTCATCTGTATTTAAAACCACTGTGTTTGAGTATGCTTACAGATATGGATGTGAAGCCAGAAAAAAATTTCAGCATTTCCACATTATTAAAAACAGTTGACTGTGTTCTTGGATGAAGAACTGCCCTAAAATGTACTATGAATATATTTATGTTCTAGATTCCAGCGTGATTGCTGCCCTCTGCTGCATGGATGTGATTACTGCAAACTCCATTTAATTACTATGTATTGACTTTTTTCTGCAGCATTTCCTTCAATGAGGGGTTCGACACCACTCGATGTGGCAGCAGCCTCTGTGATGGACAACAACGAGCTTGCACTTGCTCTGGAGGAGCCAGATCTTGATAAGGTGGCCACTCTGACCTATTTACCCATTTATTAAATGGTATACTTGTGCTAAAAGGGTTTAAAAGGGCAAGCTTGATCACAGCAGTTTTTGAGTATGTTGTCCTCAGAAATGCCCACTCTGTATGTGGTGTTTCAAGGTAAGATTGATTGAGCAGTATTTTCCCTGATTTTGCCTTATGGTTATCGGGAGTCAGAGCAAAAGAGATTTATTTCTATCTTCTGCATCCTTTCACTATTGTTATTGGATAGAAAGGATGACAAGAAGAAAGACACAAAAGAGGAATATCAAGAAGTATTGTTTTGGGAGGGAAAAATTTGAGAATTAAGAGGAGAATGTTAAAAAAAGGACACACATCTTTTGGCTTAAGTCATAGAGATTTGTGAGCATGGAGGTTAGAACTAAGAGAATGGAAGGACAAGTATTTCAAGATGAAAGGTGAAACAGGATTTTAAGGGTAGGGTCAATAGGAAACTGAATCCAGAAGTCAAGACATTGGCAATGGTTAGGAATAAAGGGGAATGTGAGGAGCGGCAGGATGAGCCGGAAAATATGTTAAAATGTAAAAAATGGCATGAAAGTTATTTGTATATCATAGAAGGAAAAGAGATTTAGAGATGGAAGTGCACAGTCAGAAGAGGAGGAAAGCAGGTAAAGGAAGTTAGACGTGCTAGCAGAGCATTGGGGTACACAAAACAGAAAGCAGGGTTTAATATAAATGGAGAAGTAGTTAAACACCTAAATGATAGATTAGCATAGGTAAAATCTCTGTGCAGGATGACAGGATCCTGTGATGACAGTGGAACTCGTGGAACTGTTTGTGATTAGTACATGGTGTGGGAGAGGAGAAGTTGTGAAATTGAAATAAATGGGAATATTACAGTGATAGCTGGAGGAAGAATATGATTGGAGAGGGTGTGAGACAGCACAGCAATATACTTACTAGGCAATATGCTGTTGAGAAGAATTAGCAATTCTCTATCATCTGCAAAATTGCTGAGTGCGCTCTGTCCTGTCATTAATGAAAAATTGAATGGTATTGATATCAATCCTTGAGATACAACACCAGTGACTGGAACACTACCAGAGACTGTCTTATATTTTCATAGAAACTACTGTAGTGGAAGTCACTTAACCCAAATTTCACTGATGACCACATTTCTCATTTACTGATTGCTTACCTTGAAATACTTGGCACTTTGCTTACTGAAATACTTGGCACTGTATAAATCCTGAATGTTCAAACAGTAACAGATATCAGCTGTAACATGAGCAGTATTTTATGCTGAAAAAATCAGGCTGTATGTGCCTCAGACTGGGCTTCTCAATTTCGTTACTCATTTTAACTGTAAAAATCATAATGTATTGGCTGCAATATATTACCTTTGGTGAGATAATAACTTTATATAGTGCTGTATGTAGATGTTATTCAGTAAATCAATCTATATACTAAAGAACTAAAAAAGGAATGCTCTCTGAATATTAGTTGATGGGTGTGACAGACACCCTATTCACAGTGATACAGCATTTCTATGTGACTAAAGTTTATACCGTAAAAACTGTGTGCAAAACAAATAAATAACAAATAGACAACTTCACTTTTGAACATTTGCCACTGCAAATTTAAACTCTGTTGCATATGGGTAAAGCCTTATGAAATAAGGGCCTTTTTACCCTTGTAAAATCATTGGTCAGGCCTGCTACTTTGGCTAAGTAAAGGAGGACTGTGGGAAAGTGACTCAGCTGAATTGGAGGTAGAAAAACAAGTTATATAACCATTAGGTGTTCACATTGTGGTGTATGGTGGTTGGTTGGATTATGTTTGTTATGATTTAACTATGTAACTGACAATGGGCTAACTGCTTAAGAAGGCCTGGTTTTTGCAATAAAGCAGCCCCCATTTGCACCCACCTGGGGTCTCTGCGTAGCTTTGCTTCCTACAAAACTCTTGTTCCCGCAAATGTAACTGTGTGGATGGTAGAGGATTGCACAAGAAATGTATCCCACACTGTAGTAAACTGAATAGATTAAAACTATATGGCTTGGTGGCAACATTGTAAAGTCTTAGAAGAAAGAGATTTGTTCTACTGGTGTTCTCACATTTTTTATGAGCTGCATTTCTATCCCCCTGCAAATATGTATTCACTTATATGTTCTGAGTAAATGCTTGAAAACTATCAAGTCCTGTTAGGAATTATATACTTTTTTCTCAGAGTGCTCTGAGTAACTTCCTTACTTTGTACTGAGATAAGCAAGTTTTCCACGTCAACCCATTTTTCCACATGTTTCCATGTTGCAGCCTTTAGGAGGCAATTTGTATATTGTATCAGTATACAGTATCAGTATACTGGCATATAATTCTTCCTGAATTCATAACTTTTTCTCTCTTAGGACACTGGATAATGACTAAGTATATTCTCTTCATCTATCTCCCTTTTGCCATCTATTTTGGCTGCCTGCCATTTTAAGAAATTATAATTTGTATCTTTTTTTACAAGTTCACCGAAGATTCTTCATGGTCATTACCTATTTTAAGTGCTGTAACAGTGTTCGTGTATTGTCTTTTGCACAAACTCATGATTTTTTATTTCATTTGAAATGCACAGTTATCTGCAAATTTATTTTTAGATGAATGAGAAAATTATTCTGTGTATATTTCTGAAATTCAGTTTACTATAATTAAAGAAATTCATCATAATTTCTCAAAGGTTTCCCTTAGTTAAAAATACTCCTCTTGATAAGAAATGTTGTGTTAGAAATTTTTGTATTACCAAAATTTTTTAGTCTTTCTGGATTCAGACTCTTAAAACTGTTGATGGTTTTCATATCCATTAAAGTTAGAATTACACTACATAAACTTTTGATGCAATGTTTATTTTGCTATTGTAGCAAATAAACCATACATGGTTATTAATCTGATTTTAAAGCTGTTCAGTATTTTAGTTGTCATGTATGTAGTGTCAAAAAGAACTGGACTATACAAGATTTTATTCTATTTTTCACATTCCACATTTGTTCATGTTGTTCTTTTTTTGTGACATCATATCATTAAGTAACTTCAGAAACAAAAGAGTGCTAGCCTTTTTTCATTAAAAAAACCCCCTATGACTGATAAAACAATGAGCTATAGTGTTAGAGTCTTACGTTCAATGCCCAGAACATAAAAAATCTTGAAAAAATTGCTGTGCTCATTCTGGTTTATAGCTATTTTTAGAAATGTATTTCTAAACATATGAATAAATTATTACTTCTGTATTGCAGGTTGTTACGTACCTGGCAGGTTGTGGCCTGCAGAGCTGTCCAGTATTGCTGGCTAAAGGATATCCAGACATTGGATGGAACCCAATAGAGGGTGAACGTTACCTGTCATTCTTACGATTTGCAGTTTTTGCTAACAGTAAGTCTAATTTCTTGGCATCCAGATTCCATCAAAAGGTTTCCTTTAAATTAATTTCCTAGTCATCAGAATATGTTAAATCTGAAGAGAAGTTAATGCATACTCTTCTCATTACAAACACAAGACTATTGGTGTATGCTTGTTATTGTAATTTTTTTTTTGAATCTTCATAGTTAGCTGTAATTTTTTTCTTAATTTTTTTGCAAATCACATAATTAAGTAGATTACCCTGTAGCCATGGTAGCGAATCATGTTAGGAATTCCTTGGCACAGGAAGACCAGGAGTGGGGGTTACATCAATATATTCCTGCCACTTCTCTGGGAGAAAAGTCTTTCCTGCTCTAGCATATGGTGCCTCCCATGGGAGACAATCCTCCACAACCTTCTCCAGTGTGAGTCCATTCCATGGGCAAAAATTCTCCACAAACTGCTGCAATGTGGGGCACGTTTCCATGGGGTGCAGTCCTTCCAGGACAGGCTGCTGTGGTGTGAGTTCCCCACAAGACCTACAAGGAAACCTGCTCCAGTGTGGGCTTCTCTCTCCATGCGTCCACGGGTCCCTGCCAGGAGCCTGCTCCAGCACAGGTTCACAGCCTCCTCTCAGGCATCCCCCTGCTGCAGTGCAGGTCTCCTCCATGGGCTGCAGGTGGATCTCTGCATCCCTGTGGACCTCCATGGGCTGCATGGGCACAGCTGCCTCCCCATGGTCTGCACCACAGGCTGCAGGGGAATCTCGGCTCTGGCGCCTTAGGATGAGGACTTGTTTTATGTTTTGTAACAATTTGGAGAAAATGAAGTTTTCTTCTGACTTAAGAATACCTTTCAGGAAAAAATATTGTAGTGCTTTTTGGTCCTCAGGTGAAAGTGTTGAGGAAAATGCAAGTGTTGTTGTCAAGCTCCTTATTCGACGGCCAGAGTGCTTCGGGCCAGACCTTAGGGGAGAAGGAGGAAATGGCTTGCTGGCTGCTATGCAGGAAGCTATCAGGATCTCAGAGAATCCTAGTCGTGACCTTCCTTCCCAGGCATATAAAAGAGAAGGGTAAGTAAATGTGAATGCTCGTCTGGCAAATGACAATTTAATAGCTGGTTCAATCATGCTTGCAGTATGTGGATAATAGACCCTGTTGTGTAAGGCATTACACAAACAGAGAGAATTAGAGATTCACATCCACGAGCAGTTGTCATATGGTATTCATAAAGCATTGGCTAGATAAAAGTGGAATAAGACTTAGAGAGAGAAAGCCCGAAGGACAAAACAAATGAGAAGACTGCTGTGGAATGAAGCTAAAGTTAAGCTAAAGTAAAAGAGGAAGGTAGAAGGCTCATGTGAAGTCAGCTATTACTGTTAGCCTGCATGCTTACCCTAGGGACTAAAACCCTTTAGTCTGAAGCCAAAGGGATGAGTACGTCTGGTGAATAGTCTCTGGATCATGTCTCTAGCTCCAGAGAAGAGCTATAAAACTTAGATTAGCAAGAATGCTCACTGTTATTTTTTAACTTTTTAGTGATGAGGAGGAGGAGGAAGAGGAGACTGTGCACATGGGAAATGCAATCATGTCATTTTACTCAGCTCTCATAGATTTACTTGGACGCTGTGCACCAGAAATGCATGTAAGTTCGTTTTAGAAATTGCTCAGAAAATGTAAGATTTGTAAACATAATTGTACATGTCTAACTAAACCTTTCTCTATTCAGAGCCTTCTTCCATTCAAAAGGTAGACTTTACGGTTTCTTGCTGTATCTAAGTAGATACAAGCTGCAAGATGTTTATAAAGATCCATGGTCTTTTGATTCCCTTATGCTTTTTTATTTATCTAAAATTTTGATAATTTTTTCATGACTGTAGAATCAAAGCAAATATGAACTACAAGTGTTGCACAATTTCGTGACCAGTATAATAACTTCTGAAATTGACCTTTTATTATTCTCTAGAAATCCATAAAATAATTTTTGTAGGAATGTGATAGAGGGCTGCTTTTTGTGTGCATTGGTGAAACATGGTGCCCACACCTTGTGAATATATGGAAAAATACGTAAAATAACTGTTTCAATCATAACACCTGTAACAGCCATGTGCTAGACTTGGTTTTAATTCGACTGACTGTAGCTTGTTGATGCTTAAGGTTCTTTAGTAGCTTAAAATCCTCCATTTATCTCAATACAATAAGAGTAAGAAGTTTGGCTAGCAGCCCCCCTACACTTAAAGAAGCTATTAAGTTTATTGGCTATATGTAGCTCGCTATTGCCAGACACAGCAGTTACATGTTGTGACAATTACTGGTAGAGATTTTCAGACACAGGTTATGAATACCTGATTTCTGCTAGAAGTTGAAAGGAATTGCTCACCTCATTGCCTTTTGAAGATTTTTCTACAGCGTAGAAATACTAGAAAAATGCATGGACACATCACACAGGTCTGCATCCATTTGTAGTGTAAAAAAGCAAGCTCAAAACTTGTCACTATGGGTTCTCAAGGTAACATGGACATTTCATAGGTTTTGGTTTCATCACCGTATCTGATTGGTTTAGGAATCTTACCAGTGTGGAGGTTTTTGCCCTATTGGGAATTAATAATATTGTGAAGTCATTTATATAAAAATAAGACCAGAAGCAAATGTAGGAACAGCTGAATTTGGCAATTTCATTCATTCTTGGATAAATTGAATTTCTGTACATTTTTGTCCAGTGTTTGAAAAAGAATCATATTAATACAAATATTTTGAGGAAAACTTTCTTATGTCCCTCTATACTAAATTTCTTAATGGATAAATTTTTCTAACAGCTTATTCAAAGTGGAAAAGGGGAAGCTATTCGAATCAGGTCAATTCTTCGATCCCTAGTGCCAACGGAAGATTTGGTGGGGATTATAAGTATACCACTAAAGTTGTCCACAGTTAACAAAGGTAACTTCAATGCTTTTATTAGACCATTTATCTTTTATGAAAGTCTTTTGCAACATTAGCCTTCAGATGAAAAATAGAGCAGTTTTGTTAGTTGAATGTAAGCAGAGAACTGTTCAAATTTTAATTAGATCTGCATCAATTAGAGCTGCTCCAGCGGCACAGCTATTTGCTCCTGTAGAGCAGAGAATGTAAGAATGTAAGAAATACTTGAAAGGATCACACCAATGGGCCAATACTTTTTCTCCAGCAGTGGCTCTAGAGATGCTACCTCTTTAGGTAAAATATTTCATCTTGGGCTCAGTCCTCTTGTATTTCCACATTATCCAGTCATTTGTAGAATGTTTTACCATTTATTTCTAAGCTTTCTTTTAAGAGTGAAAGGTAATAAAATTGCTTATTTTTATTAAAATTGTTTTTATAAAAAAATCCCAAACTAATAGGTTTTTTTAATAATAAAAACTTACTATTCTAAACAATCTATTTTTAGCATAGAACAAAACTGAACAAGAACGTAATTTTCTTTGAGTATGTGATTTTACATGTTAAATGTAATTATAATGTCTTTCATTGCCATGGTGTTTCTTGTTTTATCAGTCATCTACTAATAAAAATTGCAATCTTATGTTTGTGTAGATGGCACAGTAAATGAGCCAGACATGTCTGCCAGTTTCTGTCCTGATCATAAAGCACCCATGGTACTCTTCTTGGACCGTGTCTATGGTATTAAGGACCAAAGCTTCCTCCTTCACCTATTGGAAGTTGGATTTTTACCAGATTTAAGAGCTTCTGCCTCTTTGGATACAGTACGTATTTCATTATTGAGTTTAGGTGCAGTGGCTGGATATAGTGTCACTGTAAGTATAAAAACACTGGAATTTCAAGTCAAAACAGCCTTTAAAAAAAGGCATTATAGGCTCACTATAAAACAAAATTAATATTAATTCACTTACTGTTAATTTGTAGTATATAAGTCTGATTTAAGCATTCAGTGTAGGAAGTGTAAAAGTAGTTTAAAATCTTTTAATATATGTTGTACAGGAATGCAATACGTACATTGAGTATACTGCAATAGGCCTAATGACTGCTTTCATTTCATGTTTTTTTTCAATAATTACACTGAAAATCCAGGTGTATGAAGAAATTGATGCCAGGTGTTAATTAAAGCATAGTGGGGTTTTCTAACCTGTTTCAAGATAGTAGCTACATATTCTTTTCTGCTCCTGTTTGTTCAGAGTGCAGGGGTGCAAGAGATGGAACATAAATGGATGGCTTGAATATTCTTCAGTTAAAAAAGAAATTACTTCAGTCCTCATGTACATCCTGGAAATATCATTAGCACCCAGCCACTTAGGAGACTTAAGGACTGTTAAATTTTTATGTTTCAGAGCTTTCATATTTAGTCACCTTTATCCAGTGTGACACTGACGCTCATTTACTCCTTCATGCAGGTTTCTCTAAGCACCACAGAGGCAGCTCTCGCACTAAATAGATACATTTGCTCAGCTGTGTTTCCACTACTCAAGAGATGTGCTCCCCTCTTTTCTGGAACAGAGCACCATGCCTCTCTGGTTGACTCCATGCTTCACACAATATACAGATTATCCAAGGGACGGTCCCTCACAAAAGCTCAAAGAGATGCTATTGAAGAATGCCTACTTGCTATTTGCCAGTACGTATGATACTTGTGTACAAATTCATTTCTTTTGTGCAGAATAGGTATTTTAACAGCTTCTTTCTTTGCCTGTAGTGTAGACCTAAGACTATTTTATTCTTGCATGAAATAAATTACCAGTGTTACCTCAGGTATTGAAATGTAGATATGTCTGTTCACTTAAGAGGGTTCAGAAGTAGCACAATGTTCTGTGCTATATCCTTCTATAGGTAGATAGTGAGATTCCTTAAACACCTAATATTGTTTTTTCAAAATACTTTTAATGAGTGTTTTGTCTTTCAATATGTAAATTGACTTCAGTTTTTATTTCATTTACACTGAACTGTATGACTTTTGCTGATAACATCTATTTTTAAAAATTTACAGCCATTTGCGTCCCTCTATGCTACAACAGCTGTTGAGAAGGCTGGTTTTTGATGTGCCCCTGCTCAATGAATACTGTAAAATGCCTCTCAAGGTAAACACTTTATTTTCTGTACATGCATCCAGCATTAAACTTCAAAAGAAAATGTTGTCTTGATTTAAAATCAGAATGGGAAGGGTAAAGCAATGTGAAATTTCTTCTGAATTGAAAATAATGTTACTGTTTTGTAGTTTTTCGAATTAAATGTAATGTTTGCAAAATTTTTGAAATCATGCCTTATGCAAAGAGTAGGGTGAGTATGATATTTTGTATAGTGAACTGTTGACTTTCCCATTACTTCAGCAAAAAAATATTTGAATGTATCAATTTAAATGTCAGTGTTATTTTGAAATGTCTTCCGCTGCTATATGAACTATAATAACTCTTGGTGGGATGCATAGTCCAGGAATGAATTTTGAGTGAAATCTAAGAGACAGGATGAGAGGAAGAAAATTCACCTTTTTGTTGTTTTTGAGTAATCTGTAACTGAAGTTTTATCTATCCTTTTTTTTCTGTAAAAAAAGCATTACAATTGTTAGATGATACATAAATGTTATTTAGAACTATTCTGTCAGGTTTGTTTCACTTTTTTGTTGGGACAGCCTGATCTAAGGTCTGCAACTTTTTGTGAAACAATTGATATTTTATCATATTTTAAAGTAGAGCTGCCATATTCGCAAACATACTCTGGAGCATCAATAATTTTTCATTAAAAGTGTGGTGTAGAGGGAGTGTTTGGTCTGGTTTTTAATTATTATTTTTGTTTCTTACACAGAATTGCAATAAAAACTAAAATGTCAAGATTCTAGTCTGATACTAAAAGAAGTTTTTTAAAATTTCGATGGGATAAGAATTTTTAGTTCTACATAAGAAATTGGTAGAAATTTGAAATTACATAGAAAGTGCACCAACAATCATATATACTAGCTCTTTAACTGTACAGATTTCCTATATGGTAGTTTTTTCTGTAAATTTTTGCAGAGCTGAACAGTCACAGCCAAGAGGGTGTACTGCAGGTGTCTTTTGCACTATTTTGAATAACACTAAAGCAACTACAAATGACAGGAGTTAAATAAATTTGAATTTGTAAAACTTATCATCAGAACCTATCGTGTCCTGCCTTATATCCTGCCTTATTTCATTGTCTCTGTTTTTATCCTGTGAGCTAGTCTGTACTCAAATGCTGACAATTCTGAAAGTTTGGTACTCCCTGTAATCATTAAGAATCCCACAGCAGGAGCTGTAGATAATACAGGTTTTGTACTTTGACAATAATGGCCCTGCTGGTCTTCCAAAAAGAAGAAGAAAAAAAGACCGTTATTCTGAGCCGTTGGAAATGAAGAGACAGACACAAATAATACTACTCCTGTAAATGTTTAGCATAACAGTTTTTTATTTTGTTAAATAGCAATATTTCACATGCATTTTCATTTCTTGAAAATCTAGCTTCTGACAAATCACTATGAGCAGTGCTGGAAATATTACTGTCTGCCTTCAGGAATGGGAAGCTGTGGAATTGCAGCAGAAGAAGAGTTACATTTAACCGAAAAACTTTTCTGGGGAATATTTGATTCCTTGTCTCATAAGGTAATGGCTGCAATTCACATTACATTATGGGGTGGATATAAAAGCATTGTAATGATAATTTTCTGTGACAAAATGAGAAAGTTCCTATTTTAATGGTTTCATCTAATATGGAAGATAGAGCAAAAATGCTTTTAATGAAGTGAAAAATTGAACACTGAATCTTGAAAAATTCTCTTCAAGCTGAATAAATGTCAAATCTTTGCTTGATATACTTGTAAGCTTTACACTACTAATGAGGAGATATGTGTGTGTGTATATATATATGTGTGTGTGTGTATGTATATATGTGTGTGTGTATATACACACACACACACACACACACTAACATGTCAGTGTTGTCTGCTTTCCTATCTTGGCTCTACTAAGCATTTTAAATTACTTTTTACTGGCATAAAATTAATTTTAATAAATATACGTACGTGCTTATTAGATTGTCAGTATATGCAGAATAAACTTACATTGCCTTTCTTCAAATATATATTTGTATTTCTTTAGTTTTCCAGCTATTGCCCAGCTAAAGAGATATGATGCAATATACTATGAAATAAACACTTTTTTATTTTTCTGTTGCAAAATGTGATATTGGGACTCTTTAACTTGCTCAGTTTTTCTCTCAGTAAGAAAAAGTTGCATTTCTGATACGAGAAATGTCTTCCTGAGTAAACGCTTTTTGTGCTTGCTTGGGATCAAAATTTAGCCCAATCAAAAACCAATTTTTGCTTTAGGACAATAAAAAATCATATTCATTGTATCTCACTGAATTTTTGTTCTCTTTCTAAGCTACAGATTTAGATGATTGCTCCACTAGGCATTCTGATTTATAATATGGAAATAAAAATGGTCTCTGCATTATTCTGAAATGGCTTTGTAAACCTTATTAGTACTTGATTTTAGTACCATTTGCTCCTCTTTTAGTGCTTTCACAAGTGTGAAGAGTGTCAGGAGTGCCTGATGCAATCAAATGTTTCCAATTAGTGCATATTAGATTTTAACAGATAAATGAACATGATATGTTTCTGCCAATACTGGTGGCTCTCTATAACAACATTTTTATTTTTCTGTAAATGGTTGTTAACCCAATGAAAGAAGAGTTCTGTAAGTCTGATCTGCTACAGTATTCTCCACCATTCTTTTTTGTTCTAAGCTATTTACAGGTTTGATGTTATTAAAAATAACCAAATGACTATGCTACAGTAAATCCCAATTTCCTTTAATGAGCATATTTTAAAATGAAACAGTGCAGGGTGAAAGAGTGGCAAAATGACAATGGCTTCTGCTAATTCTGCAGGAATTAGTAATTTTAGAACTAAGGCAGAGTTTTACAGATGATCGTGCTCTGTGACTAGGCAAACAAGCCTTTATCCGCCCTGTACAGGCCTTCATGGTCCGAAGGAAGCTCAAATTGAACTCATATTGCATACACATACAAAATGTCAGCACATTCTTATGTCAATCTGACTAGTCTTAAGAATATACCATGTTGATATAATGGAAAATAGATATCATGCAACAATAATTTTGCTCTGTGTTGGAATTTTAAATGTGACTAACTGTTTGTTTGCATCTTCTAATATTTGTACGTGGCTATGGCAGCTTGGATTTCACTAACATTTTGCATGTTTTTCTATTGGGTTTTCCAACCAGTTCCTATCTCTCCTGCAGAAGTATGATCCAGAGCTCTTTCGAATGGCTTTGCCTTGTCTAAGTGCTATAGCTGGTGCCTTGCCCCCTGATTATTTAGATACACGAATTATGTCAACTTTGGAAAAGCAGACTTCAGTGGATCCAGAAGGAAATTTTGATCCCAAACCTGTCAGCACATCAAAGTGAGTCATGTAATTCATAGTGGTTTCCTTCCCTTAGATATTTTTTTTTTACTATTCCTTATTAAAATTTTTTATCTCCTGTAGGGAGAGTTGGCTGGTGACTGACATGTTAGTATTAGAACTTTCAGAAATAGTAGAGGGATTTTTTCTTCCTTCTGCCAAATACTTCACTGAAACCTGTCCTGTTTACCAGACATAAACCATATTCTTCTCAGCCCTGAACAGATGTTAAATATTTCCATCTTATGTCTGCAGAGAAAATAGTAAATTCTATATTTATTATGTACCCTATTGCCTAATAGTTCAAGTATTTCATTATTCAAGTAGTTCATTATTCAAGTAGTTCATTATTTTGCACATGCTTATGACAATTTGTACAACATCACAAAAATCTGGTGATTCAATTGATCTGTAGCCCAATTTTTATAAAATCTTCACTTAATTTTGAGAATTGATCTGTAGAAACATGATACGGCACAATAAGCAGATCATGTAGGATGATTATATAGAGATTTGTCTTTCCTAGTAATTTTTTGCTTTTAAAATACAGGCTTTATTTTCAAGAACTGAAGATCAATAGCTCACTCTTGCTATTAAAGTCTTATCCTTCCATCATTAATTACTGTGAAACATCCATTTTAATATTATTCTTTATTAAGAATTAGCAACAAATTTACCTGTAGATTATGGTGAAGCAGGTTTTTGTTTCTTTGTGATTTCAGTTGCTAAAAATTGTGACTGTTATATACTTAAAGGTTCTCTACAAATGCCATTATAGCTATGCCTTTTTTGTGGCATTTCTTTTAAAGAATAGGGAATTGCCATGCCAAATGCTTTGCCTTCCTTTGAAGGTGAAGCATTTTTGATTAGTGCTATCCTTTGCTGACATTTTTTTTCATAAATCAGACTGCAGTTACTTATGATTGAATGACCATAGCCCTCTTTGCTTACAGCCTTGTACTTCCTGAGAAGTTGGAGTATATTGTAAGCAAGTATGCTGAACATTCCCACGATAAATGGGCCTTTGAAAAGGTAGGAGTTATTTTAAGAGTGGCAACCATCCAGGACTAGTAAATAATTTCAATATTGAAATTGAAACTGGACAGTTTACCTGAGAGGCTATTGTTTAGATTGTATGGATGTCTACGTATTTACTGTGGGATATGTGGAAGAAACCTCTTGCTTCAGAAAATGTATTGCAATTTGCTACTTTTGCAAAGAACTTACTAGGAGACAGTTGAGGAGACTGAGAAAGGAGAGTTTGATTTGGGTTTGGGTTTTTGTTTGTTTGTTTGTTTGTTTGGGGCTTTGGTGGCTTTTTGTTGTTCTTTGGGTTTTTAAAAAAAATTAGGTAAGAATATATATCTCTTTAGGCATCACTTTGCCTGGTAATGGTGCTTTTTGAATGCGAGTCAGAGATTCAATTTTACTGCAGCAGCTCTATGATCTAAGAAAGTACAGCCTAATTTAATTTTTTATTTCAGATAAGTAGTTGTAGATTTTCTTTCTTCTTAGCTTTAAGGAGCCTGTTATTTATTGAATTTCTCTATGATTTTCCAAATGCTCTGTCACTTTGTTGTGTTTCTGTTTCATTATTTCTAGAAAGCTACAAGAAAAGACAATGAATTCTTCAATAATTTATTGTAGCAATTAATAAAAAATGAATAGCAATTTTATGGAAGAGTTGTATAAAATAATTCTCTTGTTCGGGGGGCCTATGAATGCAAATTTGTAGAAGAAGGTAGACATACATATGCATATGTAAATATACACAGAAAAATTTCAAACCATAAATTTCAGTTACTTTTGTTTAAAGGAAAGGATTCATTAGTTACATTCTTCAGCTCTTGATCTGTTAATGTTACATATTCTTCTCTGTGTTTCTGACTTTAGCCTCCCAGAGAACTGGGACAGTACATTTATTGTATTTTGGGGCAGTCAGTGCTGTCTCAATGCATGAGTCCACTTGAAAGGGGCCAGTGTAAGTGAGGCTCAGGACTGGTCTCATGACACCCACTGCTGACAGGTGGCATCTCTTCTGTCTCAGGCATGTTTTGTTCCTGCGTGTGCACAGATGGATGCACGCTCCTCCCCTGTGGCACTGAGCCGCTCTTGGAGTGGATTAGCAGCTTGGTGTGACAAAGGAAACTGGCTAATTTGCTCACACTCATCAATGTTGTTCTCATCTTATTTCACTGGGGTTTGCGGTTGTTTTTTTTCTTTTTCAGACTAACAGTGGGTGGAAATATGGTGTTTCACTGGATGAAAATATGAAGACTCACCCATTAATAAGGCCTTTCAAAACTTTAGCTGAAAAGGTAATAGAGAAAATTTCAGCTGCATCAATATGAAGTAGATTGATTTGTGTGCTTTTAAAAATCCATTTCAAATATATTCTATTAAATGTCAGGCAGAGGAACCAACAAGAATTCTTACAGTTAATAGGTATAACTTTATGCTGAAGTGATTTTTCAGTTAATCTTACACTGAGTCTTGTATCATTTACTTACATTAGGCGTAATGTTAATTGTTTCTTCATAGGCCTAAGCAAATTTGAATTCAGAAGTAGCAGTAGCACAGTTTTTTCAGGCTTCCATAGATGAGGAATGACTGACAGAAACTCCTGGACCTTAATGAAAGTGTAATTTAACATATATGAAGGCAATTTTGTCTTCCAGAAAGTTGATAGAAAAATGTAAAAAGTGCATAGGAGATGATTCAGTTGAAAATGCAGAAAAAAAATTAAAGTATTTTGAATTTCTTGACTAGACACAAATGTCTTCTCGTTGTCAGAATAGTGAAGTGAATTTGAATTCTGTTACTTATTTTTGTAATGATTCACTGGGAGACACAAGTCAATTACACATGCCCCTCTTCACCACATATTTCCTATTCAGAAAATAGAAATGGCAAGAATCAAGAGGGATTAAAGAGGTTGAGTTTCCTAAGGTTTGTAAATCACTTTGGAATCTTGAGAGGAGCCAAAACATCGTTGGTTGTTATTTAAGCAGTTCAAAGAGAACTTTCTGAATTGTCTGAAATTAGTACTTTTGAACATAAAAATCAGCTCTATCCCTAAAAGCTATCATTTTGAGCAACTGGTTTATGATGCAACCTGAAGTACCATTATTTAATTGATTTGAAAAGTCTTAGTATGGCATACTTAGAATTTTGCCACAAATTTTCAGATTTTTTTCTAACACTGTCACTTTTCAAAGGAGTCTTAGAATATGGGCTGTTGCCTATTTTTTATTGGTAACTGTGTTTGTATGAAGAGGTGTATTGTTCAGTAACTTTCTGTATCTGTGAGTGGTTATAAATACAGGAAGACTAAAAAAAGGTCTTGAGTGCTTGATGCATTTGAATATACATACTTGTTTAACTAATTTTTAGCACTCACAGTACCATAATGTCTTTTATTATTTTGTGCTGATGGGATTTATGAATAAGTTTCCAGGTCCAATCTGCATTATTGCTCCAGGGCTCATTGCAGTGCTGTTAGTTTCTAACACTTATCCCAGCAATAAATGCCAGTAAAAATATTCTTCTTTTAATTGTAGGTATTTCAAAGCTTTTCTCTCATGTTAAAAGAACTATATTTTGTGTTCTCATACAATATACAATTTTTCTATAATTTTTTTTGGTATATGGCTCTTAGTAGAGAAGGACAGAATATTTTTATTGTGCTTTTGCTGCTTACTAAATACAGAAAAAATTTTGCATTCTTTTCTTCAAAGGAAAAGGAAATTTATCGTTGGCCTGCCAGAGAATCATTGAAAACCATGTTGGCCTTGGGATGGAGCCTAGAAAGGACCAAGGAGGGAGGAGAAGCAATGATACATCAGCGTGAAAATGAAAAGCTTCGTAGCACATCTCAGTCTAGTCAGGTAAGGTAGAACACCTTGATTTTAGAAAACAAAAGGCCTGTTAATTAGTTTACAAATAAATTATAAATAATTATGTCAATTTCATACTCTTTTAGTGAAAAGAAACTTTTAATGGTAGAATTCTAAGATTGGAAGTCATGTCACTATACTAAACACTGTGCCACGCTAAAGAGGGGATTCCAAAAAGCTTTAAGACAATGAGATTATAAGAGACCATAGATATTAATCTATGAAAGAACTGAAAAGCTTTTTAATATATACATTCAAGGAAAACAGACAAAGCATTTAAAGTCTTTCATTTTATAAAAAAATAAATATAGCAATTTTTTTTTTTTTGGTCAAACAGAAGAGCCTAACATGGGCTTTTGTAAAGATTATGACTGACAAATTAGATTGCACATTTGCTACAGTTTGTTTTTTTTTAAATCTATGGCAAAATTTTCAGGTGATGATAGATTGTTTTTTCCAATTGTGGATTTTTGTAATCACATGTTGAGACTGCTGGTCAATATGTCTTGGAGGAGGAAAGCTATTTAAAATTATGACACCTGTTGGGGAATTGTTATTGTACCTCTCAAGGTGAATTACACACATTTGTACATAAATATAGTGAGAGTTAATAAGCAGTGCATTGGCACAAGTCCTGAAAGGAGTGTGAAAGCTGTGTCACAAGCTAATTCCTTATGTACACTTGCACCAGCGCTGATTCTGTGAGCATCAGTACCTGACACCTTAAGTACGTGTTGGGTTCCTTCTCCAGGCCCAGTATTTGATTACCAAAATGGGCCCCTGATCACTCATTACAAGATAATACTTCAGCATTTCTTATCTCTTCAGCAAACCTCACTCCCTTACAGGAAATTCTGCCATCTCTGGAATCTCAGCTTCCAGCCAGTTGAACTTGTTCTACAGCTAGGCCATCTTGGCCAAGAAGATGCATGATAAAGTGTAGAGGTTTTCAGCACATGATTGATTTGAGTACACATTTGAAATCACTGATTTATATGTTACCATTCACATCTACATGCACCTCTCACACGTTTTTGAACTGGAGCTTTCTCACTTAAACCAGTTGAAGATCATGTTCACATATTACGCTCCTGCTTTTTCTTAGTCTTTAAATTGCTCAAGAAAATAATTTATCTTTTTGTTGTATTGTCTCATTCTTAGCACAGGGCTCACTCAGGCTGTTCCCACATGGTTCTGTCATGTTTTGAAGGCACATCTTGTATGTCTCATGATTGGTTTCCTCCTAGGCTAAAAGCTTAGTTCTTGGCAGCTTGCCACCTATTGGGAATAGAGAGATCTAAGTATCTGCAGCAACCTGCATGCTTCCACACTAGCAAACCCATTCTCTTAATCATCCAGTGCCTTCAGTACATTGCAAAATAGGTGAACAGTTTCTACAAGAAAGTATAAAACTGGGAATGGTGCTACTCTAATCAAGGCTATAACAGAGATGTTGTAGTTGAATATTTGGTTCTTTTATCTAAAATTATTTTATCTGAGAATAATTTTCTTTTCCCCTGCAGGGAAATGGGTATAGCCCAACACCACTTGATCTCTCTAATGTGGCACTTTCTAGGGAGCTTCAGGTTTGTATTTGTGTTTTGCATATATTATGCTGAAAGGAATGGATGTACTTGGTTTCATTATTATTAGAGTTGAATTTTGTTTGGTTTTATGAGTGTATCTGTGACTGTAGTTATGACAAGCTGTTGTAGAAAGGGTACATGCTATTTACATAGTGAAAGATGAAATTTCCACTGCTCATTGCAATTTGTGCTTCCTGAGTTCCCAGAAAAAATTAAGCATGAAGCTAGGAAAGGGGCTGCCAATAGCACGTTATAATTTGTGCATCCTGTGCTTGTGCTGACTTCAAAGAACAGCTGAATATAGAAATTCCACTTAACTGTGATGTTTCTTTATCACAAGAATGTTGACTTAAGACTGTGAAATTATGTAGCATTACAGAATTTTCAATTGTCACCTAATCTTACATATTGCTTTTTCTGATGCTAATGTAGGGAATGGTTGAGGTAATGGCAGAAAACTACCATAATATATGGGCGAAAAAGAAGAAAATGGAGTTGGAAAGCAAAGGTAAGCCACAATCCTGCAAAACACACCAAAAAAGACAAGAATGAAGAAACAATCTGAAAGATGACAGTGTAAGACAATCAAAAATGAATAGTTCCTTTTGTACATGAAGCAGAATAAATCTTAGAGTAGAAAAAACTTACAGTTCTTTCAACTTACTAAAGGTGGAGGTAGTCATCCTTTACTGGTACCTTATGACACATTGACAGCCAAGGAGAAATCACGGGACCGTGAAAAGGCACAAGAGCTGTTTAAATTCCTTCAAGTCAATGGTATAATCATATCTCGGTAAGTTGCACATTTTTTCAGATGCTTGCTTGCATTCAGTGCCCAAACCAGCATGTTAACCTTGTCTCACTGCAGACTGGCAGTTATTAACATAATTGCTGTTCAGCATGTCTTCTGTGAATCAGAGTTATTTTCATGTTCAGAAGGACTCTTCTAAAACAGCATGTTCAGGCAACATTTTTAATAAGTATGTGATCATAGTAAATACAAAATGCAACATAGGGTAATTAAACAAGAGGATAATTTAAAATATCTAAGTTAGCAGCCAGTGGTGTCAGTAAGGATCATGGGAAAATTAATCTGAGGTCTGATACTAAAACATATCTATGAAAAACTGCTTTTTAATCCAGTTTTTGAAAAAAATATTGCTTTGAGTTCTGGAAAGTAATAAGACAAAGTGGCTCTACTTTGTGGGCACTGACTTCTACTCTAGCAAAAGCATAGACATCCTTAGTTTTGCTGTAACTTGAATTGCTGTGTCTCCAAGTAAGCTGGTCTGTGAGGACTTCTTACTGTAGTATGTGGCTTTATATGATGGAATTATGAATTACTATACTATAACTCTCCTCTTTTATTGTATGTGAAACATCTGAATACATAGGAAACCTCAATTTTCTGGCATTAAGCATTTTTGTGAACTAAATTGTATCCATGAACAAATTTTTCTGTACATGCATAGAGTCAGATCTTTCCTGTTTTCATTTATTCCTACTTTTCAAGTCTTTGACCCTATTGAAAGTATATTCAGAAAATTATAAAAATCCATTTTTAGGATCTTCAAAATATATCTTTGTTCACTTCAGGATTTAAGAGTATTTCTAAGAGACGAGAAAACAGTTCTAAGTACATTTCTGTATTACTACAGAGAAAAATTGCCTCCTGCCACATGTGTAGGCTCTCAGCCCCAACCCAAAATGTAGGTATGTCACCAAATATTTTTATAGCCTCCACGGTTGCTTCAGAGCCATTGAATAAGAAAAGCTGGTCAACTTAGTGCAAATGAATGATCTTCTGAAACATCAATGAAAATGTTCAAATTTTGCAGCTGCATGTGTTTGGGTCAGCAAATCAATTTTTTCAGTGTTATACCATGGGAAAAATCAACTTGAAAAGCACATTCAAACTCCTCCTTGATACAGGCAAAGAGTTTGCAGTGATTGTCTGTATCAGTATGAATCAAGATTATCATTTTTCAGTGTTTTCTTCAGATGAATATATGCATATATATATATATATATGTATAT
>VZRH01006718.1:89408-225399 GCA_013397555.1 Urocynchramus pylzowi | reverse complement strand
ATGTCATTCTTGAAAATGTTGGACTAATCATTAAAACATAGGAATTGTTTATAATTGGGAATGTATAGGCGGCACAGCATGTGTATTTCACATATACCATCTGCCTCTGTTTTTGGGTTTTTTTGCTCTTTGCTGAGAACATTTTTGAAACACTTTTTGTGTTTATGACATACAGATAAATCTCTCAGGCCTTACTCAAGTATGTGTTAGAAAAAACACAGTATTTTGTTACACATCTTTAAATCTCTGCAAGGTCTTTGGATATTGTTTTATATGCTTCACAGACCTATCAACGTCTTTCAATATTTAGGAACGTACGTGTAATCTCTTAGGAACCAGGACTTCTCATAAACTCAAAAAGAAAATATTTACATTGACCTCACTGCAAATACAGATAAGTACTTAGTCTCCTTTGTGAAGGTGAGGCAGCAGAAGATGCCTCTCAAGCATACATAGCTGTTAATTCATACTAAATAATTTGGTTGCACAGGTGATAAATTAATAGAGAGTCATCAAAGCATACAAACCAGAACTCTTAGAATAGATTTTTTTTTTTTTTTTTTTACAAATCAAACTAAGATGGGAGGTTAGAGTCCCACCAAGTTTGTGTTTAAAATGGGATTGAAATGTCTTCATTGGTTCTCTGGCTGTGTTCCCCTAGACTGTAACTATTTCTTTCCTCTTAACTATGTTCTGACATGGTCAAGAGCTTATATTTTATTATTAGATTTTTTTTGTTGTTAAAATCTCTGCTGCATCAAACTTCCCCCAGAATTAATTTTTGCTTGGATTTCTCTCATAGCTGTTTTTAAACTGCTGATCTAATATTCCATTTTACCTCCCTAACTTACTCTCATACCAGTGGTAAGGACTCTCAGTAGAAATTATCATTTTCTTATACCACAGAAGTGAGTCCAGCAACTTTCCTTTTTTCTTGTTCCTTTCTTGCTTTTGCCTCGGTGCCACAAACTACCAGTTCCTTACGTCTTCCCTACTTCTGACACACTTGTCAGCTCCTCTGTAGTCTCTAGATGTCTTTTGGCCAGGTTATTTTCTCTTAACTGATAAGGGCTGAGTCTTCCTATCTGCTACTCTTTGAAGAGGCTGTATAGAAGCAGATGAAGTAGCCATTTATGATTAACCAGAAGTTTTCTTTAATGTCACTCAGTTACTTCCTCACTTGCTAAAGCAGTTAGATGTCCTGGGTGTAACCCGCTATCTACCAACAGAAAATCTCAATCAGAGTTTAGTTCTTTTGCTATTGGAGTTCTTTTGACTGTGAAGAAGTTGCAAATTAAACAAAAGTATAAGAGAACCTCTAGGAAATGAAGATGAAAGAATTAATGACTTGTGAAAGCAAGTATGTTTGAAAAGAGAATAAATCAAAAAATGTAAAAATTAAGTGACTTCAAAAAATGAATGAAAAAAATTCCCTGTTCTTGTCCTGGGTGCCAAGACAGAAAGCATTTTTTGCAGATTTGTGGAATGAACCCTTAGCAATGAATTGGAGTGTTTGGCTACCCTTCAGAGGAGCTCTGACAGCCTGGAGAAATGGGCTGACAGAAATCTTATGAGGTTGAGTAAAGGTAAATGCAAAGTCCTATACCTGGAATATAGTAATCCCAGGAACAGGGGAGCTGTGCCTAAGAACAGATGTGCAGAAAAGCTCTTTGAATTGCGCAAGTTGAACACAAATCAGGAATGTGTCCCTGTGATGATGAAAGCTGACTATGTACTAGGCTTTATCAGTGAGTGTCTTCTGCAGGTTGATGGATCATGAGATTCTATTAGGATATGTCCCATTTTTGGTTCTCCAGTGCTAAGGAAGGCACTGAGAACAAAGTCACTCAAATGGGAGGCCAATGAGATGCTCTTTGGATGTATGCAATGTCATTCCAGGACAGGCTCTGAGGAGTGGTTGGATTTTTTCAGTTTTAAAACAGAAGGCTACAATAGGATTTATGTCTGTCTTCAACTACTTCATGCAAGGTTATAGAGAAAATTAGGTCAAACACTAACTCCTCAAAAGTAATTAGTTATTACAAGGAAAATTCTAGTTGGGTATAAGAAAATATTTCCCCATTATTTTATCATGGTGAGAGTGGCCAAATGTTATATGGTCTCAAGGGTCATTATGAGATTTCGATCTTTGAACCTACTCCTTCCACCTTTAATTTGGGTGTGATCCTAAAGAAATTTAGAATTTCAGTCATGTAGGTTTCATTTGTACTTAAAATCAAATCCAGTATTTTAAATCTAGGCCCAGACAACCGCACGTATTTTTATTCCTCTTTAATATCTTGTATGATCAGCCATGACTTATGTTTATGAATTTATCTTAAAGAATAAATAATTAATGAATAAATAATAAATGATAAATAGTTTATAAATTTATCTTAAAGAATAAATAATACATGCCTCTTTAGAAACTGTATTCTGTTGAAGTTTTTCAAATACTTTAATAATATAATAGTTTGTTACTTACATTTAAGTTTTCATTTAGTAGCTGAAGGAAATTTGGCTTTGTTCCTTAATAAAATTAAAGGACAAAATGAAGTCTAACAGTGGTTAATCAAATGAAGGGTAGTACTTAGGCTGACTTTGTAAAGATGCAACTGCTGATTTCCTAAACACTTGGAATGTAAATGTGCCAGTATAGAAATTGAGTGAGCAATGCATTACTTTATTAGGTTTCAATGCATGATGGCTTTGTTTGTGCCATAAGGTAGCACTCTACAGTTCTTTTCCTAAAATACATGTATTTTGGATACTTTAATCATAAGCTACTATACCTCTTATTGAAGTCAGTTAATTTTTCTCTATTTCTTCCTAGATAGTTGATAATTAAGAGTTACCACGTTCATTACCTCCTTCTCATGAAAATTTACCATAATAAAAATTTAAGGCATGAAATGCTTCATAGTACTGGCATCATTTGTACTACTCTCATCATCAATGCTACTTCTCTTAATCCTTTTCAAAACAGGGGCCTGAATGACATGGAGTTGGATGCTTCATCCATGGAAAAGAGATTTGCCTTTAAGTTTCTGAAGAAAATTTTAAAATATGTTGATTCTGCTCAAGAGTTTATTGCACATTTGGGTAAGTTGCAGATTTTATTTTTAAATAGAATTGTGGAAATTTAAATATTTGATTGATAGGTTTACATTTTTAGTGATCACTATTTTTATTGCATTCAAGAAACTTAAATAATGTATTTTAATTTTCAGATTAAATTATTGAACATTTGTAACTAGCTAAATAGTTTCTGCTCTTTTATTTTTGAGTAGAACTAATTTTTCAAGTAAATCTGAAAGATCTATTGTGTTATTTATTATTAGACAGCTTCTTATTTGTGTCTGCCTTGATTGTATCCTTGCAGAAGCCATTGTAACCAGTGGAAAAACTGAAAAATCTCCACATGACCAAGAAATAAAATTCTTTGCTAAAGTGAGTGATTATTTCATGTTCATATATGTTCCACTATGCAGAATATGTAAATTTATAATGTTAGACTGCTTTTCACATAATGGAAACATATATTTTCCATTTTTATCATAAATAATCAAACTGTTATCAAATATTTTGAAATGTATTCAAAAATATCTCAGTATATTTTCTGGATTAAAATATCTCAAAATACTTCAATATATCTCTGTATGAGAAGGAACATAAAATTTAAAAGGCAGATTATTCATTACATGATATTAAATGCTCTCACTGAATATATAAATTTAATCTGATTTTTTTTACCACAAGATATCACTGAAGTGCACATCATCTAATTAGCAGAAAGAAATACTCCTATGCAGTATTAGATTCAAAACAGATATATCTGTAGAAGTCTGTTTATTATTTATGTAATTTTGAATAAATTAAGACTTCAGTTTTTAATTTACATGAGTTTGTGTTTGAAATAAAAAAATACAGTTGTTAAAGAACTAAAATTCTTTTTAAGAACTTTGACCAATCAGAGCATGCTGCTACATTTACCATTGTGCTCCTGTGCTCTGTAAAAATTACATTTTGTATCTATATTTCTTAGGTTCTTTTACCATTAGTTGATCAATACTTTACAAATCATTGCCTGTACTTCCTGTCTTCTCCATCAAAAATCCTCAGCAGCAGTGGGTATGCATCAAATAAGGAAAAGGAAATGGTATCAAGGTAAGTAAAAAAAAAAAAAAGCTTATCCATAGTAGGGTCTTATTCAGATAACCAAAGGTCTCTTCTTAGGTTGTAGAGAAAGACAGATAGTTTAAAATTTTCCCTATTTTCCTCACCTGGAAAGTGAATATTTTATTCTACATGAGAATGGCAGTGAGTGAATGAAATTCCTCATCTTTGTATTCTTTATTTTATATATATATATATATACACACACACACACATACGCACAATTAAAGAGTTACGTATATATAATAACTATTTATTTTACAACATGTAATTGTAGATGATAACATCAAAATACTAATAAACTATTCTGTGAGCAGTGGAATTACTTAGTTTCTTATGGGGTTCTGTTTCATTGTGGCTGGCAGTTTCTCGTTAAGCTCTTTCCACTGTTGGTTCATTTAAATGGTCTCACACTTATTTAAATTTTCAGCTACCAAAAAGTGTTAAAAATACCACAAGGCAGCTTTTTAGGGGGAAATACGGATTCTATACAAAATTAATTCTGCCCCTGCACAAATATTACTGGAATTTCATAACTCTTGCATGTCTTTACTGTTTGGATGGAATCAGCCATTTGACACAAAGTTATTCTAGAAAATTCTGTTAGAAATAAAAGTGTTTTAATTTAGAATATGCTGCCTATGTGAAAATATTAATTTCTCTTTCCTGTGATTAAAATTTGAAAATAATATTAAATAATACTTAACTGTTTTTACTATGACTTTAATTTAATTTAATTTAATTTAATTTAATTTAACTTGCCAGGTTTTTTTCCTTCCCCTTGAGGTGTGCTGCCAGTTACTTTCTTTTGGAAATTTTGCATTGTAGTATTTCAAACTGTTTTACTCTCATGCTTTCTTAGTTTAGCAGTCAGTTTCTCAGATTTCTTTAACTTTCCTTCATTGTGTTGACCGGAGTTAAATGCTTTTTCCAGTGGAAAGTAGATATAATATTTGAAAGCGCAGGTTACGTGTTATTACATAAGATCAGGCCTAGGACTCAGCTTCCTAGATTCCATTCTTTCGTGTGTCTCTCAACCCATTTTGGCATTTCTCTAAATTATTATTACCCTCTATTTCCATCTTTGTGGGAGGCAGTCCTTATAGAGCAGTTGCGTGTAAGAGTGGTAATCCCCAAGATTCTGCTTTACTCAGCTCTCAGATATTTACAAACCTGCAAGATAGTCCTCCAGGAGCTGGGAAAGACAGCTCAGGCTCAGGAGGATGGAAGTGTCACTTCATTTCTTTTCAATTTCATGCTTCCTCTCTGAGTACTCCTCTTACTTCTCTAAAGTCAGTCAGGTCTTAATGAAGGTAGGAGGATGTGTTCTAGGACTATAAAAGTGGCTTTACAAAGGCACATGAAGAAGTTAGATGTCTAGCACATGTACCTGCTAGTATAACTGCAGAAATATAATTCTTTATGCATCCTTCACTGAGAGAAGTGACTATCTGCCATTTTCATCTTATAGGAAGTATAGTATCTCCTTACCATTGTGAAGATAACAATAAAAATCTGTGTTTAGTGTGAGACCATACCAAGTCCTAAGGTATATGCTTTGTTTTCTTATGCCCTAATTCCATTTGTAAAGTATGGCCCAAATTATATGCAATTCTGTCTAGCTGTCCTTGTTAAAGTAACCCCATTAATCTTTAGGGTGTTGGTGCTATATTCTCTTAATTATCCTACTATTTTTACAGGTAGGTTAGATATGCAAGTATCTGATATACTTGCCAGAAGCTCTTCTAGTGTGTATATATTTAGAATTCCTATTATCATCATCAGGGGGTAAACACAGATTGATTTATTTATTTATTTTCAAAGGACATCCTTGCAAACTACTTTAAATACTATGAAGATTTTTAACATTCATTTTCTACAGAATGCCAAGTAAAACACTAAAATGTTTCTCATTTTTTCTTGTCCTTACAAAAAAATTTCATATTCAGAAATAATAGCCATAAAGAATGATTCAGCCATATAGTATGCAATTGTTGAAAACCACTGTCAAAAGAAAGTTTTCGATTTCAAGACACCTCTGAAGTGGTGACATATAGAAAATGAAAGATCTCAGGAGCTTCAAAATGTTACTCTGCTTAATGCAGTTGTCTGTTAATCATCATGTATAACTCAAAGTACGCTTTCCAGGAGCTATGTTGTGTTTTCTTTTTCATATTCCTACTATTCTTTACCTCCGATTCTAAATAAATCCTTCATCTTTGTCTTGTTATGCTCTCTCTGTTCTTTTCTACTTTAGCCTGTTCTGCAAACTAGCTGCTCTTGTTAGACATAGGATCTCACTTTTTGGTAAGTAGTTAAGAAAGAGCCTGATAAAAATTTAAAGAATACATTACCATTGTTTCTCTTACCTGATGATTTTCACAACTATAGCTAAAATTCTATTAAATGCTCCATAAGCTTATATTAAAATTAGTAAGGGCATTGAACATGGCTCTGAAGCTAACACTTAATAAAATATATAAAGTGTCAAAGCAGGAAGAAACAGCACATTGTCATATCTCCAGACTCCATGAAAAAAAATATCAGTGCTTTGCAGTTACTTTTAATTTTTTCAAAAGTAATCTTACACTAATTATTTTGGTTTCTGTCATCCAACTGTTGAATCCAATAGACTAATTTCTCAATAGATAAAAGGGAATGTAAGGAAAAATAATACACCTCCTACAAAGATATTGGTAAAAATATTTTTAAAAAATAGAAGAACTACAAGATACAGAGTTCAGAATGTTGCAAGGTTAGGTGGTGAAAATATGCCCCAAGTAGACATTAGTTATTCTGTTTAGTTCATACATGGAAATTGACTCAAAAAATTAAAAGTTTAGAACCAGACTTAACTCCCTCTTCAGTGACCTAAAGTGGGAGACTTAGGTAATGTCTTTTTTAAACTGTGCATCTCCAGTAAGGACATTTTGGATCATTATATGATGCTATGTTTCCTGTGCTGTTGTACTCTCATAGTATCTCTTTCTAACCAGGAAGTGATTCTGCTACGATGGTGAACTGCCTGCACATCTTAGCTCAGTCTCTTGACACACGGTGAGTTTGCAACTTTTGTACCAGCTGCTAACTACTAAGGTTTCACAGAGCCTTTCAGAAGCAATTGGACTGCTTCTGAATTTTTTTAATCATTATTTGTAGTCAATGATCTAAAGAGCATCAACAATTCAGATATTGCCCTCCACAGTAGGAAATTTTGTCTGAAGTGTTTCATGTACATTTTTCTGCTCAATGTCTGTCATTCAAATACTGAAAACACTTGTCAATCTTTCCAAGTTCATTTGAAGACTTTATGGAGAGATATAAATGATATGACCGTTGAAACTGAAAGTAGTGATACCTGCAGATATTAAGAAATTTTAGTGCATAGTGTAAATTTTGTCATTAGAAGCATGCAGAGTATATTAATATATGGACATAGTTATATTTGCTAACTTTTACTGCTTGTCATTGAAGTGATTGTGTAGATTAAAACAGAGGCGAGAACAGTTTTCAAATTTGAGCTGTTTTCTGGCCTGGTTAAGTTACACAGCAGCCTGATAATGAAGTTATTGTGAACTTGTTGTGCACAACACTGGCATCTTCGTTAAGGTGTCAGAGAAACACACAAAATGTCAAGGAATGGGACTGTGCTTCTGGTATTGCAGTTGCCTTTTATAGATTTAGGGGCTTTGAAGTATCCTGACTTACACACCTAGTTACTGTGGCTCCCATAAAACTACAGGGATTGAGAGTTTGGGGATTTTGAGCATATTTTATAGAGTAGCTTTCTCATGACTTTTGACAATTACTGAGAAGGCATTATCTTATTCAAAGGCAGATCACAAAAACCTGGAAAGACAAGACTATGGAATCAAGGTCTTTGTTGCTATTATTTTGTATTAAATACTCAAAGAAAATTGTTGCTTACACTGCTATTCAGATGTAAGTGCTCTTTTCTGTTCCTAATGTGAAGTTCCCTGATACATGTGGGTATCTTCAGTGACTGACAGAATGTAACTAACTTGTGCATGTATCTCTATACAACTACTAAATATCAAGACAAAGTTGATATTTTTTCCCTTTTTTTTTTTTTTTTTTTTTCCAGAACTGTTATGAAATCAGGATCTGAGCTTGTTAAAGCAGGATTGCGTGCCTTTTTTGAAAATGCAGCTGAAGACTTGGAAAAAACTTCTGAAAATCTTAAACTGGGAAAATTTACTCATTCACGAACACAAATCAAGGGTGTTTCACAGAATATCAATTATACTACAGTAGCATTGTTACCAATCTTAACATCAATTTTTGAACATATTTCACAATATCACTTTGGAATAGATTTACTTTGTAAGTATTTTATTTTAATTTTGAATTTTATTGTATTATAATGCTACAAATCCTTTTCAGTAATGACTGCATGGTTTCAGAGGATGAAATTCTGTTTCCAGTAACACATACATTTCCAGAATTAATTCTGAAATTAGCAACATAGTATCTTATTTCTAGTACATGTTCAAAAATAATACTCAATGAGCTTAATTATGTACAATACTTCTTCAAACATTGAGAGGGAAATTAAAATATCCCTTTAAGTGCTCTCTTAACAAATGTGTGTATGAGACTAGTTTTCCATACAAAATTAGTGTTTCATTATATTAAAGAAGACAACTCTCTATAAGTTTCCTGTGGGTTTTCCTTTACATGGGATAACCACCACCGTTGGTCTTTGAATTTACATTTTCCCTGTTTTTAGCATCAATTAGTTTAAAAATACTGAAATGACTCCTTGATATTCAGAAATGTGCTGAATGGTTTTATAACATTCTAACGTTTCTAATGTCTGTAATTATGTTCCAAAATTTTGTATATATTTAGGTAATAATTAAAAGATAGATAACCATGAAAATAATTTCTTTAAGAATATGGTGAACCTTTAGATCATGTACTTAAAGGTTAGACACACACACAGAGTGATGTCATCCAGCTTAAAATTGTACTCTGCAAGTGTGATAACCTGCAATATCTTATTAATAAATGTCTGCTGTCCTCTTGGAATATCTAATGATCTGGTAGGCTTTGGAATGAATGTAGATGATAAAACAGGAATTAGAAGGTAAATACCACGTGGAGTATGGACAGTCAGAATGTTCAGTGATGTATGTGCTAAAAGTTTTTGATACTGTTTATGATATTGCATAAAACAGATGTTTGATATTTGAAAAGTAATCCTTAGCTGAATAAATACTGATAATGCATTTTCATTTTCCTCTAGTGGGTGATGTACAAGTTTCATGTTACAGAATTCTTTGTAGCCTCTATTCCCTTGGGACTGGAAAGAACATCTATGTTGAAAGGTATTAAGTGTAAAACTCAGCATGCAAAATTTTCTTTTCTTTAGGAGTCTGTTGCTTAGGTAATAAAGCAGTTTGGATGAAAGGTGAATTTGAAAGAGTGAGAGATGCTTAAAATGCACTTTCCCTTGAAAATAGTTGCTATACTCCAGCATTCAATTCCACAGGGAGAAAGCCCTCAATAGAAGTAAATAACTTATTCTACATATGGCAGTGCATCTGCACAGAGTCTGTTTTTCCCATAGGAAAAGCTAAATTTTACTTTGGGTTGCCATTAGGTTCTCAAAGTTTTTCTACCACATATTGCTGTGATAAGTAGGCTGAGTACTAAGTAAGAAGCATCTGTTTCACACCTAAGTCTATACAGAGTTCTCAAAAGAGTTGTCCTGAGCATAAAATCCTGAGATATGTAGAGTATTCTGACAATCATAAACTCTACAAAGAAAACCACTAGTAACTTGTATTTAAAAATGACTAAGGTCTACAATTCCTTTAAGCATCTAGTTGCTCTGCTATGTTTCAAGCCCTCTCTTCCAATAGAAGGGGATCAAATCTGTATTTGTTAGCTCAGAAAATAGAACCCTCATTGCTTGTCTGTCCTAATACTTGTGAAAGTTTTAGGCTAGGGGATTTTTGCTGCCTTTCTTATTATGAAAAGCTTAAGATCCATAGGGAGAGAGAGACTAAACTGGAAGACATTCAAGTCTGTAGTCTGGTTAGGAGAGGCTTTGCCTAGTATGAGGAATGCTGATCTCAAATTCCTTCCTTCCAGAGTTTATTCAGAATTCTTTCATACAAAATGCAAGAGGTGTCTGGGGGACAGTTCTTTCCTCCCAGTCTGCATGCCATGCACATGTGTGCACAAGCTGTATGCTCTCATTCGGGCATTTATGCACCCATCTCTAATCACAAAGCTACACTCTTTTTCTTTTCTTTCTGGGCTTAAAAATCCTAAATACTCCTTTGCATAGATCTGATAGGAAAAATAGGAAGTGCCTCACCCCTTATCTAACTAGCAGTCAGGGTCTCCTCACAGGAAATGAAACATGATTGTGTTTGAGTTGCCTTTCAATAAGAAAAGCTCAGAGCAGAAGCCTCCACTTGATTGGCAAAATCTGTAAGCACTGGACAGTTTCCTTAAACCTGTTGAAGCTAGCAGCATTATTTTTGCCTGCAGCAATTGTCTTCTTAGAATGGAAAAGTGATTGGATTGGATATATCCAAGGAAACTAATTTTTCTCCTAAGGCTGTGTGAGAGTGGGTTTCATTTAGTTTGTTTTTCACTAGTCTCAGACTCCTAAATTGCAGTTTTAGGCAGACGTCAGTGTCTAGGTGGGAAGTAGGATTTCAAACACAATGCTCAATGTTTCAGAAAACTTAGAAGTGAGTGATTGAGCTGACTTGAACAGTTATTCAAATTAAGCAATGTTCAGTTTCAGGATCAAATTGCACTTTTTTCTCCTAGTGAATTTTGGCAGGGACATTAACAAGTTTTACCTTTCATTGCAAAATGAGTCATAGTGCACTTTTCATAGACAAATTCCTCTTTTTATGGCTGAAATAGTTCTGCTGGCTGCAGGAGCTCAGGACTAATTAATTAATTAAGGACAATTGAATTAATTCTTAATTCAATTACTGCTGCTGCCCTGTTAAGACAAACTTCAATTGTCAAATGTTTTATCCTTTGTACAAAGACTGTTTAGCTTCTTTGGGATGTTGGAGTTGTTTCTGATTTTTCTGTGAACATTCCTTCTCTAAAAGTCTCCATGGTCCATAAATGTTGAGAACTGGATGCAAAATGCTGTAGCTCTTGGTTACTTTGAGCCCTAATGCTCTACTGACTGGAAACCTTTCTTCATGGTGTTTCACTTGTCTTGATGCACTAATAGATGATCCTTGAAAAGATATCTTTCCCTCACACTTGCCAGGAATTACCTCCAGAGGATGAGAGTTTCTGCCCTTTTCCCAATCCCTTTTGTAATGCCCAGATCCTAGGACAGGGATCCCAGATCCCTGATGCTTGGCTTCACTACCATCCAATTTCATATCGTGGGTCATGATACCTCAGCATTGGAACAGTCAGGTCACGAGGGGCTCACCTGACTGGAGGATGAAATCTATTCACACAGCTCACCCAGGGATAGGGATCAGGTGATTGTCTCTTACCCTGAGTCTTCCTTTTTGTGAGGGCCCTACTTCCTCTTCCTCCCTCACTAAGAAAACTGGTTTTGTCTGTCTTGTATTTTTTCTTCTGTGTAGGGGTTACTGCTACTGGCACAGGTTGTTCCTCTAGTTCAGCTACAGTTTGAGTGGCCACAATGCATTGCTTTCCTCCTCCTCCTCCTCCCACTGAGGGTGCTGTCTAGTACCAAGCAGTGCACAAAAATAGTAGCTAGAGTCCAGCATGTTGCATAACTTTGCACCTCCCTGAAACTGCCACAGCAGTTTTCCTTCAAATATTCCGCCACTTTATCAAGCACTGTAGTTGCTCTGGGGTGAACTTAAAAACCATTGGAGCAGAATCATCCTTCAAAGATCGACCCATTTTCTTCCACCTTCCATACCACTTGTGACTATCCACCCTTGGGGCAGATCTCTGAAATACTCTCCTAAAAATCTCTTTCGAAACTCCATGGTGCAGACCAAAGCAAGGGGACCCAGCAGACCAAGCAAGAAGAGCATGCTTTCCTTAACATCCAGGGGAAGTTCATAATCCTCAAAAGCAGTGGTAATAGGCCTAAAGGAGGATAAGGGGGTGAATAGCTGGGGGAAATTATCCACAGGCTGGGTACAATTTTTAATGGACTCCCTGAGGAAATGCCCAAGGTAAGGGCAGAAGAGCAACACTGAATACACATCCCAAATGACTTTCATTGTCCTTGTTATCATGTGATAAACTGATAATACACAGTGCAGCAACAAAGCAATCCTCATCCCTCTCCCTGATCTGAAAAATATCACCATGAGGAGCACATATTGCATATATGGGAATGTATACAGGGTTAGGTACCACAACCATGTGCACAGACCAGGCAACATTGTGACCAGTGGCTCTGGACCTAATACAAAAACTGCTTAGATCACTTTTGCTTCCTACCAACTCTGGTCAGATCTGTTGTTATCTCATCCTTTCCTGCCCTACGTTGAGTGCAGGATAAGGGTGCTGGTTTAAAAATGATATTCCCTAAGTATTTCCCACAGAAACACTCCAAACCATGTGCCACATGCTCAGTCCCTCCTTCTCTGTCCCTGTGGTGGATGGAGGCACTAAAGGTAAATATTATGGGTTGAGATAAGAGCAATTGACTGGAAACAGCAAGAAAATAAGGCAATGAACAGTAAGAGCAACAATACTAATGATGGTGTACAAGAAAGAGGCAAACAATTCCCATGCAATTGCTTGCCATCACACTGGACCCTTGACAGTGTCTGACTCCTAAGAAACCCTATCCCTGGCAATGACATGAGGTGGCATAGAATAACCTCTGGGTCCTGTCCATGCCAAAAATTAACCCTGTCCTGATCAGAACCAGAACATTGGTGGAGGTGGAGTTTTTAAAACTGTTTTTCTGGCACCACAGTGATCTCAGGTAGTTCTTTTCATGTGATTTCTTTCTAAGTTATCAGATAGTTCCTAATGTTTAAAAATATTTTAAAAATCAATTATAAATACTAATACTTCTTTTTATCATGTGTGTTAGACACTGAAAGCCTGGTGAAACACTTTTCCTCTCAGATGACTTTTAGTGTCTCTCATATACAGGCAGCGTCCCGCACTTGGTGAGTGTTTAGCATCTCTTGCGGCAGCCATTCCAGTAGCATTCCTTGAGCCTTCCCTCAACCATTACAATCCACTGTCTGTTTTCAACACAAAAAGTGCAAGAGAAAGAGCAAGTAAGTACTGTTCCTCACCAAAAAAACCAAACCCAAAAACCTGTTCACTCCACTCCAACTAAATAATAGAAGTTGTATAATGAAAAAGCCCTGAATGTATGCCTCAGCAGAGAGCTCCTGCTACTGATGTTTCATTGCTTGCCATTTTAGCCTTGCTCTGCTTTGTTGAGGCTGTGCCAACAATGTTCTCTTTCTCCTAGTATTTTTTTATATTTTTCTGAATGTGACGTTTGAATACTTTTCTAAAGATGCATACTGTAATATTTTAAGCTTATTTGAAGATGTACATATCTACATTACAAAAAATTTTTTGGCAAAATACAGTTGTGTTCATGTAGCAAAATGCAAGAGTTATAGTATCTGATTTAAGTGAACAGGAAAATAATTTCTATGGTTTTGTTGTCTAACCAGTGATCCAAAGTAGTTTGGTAGAGGGAACTCCCAGCAGAATATGATTAATTCCATGAAACCTTGATGAAAAAGGGACCTTGACAAGTTGGACAGATGGGCGGAGAAGAACTGCCTGAAATTCAACAAAGGCAAATTTAGGGTTCTGCACCTGGGGAAGAATAACCTTATGGACCAGTCTAGGCTTGGAATTGCCCTGCTGGAAGGCAGCTCTGTGGAGAAAGATCTGGGGGTACAACAAACTGTACCTGAGGCAGCAGTGTGTCTTTGTGGCCAAGAAGGCCACTGTGACCTTTATTAGGAACAGCATGGCCAGCAAGTCAAAGGAGGTGATCCTGTCCCTCTACTCAGCCCTGATGAGGCCTGAGCAGCCCTGGTGAGTGCTGTGCCCAGTTCTGGGCTCCCCAGGACAACAGAGAAGTGGACTGGAGTGGATCCAGTGAAGGGCAACAAAGATATGAGGGGGCTGGAGCAGCCCTCTTATAGGGAAAGGCTGAGGGAGCTGGGCCTAGTCAGTCATCTGAAGAGATGACTGGGAAGGAACCTCATCAATGTATACAAAATATCTAAAGGGAGGCTGTCAAGAGGATGGAGCCAGGTTCTCCTTGGTGGTGCCTAGCAATAAAAAAAGCAGGTAACAGGCAGAAATTGATGCACAGGAAGTTTCACCTAACATGAGGAAGAACTTTCCTTTGTGGGTGACTGTGCATTGGACCAGATTGCTCAGAGAGGTTGGGTAGTGTCCATCACAGGAGACACTCAAGAGCAGTCTGGACACAAACCTGTGCCATGAGCTCTAGGAATATCCTTGCTTGACCAGGATCAGATCACAGAATCATAGAATAACCTGAGCTGGAAGGGACCCACAAGGATCATTGAGTCCAACTCCTGGCCCTGCACAGGCTCCCCAACAATCACACCTGGCCAGAGAGTGTTAACCAATGCTTCTTGAACTCTGTCAGGCTGGTGCTGTGACCACTTCCCAAGTGACTAGATCAAGTTTCTCGTAAGGCTTCCCCTTCCCCATCCCTGTGGCCCCCCTTAGGTACTCTCTAAAAGCTTATTTTTTTTTTAGTATTCTGATGCCCAAAACTGAGCACAGTAGATAAGGCCTCACCTCAAGGTGAGGCTGCCCCAGAGCAGAGCAGACAATCCCCTCCCTTGCCCAGCTGGCAATTCTGTGCCTGATGCACCCCAGGACACAGTTGGCCCTCCTGGCTGCCAGGGCACTGCTGACTCATAATAAACTTGCTGCCAAACAGGGTCTAAGGTTCCTTTCCATGACACTGATTTCCAGCATCTGATTCCCCATCTACACACAGCACCACAATGGGCTTTACCCATTCTCTGTTTCTAGTGAAAGGAACATGAGTTCTTCTACACTGAATTTCTTTGCTTGCTTCTCTCCCAACTTACTCTTGATGGACTCATATCTTAAAATATTTCAGCATTTTCCTCACTGATCCATGAAAGAGTCACTAACTGCCAAAAACTTCGTATCTTTAAACAAAAAACCAAGAAAAATAAATATGGATAGATTGATTTCATAGGCTTCATGAAGTTTTTTCTATATAAAAGCAGTTATGGAAAAGCTTCTGCTAGCCCTTCCTCCCTGTCAAGTCTGCTTTATAGGAGCAGTACTATAACCATTACCATATCCAGAAATAGTGGAAGAATTTTGCTTGAGTGACTGTCACTATATTCCGATGGGTTGTTAATTGCAGAAAAAGCATCCTTTATTTTCTAATACAAGCATATGATAACTGGAATTCTTTCCTGGCATTTTTGTTGGGAGATAGTCCATGAACTAAGTTCAGTTTCATTTTAACCCCACCCATAATTTTGAATTGTTTCTTTCCCTTTCCCCAAAGTGGATTTAATCTTTGGCAAGCCAGCATAAAAATTCTGAATAATTATGAATACAATGTCCAGAGTATAACCAATATTAAAATAAGCTTTCTCTTCTGCACTTTTACATAACTCACTGGATAATTTCAGGACACCTTAGGGTGAAGCCATAGCTTTATGGCAGCTATTATTTACATTGTTGCTATGTGCACATCATCCATAAGACACAATTTATGAAAGGAGATGCCCATGCATACCCCAAAGTGCTACTGCCTGTCCAAGTTGGTGAAGGAAAAAAATCAGAGCCATTTGTATTTAGGGTTTAAAAATAGATGCTATCTTTCATTTTGCTAATTAATATTTTGGTTTTCTACCCTTACTTGCAGTTTTAGGTATGCCTGATACAGTAGAAGAAATGTGTCCAGAGATCCCTCAGCTGGATAGACTAATAAAGGAAATAAATGATTTAGCAGAGTCTGGAGCAAGGTATACTGAAATGCCTCATGTAATTGAGGTGATCTTACCCATGCTGTGCAACTATTTATCCTACTGGTGGGAAAGAGGGTCTGAGAGTGTTCCTCAAAGTGCTGGGCCTTGCTGTACAATGATAACATCTGAGCATCTGAGCATTGTTCTTGGAAACATTCTAAAAATCATTAACAACAATCTGGGAATAGATGAAGCCTCTTGGATGAAAAGAATTGCAGGTACTGTAAATATTTTTTGAACAGTAATTGTACTAATAATATTTAATTACTTAGCTATGCTTTACCTTCTTGCCCAGTGATATAGTAACAAAAAAAAAAATGTAAATAGAACCATCATGAAAGAAAAAGAAAAATAAATAAAATATAAGTAACAATAAGAGAAATATGGTTATGTTTTATTATTAGTTATATGCATGCATTGTAGCATTGCTGTAAGTGGAGAGCTTCTTATTCACCATAAGAGATTTTGAAAGTCTCCTCTATGCACTGTATAGGAGCCTTAGTACTCAATTTGGAGATGTGAATTCCATTGATTTTCAAGACACCTGAGTTTTACATTAGAGTGAATTATGTTCATGAAACATCAGGACAAAATGGAAAGAAAGTGTAAATGGTGAAATCATCTCAGGAGTAACCCAAGCTCAAGATTAATTGGTTTGCCTGAATAAATGTGTGAGCTATTAAATAAGCTGAAAGTTTTTTCAAAATATCGCATGAGCTATAGTATCTATCCTGCTAAAGAAGTTTACCATATCCAAATTTTATCATTCATATTATGCAGTGTAAGAATATAATGAGCAATAACATGGTTCATGAAAATCTTTGTAAAAGTAATAATTTCCTGCTAAATTGGAATAACCAGTACCCATTAGTATTGTGATCTTGGTATTTTAAATGCTGGAAGGTCTTTAATAATAACAAGGATTCCATTAAAATGAAGTAAGAAGTTTGCTGTTTAATTGTAGAGAGCGTTTCCTGCAATTTTGTATTGATTGTTCATTTACATAAGGTAATAATATACTCTTGTTGTTCTTGCAAGGTTTTTTGACTTGGGTAGTTTGCATTTTATTGCTAGTACTTGTACAAAATTGGTTTATGACCTTGAATTACTCACTCATTCTCTGCATTTTAGCTTGTCCAAGGCAGAGAAGTAGCAGAGAAGTAAAGGAATTCTTCCAGAACACTATCTGTGGTGGTTTTCTGACATTAGATACAAAAAAAACCATCCCAGACACAAAAAAACCCCAAACAAAACAAAAAGTATTTTTCTGAGGACTTTGTGTCTCAATCCTTCATTTTGCTAAGGTTTTTAGTTAGAGACATGGGACTTGCTAAAACCATGATAGTTTAATTTATATGACTGAAATACTTATAGTCCAAATCCACAGTCATTTAATCTCTTAATACACAGTTTTTATAAAGCCAGATGCATAGCTTTATTAATAATTTTATGGTGCAGAAATTTATGAAGCCACATAACCTTTACTGTTTCTATAACTTCAGCATTCATGTTAACACAATGAAAAACACCAGTTATGCATTAATCATAGAATTATCTATATTTTCATGTATAGTTTATGCTCAACCGATCATCAGCAAAGCCAGACCTGATCTTCTCAGATCTCATTTTATTCCAACACTGGATAAATTGAAGAAAAAAGCTATGAAGATAGTGATGGAAGAAGAGCAACTGAAAGCAGACAATAAAAATGACACCCAAGAAGCCGAGCTACTCATTCTTGATGAGTTTGCTGTACTTTGTAGAGACCTTTACGCCTTCTATCCCATGTTGATACGTTATGTTGACAACAACAGGTAAAAAACCTAATAATTAAACTCATATTTGTTACTTAAATATACTGGAATCTATGAAAAGACAATCAGGAGGAACACAGTTCACTTAATCTTAGGGTGAGAATCTGATCCTGCATGATTTAAGATTGTTAAATCTTAATCCTGAGTAATTTAAGATTCTTAAAGAATGCTGCACCTTAAATTCACACCTTTTGCTCAGATGCAAATTCCTAGATTAACTAGAAAAATGTTACCTGATCTATTAAATAGGGATCATCATGCTAAACTGTCTTCTTTTAAGTATCTTCTTTTAAATGTCTCTTATTTTTTTAATTAGAGCTAATTGGCTAAAGAAACCAGATGCGGATTCTGATGAACTCTTTCGAATGGTGGCTGAAGTTTTTATCCTGTGGTGTAAATCACATGTAAGATAAAGTGTGCACTTTTCCTTTCATTTAATTCTTTTTTAAACTATTAAATGTTGTACATGCATATGAGTTAAACCTCTGGTGATTTTTTTTTCTTTAGAATTTTAAAAGAGAAGAACAAAATTTTGTGATTCAGAATGAAATCAACAATTTGGCATTTTTAACAGGAGACACCAAGAGCAAGATGTCTAAAGTAAGTTAATAAAAAATTGTGGATCAGGTAAATCTACACCATGTGTTTAATATGTTGAAAGAAGGCTCTGATAATCTACTCAGATTGCAGCTGCTCTGCTGTTAGAAAAAAAAAGTTATGCTTCTTGATGACAGATGTGACAACTAATATGCAAAATATAGTCTATGTACCTTAGAGTTACTTACTAAATGTCTGCTAATACTCAAAGACACAAGATTAAAATAGGTCTTGATTTGAAAAAGTTGCACATATAAGAAAATATGGGCTGTAATTTAAAATATGGGTTATTGTACATTCAGGAAAAAAAAAGGCTCTTTTATAAATGCAAGGGAAGAAACATTGCCTCATCATATTTTAACTATATATTATATATTTTTATACTCAGTCTTTATTGTTCTGTCAGCTCTGATGGAGCGTAGCTGTTTGTGCATATACCTCTGTATTTATATATATAGTGTGCTACATGTGCACCATTTTTCTTGTTTCCTATCAATTAACACATTAATTTCTTTTTTGCTAATTTTCAATATGACAACATGCTGATATGATGGCTTCAAAGTACATCTTGTTACCTGTACAATAGAGAAAATGTCAAGGTAATTGTCAAAGGCTGGTTTGACCTTAGCTGAGGAAATTGCCTTACTCAGCTAAAGCCAGATGAAGTCTAATTTATAATTAGTGTTGGTAAATATAGTGAAGAAAACCTTTCTTTTATTCATATTAATAATTATTTTGGAGTAATCCTATTCTAAAGCTATCCTATTCTAAAGGTGTATCAGTGGAGTAGCATTTAAAGTTTTGTATTTCACTATATTTTGGTTTCCTGTAACCTAGCTACTGTAAGTCCATTTTCAAACAATAGAGAACAAGACAAAATGTACCATTAAAATTTTTAATTATCTTTAAAAATGTGTTTTAAAATGTGTTTAAAACCCAAGCTTTTTTTCTCTTTTCTCCTATGAATTTTTAAAGTTTTGAAACCTGACTAAGCCAAACCCTGATATTGGAATTTTTACAAGCAAAAATAGCATATTATCTGCTCATCATTGTTTCATGACTGGCACTGAAAAACAAGTTCAACTCTATAAGGAATTCTGTGTTTGGAGACAAGGAAATTTTTAACTTGTTTGCTTGTTGTTAAGATGCAGCTTATCAAAATTGATTGATAGAATTGGAATGTTTGTATCATCCCTATTAACAAGATAAATAGTGGGCACATCCAGGCTATTTGAGGAGCAGTGGCCCAATATAACAGACTATAATATGTAGCTCTGTACTTTTATCATCTGGCAGTTGTTGCACACTCATTTATTATGTGTATTTTAACATTTATACATTGCAACTCACCTGAGGAGATGAAAAATAGATGTACTTTCATTTTTTAGACACCATAGATTAGAAACAGTACATTTAATCTAAATTGTGTTCCACTTCAGTGCTGATAACAGGATAATATGAAGTAAAGTGTCAGTGTCATATTTTTGTCAGTCTGGCATGGCAGGAATAAAAGACGAGTCTTTACAAAATGAGGAATAGGTCGGTCTCATACCACTTTGATTTTGATAAAATCACAGGAATTTAACATCAAGAATTGCTATTACCCAAATCTGATTTTGAGATTATATTTTCAAATGCCTGTTGTGTATATTTAAGTATACAGATACACTATGTATGAATAATTGTATGAATATATTTGTAACAAAGGTGTAGATGCATATGTAAACATGGTTTTGTTCCATGGGTATACAGTACAGAGAGATTCTGGGGTTTTTTGTATGCATACAATTTTTTGTAAGCAAATTAATGTCAACTTATGGCATTCCAGGACACTGTGCATGGTTATTGCTAATAAAGGAAGAAAGAAAATACTGTTTTGTTCATGACTGAATATTTTATTAATATGGTACTGTAATGGTAGGCATGATTGCAGAACAACTGATAATTTAGATATTTGTTTCATGATGACTTAAATACCATGATGAAATATATGAAGTGTCTTTTAGAAGGGTTGTAAGGGTTGTATTTGTTTTCTACATATGGTTTCTAAGGAGGAAATTGCTGATATTTCATCATATAAAATGTAAGTGGTCTAAACCCAGCACATCTAATAAATTAGAGATTTACATCTGATTTTTTTTTTTTTTAAGACAGCATAGTTTAAAAGAAACAAGAAATTCTCTAAGTAACTGAATTTCAGGTTTTCTTCCAGATTTGATATTTATTTGTATCCTTAGACATTGATCAGTACAGGAGATTACATTAGGAAACATTATAATTTCTTGGTTTAATATTAACATTTATCTCAAAAAGTAGCAAGTTTACTGAATAATTAGTCCCTTCATCTTTATTCACATTATTTCTAGTGGAAGCAATCTTATCCAATATTTATCAAGCAGGAGAAAGTATAGAAAACTGAATATGAAAATTGGCTATTGACAGTGGGCCCAGGACAGAATATTTTGTAGTCTGCTAAAGGACTAAGGCCCCAGGCTTATCTCAGACTGCCTTAGAGAACAGAGACAGAGACTCAGTATTGTTCCTGATAAAAAATACTGGAATGCTATCAGAGTGTAAAGTATAGTATATCCTGTACAGAAAGTTCCATATCCTTACACACCATTTGGAAGGAAAAAAAAGAAAGCAGAGGAGGAAGGAGTAGCATTATGTTACTTATTGGTAGCTAATATCCATGGTAACAAACAATTAATCATTACAATCAAGAAATTCATTAAGTACCCATTGTATTTTCATATTTACTATATTAACTTTGTAACTAGTTTTTCAAATAAATGTATTAACAGCTGAGAATTTAATTTTTCTTTTCTAAAAATATGGCAGCAGAATGCTCGGAAGGGAATGGTAAGTTAGAGAACTTTCAGTCTGAGAGAGACTGGTAACTTAGATCACATTGAAATACCAGATTTGTGATAGAAGTGTCGAAATGGAGAATTTAAACACATTCAACTTCACTAGTCTGTTATTTTCAACCCCTTCATAGGTTTCTTGATAAGATACCCTTTTGGTTAAGAGGAAATTATATCCTATTGTGTTTTTCAGTTAATTGGAATAAAAGACTGAATGTATACATTCACATGAACATAATAATTAAGTAATATGTATGTGGGCAATTTTTCTGTGTCAGTTTTGGAATCTAAATGAATGTGTGGCTGGATATACACCCTCAGTTGCTAAACACTTACATATCCTCCTGAAGTTTTATTTGATTTGCCCTCATTAATTTTTATAATCTATTCTGAGGAATTGGTTGAGTAGAGCTATTATAGAAGTTAGAGGCAGTCATAAAATGCAAGTTCTTATTATGAAGCAATGTGGTTGTTTGTGCCCATCTGTAACATGTAGTACATATTGTTTGCAGATTTACAATAGTTAGAGGATTTCATGTCAGTATTTTCTGCAGGAGTTTTAGATCTCTTCTTTGAGAGTATTTCAGTTGCACAGAATGCATTTCCTTTGGATATACTGAGGTAAATCAGGGGTGGTTTATTTTTATGGTCAGCTACAATAAATTAAATATAATTAAAACTTCCTTACCTTTAGTGTATACATACACATGTATATACCTGCTGAGCCATGTCTATGCAGCATCTACATATTTCACACAACTGAAATTTTAAATTAAAATTTTCTATTTATCTAAGGTATTAAATATTATAAGATGTTAAGATTCAAAACATTTAATTTGAATATTAGTCCTTTGCTTTTCTTTACTTGTACCTGCTTTTCTTACTATGTAATAGAAATCGAGTAGGCTATAAAAAGATTTTAATAATAGCTTGACATCAATTGAAACTTATTCAGGTATCACAAGAAAATGAAGTTACTGTTAGGGCAGAATGACAGAAGTGAGGGCTTGTGTGTGGTTTTTTCTGCTTGTTTTTAACCAACAGCTTTCTATAGTATTTTCCTATGCCTGGTTAAGGATTCTTTTCAGTAATAGTTTATTTTATCTTACCATAAATAAATGGTTTTGTTGTTATTTTCTTAAGATTTCCTGACACAATTACAGTATAATGTTGACTGTGGAATACTTATTTATTTGAGTGTATTTATGGTATTAATATAATAAATGGGGAAAAAGTCCTCTGTATGTATGAGAGTTACAGCTGAGTTTATATTTTTCTCAAAATGGGTACTGCTGAGAGATGCAAGCTTAAGTTTTCTGTCAGGCTGTCTTCCAAACAGTAATAAGCTATGCAATGGGAAAATAGATCTGTAAATTAAGTGCTATACCTTGCCAGTGAAACTTTGATTTCTAAACACAGTTTTGTCTCAAATATATTTTGGTGGGGAAAAGAGGTAGAAAGAGCTATTTTTGTGAAAATGTGAATATTTTTCATTACTGGATTATCCAGATTTCCAGACACCTTTCTTCTTTTAACAAAATTGGGAAGAGATGCAGTAATCAGTGTATTGATAGGTTAACTACTGGATGTCCTTATATGTGCCAGCAACAAATGGAAGTGTGTAGTAGAACAGCAACAGAAATTCAGAAGTTCAATAATTTAATAAAGATTAAGCTGATTTCACTAAAATCTCATTTTGTTATGCATTTACAGTCTATTGTTTTAGCTATGAGCTTAATATATTTTTACTGTCCTCATAAAGCTGAGTAAGTTTATAAGTAACTTGTAAAATTATCATCCTATCATCTCTTTTACTTATGCTTTTTTTTCCCTTTATTTTTCTTTCATACAGGCCATGCAAGTAAAGGTACAGGTCAAAGTGCATGATGTGTCTTTGTTTTAGATTTAGAGATGATCAGGCTCCAAGCACTCTTCCCATTGATCATAGCAGTGGCGTCACAAAGTAAAGCACCAGGTTCCACCTACTATAAATTTTGCCCCAGCTAAAGTGGCAGTCTTTGACCAGAGCAGATGAAATTCCCTTTGGCACTCCTAAATATTGCTCAATGTGAAAATGTACTAAAGCTACCTTTTACAACTATTTTAGATGTACATTCTGCCTCTGCTGTCATTCTGCATTCTATTTTCTCACTAAAATAGTGAAATAGACATTGTAAAAGAAATGTCTAAGTAGAGTCATTAGAAAGAAGATATTCAAGCTAGATATTTAAGAAGAATATTTGGGAAAAATGTGCTATAACCTCTACCCCATCTGTAGGTGAATAGAAGACTGTGTTAAATCCAAAAGGTTTAAATAAGATATATAGTTGAAATCCTGCCTTTTTCCAAAAGTAAAATGGTTTTTACTAATGGTGTGAGATGTGACAAAGCTCTAGAATAACCCTTATTTCTCTTATATATTTAATGTATTTGAAGTTTTCTTTTCCTCCAGTGAACTATAGGTCACTTTGCATCATTCATATTATTTTTTTAATATGAATTTCTAAAATAGATGAATATTTTCTGACCTATGGTGCATTCTTTATGGGTGAAGTAGAATAAGCAGCAAAATGGAGCATAAATCCTTTCATCTTTCCCTTTACCCTGTGTGCTGAGATGCACACATGATGCTGTGAAGAGCTTTTAATCAATTAAACTGGAGACATGAGTTAAAAAGGGAGCAGCTCTGTTAAACTAATAACCTGATTTCATGCTTTGCTATTGTCAAGCTTCTCCAGATATACCAAGTAGGATTTAATGACTGCCCTCATAGTAATCTCAACGAACCAAAGGCCAAAGAGGGATGGAAATACAAAAAATATTATTTTTATAATCTTAGTCAGTTTTAGCTGATTTTTTTAGTGTAAATAAACTATTTCTTCCTTTTCATTGTGTATTTGGTTATTATTAATCTACTAAAGAATCTGTAATTGTTTTGTGGTATACATTTTTTTTTCAGAAATATCCATTTGTGCATTTAAATCCTTAGAGAAGCAAGAATATTACATGAATTTAGGCAACCAAATTGTATCATTCCTCCTGTTTAGGTTCTTTTAGCTCAGTTAAATATTTAGGCAAAATATATCTGATTTAATGCTCTTTACATATGTAATGCAGGTATTGTGGGTGTATAGGTGCACATTAGAACTGAAAGAGACAAAATTCCATTGGCATTTAGGTTTCAGTCTGTGACTCTACTTATACATTTAGCAGCTGGAAAAGTGAATTCACAGACAGCAGCATTTATGGCAAAGGCAGAATGGATCTTCTTTTCATGTTTTGAAAATTCTCCAGTTTTAATGTTCACAATCTTATTAATCTCATATGGACCTAAAGAAAATTGGATGTGCAAAATGTCCACTGGGGTAAAAGATTCAGAAAACTATCTCCCCCATTCCTTTTTTTTCATTTTAAAAATATATCTATTAAATATTTTGTCATTCCTTATTTAAGATGCATAGTGACGCCACTGGAGTACAGTGATACATTGTGGGATTTGTTTGTCTGCTGTCAACATAGAGTTCAAATAATGTCATTATTAAAGCCATTGCATCACTATTTCTAAGGCACTTCGAAAAGCAAAGCTTTGGGGCAAAGTACTCTCTTGCAATTGTTAGTTCCTTAAGAAAGGAAGCCACATCCATTGTGTGTTCCCTCACACTTGCAAAATACTTAACACGAGCTATATACATAGAGATTCCCCATCGAGGAGACAGAATTTGCAAAAATTTATCACCAAATAGAATACGTACAGCTGCCTTTTTTCTTCCAGTGATTACTGTGATAATAGTGAGTCATTACTTGGGAAATAATGAATTGCAATGGATTCTGCTGTATCCTTATGTGGAACTACACAATCTATTATAAGAACAGAAGTTTGTAAATCCTAATTGACAGAAGAAAAAAGATGTGGAGGGTTAAATTAAAGCATTTGTTATTTTGTAGTGTTGTACAAGCCTGGAGGCCTAGTCCTGAAATCTTATCTTAAGCAAAACTCCCCTTGAGTATAGTAGGAGTTTAATCTGGGTACAGAATTCAGAACTGGGCTGTTTGATGTTGTTGCTGTTTACTGTGTGTTCATTAAACATACGGGTCTGTTTGAAAGATTTTGGTTCTCTGTCTCACAAAGGAAAAGTTGGATGTGAAATATGTTGTACAGTGTCTGTCATAAGAAGATAGGGCAGATGTTATTCTGTTGTGCTGTTTACTTCTGTCTATTTTGTTTTCCTTTTCCTATTACTGATGATATCCAAAGATACAAAATTTTAAATTTTTTGTCCTAAATTTATTAATATTATCCAAAGCCAAAGGGCAGCACTTTCCCAGAGGCACTAATTCAATGACATTTTATAACATTGAATCAAAGCCTTCTAAATAATACTGTTTTTCAGATGAGACGAGTCAGGCAATATTCATTCATTCAGACCCTGGATAACTATCTTATATAAATCTATTAAAAAAATGTAAACATCCTGAATTTGTCCCTGTAACATTAGACAAATAATAGTGTCCCCTGAAAATGATTCAGGTTTTAATTTTAGGGTTGTTTCTGATTTGAAAGGTAAGATACAGAAAGTATTGTCAAAATCATATGTATGAATGCACACAAAAGTGTGTGACTCCTATTGCAACATTACTGTTACTGCATTTTCTGCACTGGCACACACCAAAAGTACTCCTTTACATTTCCTGACCAAGCCTGTGCACCCTTCCTCTAGTGTAGCATTTTTAATTATTTGTACTACATCAGGAACGTAGTTTCCTTGGACCATAAGGGGAAGAGCATTGGAGAAGTGTGTGATCAGAAAATTAAAGTAATTTTTTTTTTTCTTTTCCCCCTTTTAATTTTTTTTTTAACATACAGTCTGGAGGACAAGATCAAGAGAGGAAGAAATCAAAACGTAGAGGGGATTTGTACTCCATACAAACATCCTTGATCGTGGCTGCACTTAAAAAGATGCTTCCTATTGGTTTGAATATGTGCACTCCTGGAGACCAAGAGCTCATCTCTTTGGCTAAGACTAGATACAGCCATGTAAGTGTGTGCCATTGTTTTTAATGCAAAAATAAGCAGAACTTTCTAAAATGAATTTTGAAGCATGGAAATCTAAGCAGTCAATATCATTAAATATCTGTATGTACTGTAAGCAAGTACAGATGCTAATTATTGTGCTTTTTTAAAAAAAAAATGTGTATATAGAGGTACCATACTTTCCCTGTTATTTTCCATTTGTGTACCATGTGCAGTTTTATATATTCATATTCTTTTGCACCAAATACTGAACTACAATTAGTTAGCTTTAATTCCCTTTGAAGTTTAACCCTTGTTTTATGATTAAAGAAAGCCTTTGCCCCTTCTAGTATCTTACATACTTTGAAAGCAAAATTAAATTTTGAGGTTAAATTTCAATATGAGGTTAAATTTCAATATTGAAATATAAGCTGTTCTGTGTTGAAAAAGTTCTTGTGCAATGAATCACAATCTGAATTGAAAAATACTTCTACCTTTCTATAGAGGGACACAGATGAGGAAGTCAAAGAACACCTACGCAACAACTTACACTTGCAGGAAAAGGTAATATAAAAAAATCTGTCTTATAGATGCCGATGTGCACTTTCAAAACACACAATAAAAAAAAAAAACAAAAACAAAAAACAGGTTCTTTATTGTGATACATTAACAAATATAATCTAAAAAGCTATTAGAAAGGTTTCCATTTTAAAATTTTTCTTCCTGTTATTTCATTGCAATAAATGCCTGATTGGTAGCTTTGTTTGGTATATTCAAGTTTCTGGAAAATCTGTAGAATGGGACAAGTGTAAAGAATTGACATACTGATAGTCTTAAAGCTCTAATTACTCAGAATCAACTGGATCCAAGAAGAAAATAAAATTGAAACTCCACTACTTCAGCTTTACTTCTTGGATCTAGCTTTCACTAATGATTAAATTAGGTATTTCTCAAAATATGTACATTTTAAAGGGTCTATAATAAAACACGAAAAGCTTATGTCATCTTAGCACTTGTGAGTTTTACAAGTACATTTATATTCCTACAATTCATGTGCTGAATATACTGTCAAAGGTAAAACTGATATGGAGTCCTCATCAATCTGTAAATTAAAAATAATTCAGATCATTGTCTACAGTGTTCAAACACAGTAAGAGTAACTTATCTGTCATGGAAGTTGACTGTCTATTTGTTATAAATTTGTGGTTGCATACATTAAAATGAACACAAGAAGTAATTTAATGTGGTTTTCCTATTTCTGTCTTGCAAAGGAAAAAAAAAAAACAAACTTTCACTATAACTCTTCACCTACTGAAATTCTAGCTGTCTTTTTCCAGACTCCAAAAAACAGCTTTATACTCTCAATACAAAGGCTTTTCAAATTAAATTCAATCCCAGTACTAAATCTGCTTCCTTATTTTTAATGGAGTTAAGAGGAATAAATAAATTGCAAGGTACTTTATTTGGTTTCATTAAATAAAAATACAGAACCTTGCTTAAGAATTGAGTTCAGTTGCCAATTATATAACATCAATGCCATTTTTTGAGCAGCTAGCAGATAGTAATTTGGTCTGAAAGGGGACAGAAATTGGGAGTATTTATAAGCTTATTAATTATACTATGGGAATAGAAGTGGTGTTGGTCAAATTCAGTGCCTTCATTCAGCAGCTTACAAATGAAATATGTTGGGTTGCAGTCTGATGATCCAGCTGTGAAATGGCAGCTAAATCTGTACAAAGACATTTTAAAGAGTGATGGACCTACTGACCCTGAGAAAAATGTGGAACGTGTGCAGAGGATATCAGCTGCCCTGTATCATCTGGAGCAGGTATAACCCAAATGTCTATACTATGTTTATTTTTAAAAACCAGATTTTTCCTTGCAGAGATTATTTCAGGTACAGATACTGTCATCATTAAAGTGTCCAGATAAAACTTAGGGTTTTGTACATGCGTGCATGCAAGTGCCCATGCACATACAGATGTGTATATATGAAAGTTTTCAATGTAATCTGTTGAAGTGCCTCCATTTAGCTGCAGGGAAAACTCTGGATATATTTCTGCAAAACTGCATGAACAGTCATATGAAGTATGACTTCATATAAAATTATCTCCATGCTGTAGCTGAAAACCATATGATTTTAGGAAGAGGTGTTTGCTTGTGCACTTATTTTTAATATACTGAGTTTAGCCTGTCTCCTATTGCTGCATCAGAGGATGCGGTAGCAACTTTTGAGTTGCTTGCCTGTTCATCCAATTGATGCAATTTAAATAAAGGCATTTGTGCTCTTCCTACCTAAAGTTAATCCATTCCATTCACAAATGATATAGCACAGAAATACGTCCACATGAAAAACTGAATATACATCGTTAGAAACAGATAAAATATCAATTTTTGAAATTTACCAAGTAGTCCCACACATGAGATATTCTAGCATCTTGAATATTCTTGTCTGAATAAACAGAGATTTTTATCTAGAAGGTCCCCAGTATTTTTCCTTATTAATAAAAAAAATAAAGCCCCAAAAGAACATGTTCTTCAGATGATGCAGAGCGTTGGTAACATTTTCTACTTTGCTAACTGGCTAACCATTAGTGGTATAGAAAATTTTTCTATGAAAGTTGAAAAGTTTCCATTGCATATACTAGAAGACATTTTCCTATAGGTTGAACAACCACTGAGATCAAAAAAAGCTGTTTGGCACAAACTCCTGTCAAAACAACGCAAAAGGGCTGTGGTTGCATGTTTCAGAATGGCACCATTATACAACCTGCCAAGGTAAGTGGCTGAAAGGTTTAATTCTTCATACCTTTTGTTTGCATTGTTTACTGAATACTGCTTGTGTGTTTACCTATGTGCTTGTTGATTGTTAGGTGTATGTAATTTTAAGAGACAAGAATTGATTAGTCATCAGCTAATTCCTCACAGTAGCAAAATAGTCATCTCATGGCAAATAACCTAAGTGGGAAAACACCATAAAAATTACATCCTTCATTTTTGTGTTATTCTGTATAGTTCCTCAACTTATCTATGAAAATCATTAAGATGTTGCTTTTTTCTGTCCATTTTATGCTCTGATTTGTTTGTCTTTTTACTCTTTATTCTCCTGGGGGCTTTTTTGTTTGTTTGTTTGTTTGTTTGTTTGGGGTTTTTTTGTTTTTGTTTGTTTTGGGTATTTCTTGGTTGGTTGGTTGGTTGGTTGGTTGGTTGGTTGGTTGGGTTTTTTTTAATTTTGTATGGCTCTTCCTCTCCTCTTGCACGAACACTTCATGCTCTGTAGCTTGTCTTGGCCAATCTTAAGCGACACCAGAATGGTATATGAATTAAAATGACTATTGGGGCAGAGCAGTGCAGAGAGCACTGCAGAATGATATTTTAGATTTTTATGTTGCTCTGCTTCTTATTCCAGTTGAATGTAGATACCACAAAATCCAAGATAAAATGCATCCTGTGCCTGGATCCATCTACTGCTTTATGCAGAATAAAAAGATCATATGGCACTGGAGTAACTTCCTTTACTCTGTTTCTTCTCAAAAAAATCTGAGTTTTATTCAGATACAGGTTAAGCACATGTTTAATTAGGTTTGCTTCTCTCCTTCTGAAATTTTTCATTTTTTGTGTTTAATATTATTATTCAAAGATCTTTGACAAAGTATTTAACGGAAGCGTTGTGTTGGATTTTTAAATGCATTTATCAAAGCCAATTTACACACTTGGTGTAAAAGTCTTTAGCTAAAGGTCTGTAGCTGTGCCACTAACACACTGGAGGAATATTAGGTTTGCACAGGACAAATTAAAAGCCAGTTTATACCATAAAAAGAACACAACCTTCACAACCTTCCTTTACAAAAATGAGTATTTCTAGACTATAGTAACTTCTCCAAGTCATCATACTACCACCAGGCTGTCTTTAAAGAACCAAAAAATGGAGAGGATTAAATACAACATAACAAACCAACCAGTATCAACCCTTCCATCTTCAAGAGCTGTGTTTGGCAAAACAAGAGGAAGTGGTATGAAGAAATAACATTTCAGTACAACCTTTTTGTGAGCAAGTTTTTTTTTCACAACCATATTCTGCATTTGTAAATTCTTAAAATGTTTAGAATAAATGCATGACCACCCAAATGTTAAAAGGGCTCATCCTTTTTTTGCCTTACAAAGAGCCCACTTTTATTTTTTATACTTGAGGTTGAAAGAACACTTGCCAAGAGGCAAAGTGGGTTATGAATCTTTAAATTCTTGATTTTTTAATTTCCAACAAAATATGGAATAATTTTGGAACCATATTGAAATGGAACATTTACATTGTTTTCAATTTTTTTTAATGTTTTTATGTTAAAAACTTTTCTTAAACTTTTTCTTCTCAAATGTTACGGTAGATTTTGTGGAGCAGTTTACTCCTAATTTGAATATGAATATGAGGCAAATCTACCCAGCTATTTCATTTTGTAGTTGCTAAAAATGAACTCTCATAAAACTATATTTGTCAATTAATTGTCTTCTCTGCACTTCAAAACAGACAAGAGTGAAAAAAGTTTAAACTTAAAATCCTAAAGTCGTGGAAGAGTTGGGGTTGGAATGGACCTTTAAAGATCATCTATTCCAACCCTGCTGCCATGAGCAAACTTCTGGGTGTATTGCTCAATTGACAGGTTCAAATCAAAGTTTTCAAGTTCACTAACTTATAGACACTTTTTTTTCCTAGATAAATCATAGGATCCTGACAGGAAAATAAGGCTATCACACTATTATAACAATCTCTGTCATCTAAATTGACAGTGTTGCTCAGACATGCCTGAACCCTAGGGAGATTATTTCAAGCGGAGTATGATTTATTCTAGGAGCTATTTAAATCTCTTTGATCCAGAGTTTAAAATGCAGCTCTCTATCTTGTCTATTTCTTCATTTTAGTTGCAGCTTTATGTTGGGAGTGTTAGTTCTTACTTTGATGCTAGAATCAATTAATTTATAGGGCGGTAAACAAGTATTATGGTATCAACCTTTCATTTATCATAGTAAAGATAAATCTTCAGCAAATAATAAGCTTACTCTTTTGAAAAATTTCCAGATATTTAAGTGGCTTTCAGTATTGTTTAATTTTAATCTCAGAGTTTAAGATAATTTTCTGCAAAACTCACTCTAATGTCTATCAGGTTTTAGGAATTTCAGTAAGATATTTCAGAAATGGACATGTCTATTGATATGAAGGTGTTAAATCACAAAAAATTACTTTAACTTCTGCCACAAATATTCCAAGCACTCCCTTTGATGAAAAAGTCCCTGTAGATACAAAACAAATAGCATTTTTTTTAAATTGTATTTTTGAAAGAATTAAACATCAGTTAAGTTAGGAAGTACTAATTCTTCATGTTCTGTGTTTATCAAATGTACATGGCTTTGAAAAAGTGTCCTATGTGATAAGTGTTTTCTCTGAGATGTGTCTATGTTTGATGTTTTAAGGAAATTAATTTGAAAAAACTTTGTCTTATTGTCTGTCATCTGTATATGCACATAGATACAGCAAAGTTGTACATGGCAATTTTTCAAGCACGGTTACATTCTTTCTGACTACTTTATTGAATTTAACTTGTGCCTTTCTTCAATGAAAACCTATATGCTTTTCTTCAGACACAAAATTAGCAATTTCTTCCTGAGCACCTTTCAACGTGTTTGGCTGGAAAAAGTACATGAAAAAACTCAGTATGACAGGCTTATACTCAAGTTAACGGTAATGTAACTTGTGGAGAGCCTCTTGCTTATGCGCCCACTTCTTCCTTCCCAGCCATGATTTGATATTATCATAAAAACATGAATTTGTACAATTTTCAGAGGGGATTCTGATTGGTCAGTTTTTGAAATTTGATAATAAAACAGCACCAGTGTCAGCAAGTGAACCTAAAGTGTTGTCTCACCAGCTATTCCGTTATAAAATACTGATTTGTAAAAGGTATTTAATGGTGTATACGCAGTGCATTTTTATAGCTTTTTTTGGTGGCAACGGATAGAAGTAAATGAAAAGGCTGCATGAAACAGCCTTTCTACCCTCATGTAGTGCAGCTCAGAAAAAAAATTTCCCACAAAATAATGTGAAGATGGAATTATTCTGCCATTATGATGTGTAGTCTTATTGCCATGAGGTGTATTTTCTGTGGAAAGTGAAATCAATGAATAGTATACAGTAGGAATTAATACAACATAAAGTTTTCTAAAATTGGTCATTTTATAGAGCAGGTTTTGTATATTTCTAATGCAACTTCTTTGAGGACATGCTAATACTGCCCTGATTTGGAACTGGAAGACTAGAAGTTGAAGTTGGGCTTCTTTCTGTAGAAGATGACAATGATTGTCTGTAGATACTATGCTGGAAAGCACTTGATATTTTGGTGTTGATGGCCAGTGTCTGCTGTCTTGATGTTCTAAATCTAGTAATTTGGGTTTACACCTTGTAGATGCAAACCCCACTCACTCATTCTCAGTCTGTTCAAGTGTGTGTTTTTCTCATGCTTGCATTATAAGGTATCAGTCCTGCAGTTTCATGTATAATGTATTTTAGGCCTCTCTTAGCCTTCAAAATAAAAATAATGTATATATATGTGTATAAATACAGTAAGAATGTTCAAAAGGTTTGTCACTGAATGTTAATTATGTTTTGCATTTTGTTCCACTGACCAATCAGAGGATCAGAATTGTACAAATATATATCCTTACTAACCATTAACCATCTGAGCTGTTATACTCTGTTCCGTTACCCCTCTTGATCTCACTTTCACAACCCCCCCAGGCACCGTTCTATTAACCTCTTCCTCAATGGCTATCAGAACTTTTGGATAGAAACAGAGGAATATTCATTTGAGGAGAAACTAGTTCAGGATTTGGCTGTAAGTACTGACATAACTGGGCATATATTTCAATGCCCACTTCAGTGTGTATTCTATGTATCTAGTATAAACTATATTTAATTTTTGTGTACTGTATGCATAGACTTATAAAATATTAATCCTTATGCTTCAGAGCATAAGGTCATTTTCTGCTGTGGTCAAAAAGACATTGTCCTTTGATGCACACTGAAGTGCATTAAGGTGATCTAAGCCTTCAGACAAGCTATGTGATACTCATTCTTGGGAAGAGAAATGGATTAGATGAACAATCAGACTGTTTTTGTCATTATGGTAATTCCTATGTTTGTATATATTATTTACTGGGTTTTTTTTAAAGCTTGACACTATTGATCTTTTTCCCTTTTAAATTTTTTATGCATAATTAATTTTAACATTTTCAGCTTTGACACAAATTAATTTTGCTGTTTTCCTTTTTGATGCATCATAAGTACAAGTAAATATATGCAGCCATATTCAGCAAAAATTTAGTTTACCTGTGTACTTGATAAAAGTTACTGGTAAACTTCAGGATTTTGGTAGTGAACATCGATTTAGAATGCCTACTGCTCTTTCTCCTCCATGTAGTTAGCTTGTCAAAAATACTTCCAAGGAGCTTGTCTCCACAGTCTCTAAACACCATGAAAGTTAATATACAGCTTCGTGGATCACATGTAGATGCATCAGGAAGTGCTTCAGTGTTAACAAAAACAGTCATGTTGTGCTTTTTAAAGAGCCATTACACCTGATATTGTAGAGACAATGAATGGTTTGGGTTGGAAGGGACCATAAAAATCATCTAGTTCCAACCCCCTGCCATGGGTAGGGACATTCTTCACATGCTCTGGACAATTACACGGTCAGTCTTTGTTTGACTTTGTTGCTTCTTGCTAAAGGAAAGAATGAGGCCATTAATCAAAGCAGTGCCTGCAATTCTTTCAGATTTCCTAGAGAAGTAAATTGAACTTTTGTAATTACAATAATTACTGTAATTACAATATATCTACAATAACTAGTAACACTACAAAGGTGTGATAACACAAATAAGGTAAGGGTAATAATCTGATCTTTAGGCAGTTCTGACAATGTTATATTTTTAATTGCCAAAAAATGTTTGAAGTTTACAATAATGAGCATTAATTAAACCAAGGTTACTTAGAAATTATATATGAAAAGATTTTAGCTAATACTAGTGTGAATAGGACGTATCTGTGATTTTATTAAAAATTATTCCAGTATTCTACTACAAAATAATTGAACTAGAACTTCCTTTCAATTTGGGTCAACTGGAGATCCATGATTTCTCTTGAATAAAACTTTCCCAAGATTTTCCCATTTGTCTCATTCTCAATACCTTGCAAATGAGAAATTTCTAAAGTTACAAAAAATATTAATAAAAATCATATACTCTTATCTCTTCTGAGTCATACAGGCATATAATGTTGCAGGTTATGCTGTAAATTCCTGAATAAGATTAATATGGGCAGTTAATACAAATTGGATAGAATAAAATTACTGAAATCCTTTCCTAAGCTTAATTACTGAATTTTTTTCTTACTTACAAAGCTTAACTTTTATATTCTAAATCTTGAGACAGACATCTCCAAAAAAAGATGAAGAGGAAGAAGAAGAGACTGAGAAAAACCACCCTGATCCACTTCATCAGATTATCCTCTATTTTAGTCGCAGTGCTCTTACAGAGAGAAGGTAAAAGAGCTGTGTGGAAAAGCCTATTGAGTAAAAGCACACAGTAACTGAATTTTTAGTAACATTACCAAAGTGATTTTACACAAGTGTAGTCCATTATTATACATGGTGAATATCTTTTCCCCTCTTAGTTTCATTAGAGTTTTCATGTATTTAAACTCAGCATAACCTTTACAGTGAGATAAATATTGACTATTTTTGACATTTTAAAAGCTTGGTAAATACCCAATGCAGAAATTATTGAGCACGACTTCTCACGGAAACACGAATTCTACAGAAATTGCAAGTTTAATCAGAGTACCTTGCCCTGGTCTCTCCTGGTAACTAATAGATGTGTGTTCTTGGTTTTGGTATTCATTACATTTCACTCAGTAAGTCAGAAAAGGTTTTGTTGATGTTTATGGATCTCATTGCTAGCTTCTGTTTTGACTTTAGATTGTTGATTAGAATTATTAGATTTTTATGAGTATTTATGAGAGTTTCATATTTTTTCTGTATGACTAATAAAATCTTGCCACCTGACAGTTATAATTATTCTAATTTATATTTCCATATTACTTTTCTGCACCTTCAACAGCCAATGATGACCCAAAATGACTAAGCTGAATGCACAAATATACCTTTAAATTGTTTGAGTAAAAACTTAGATATTTGGATTTAGATAAGAGAAGTCCTTCATGACACAATTTTCAAGTTTAATAGCTTTTCAAGTAGACTACTTTAATAAAATACCCTTTAATAAAAAAGGTAAGCATATGAAACCTTTATGTTACCATATCATAAAATAATTTAAAATATGTTTTACCCTTCACAGCAATCTAGGACATGATCCTCTATATATTGCCTATTCTGCCATGATGGCAAAAGTAAGTACATAATTTCAAACTCCATCCCTCACTGCATTTAGGTATTTCCCATTAATTTTAGATGCTTCTTAAAACTTTTCTTTCTGTTTCTTACATGGACTGCTTGATAGTAACTTCTGTATTTTTAATGAAGCAAATGCTGTTCAGAGTTTTACATATATGTATAATGAGAAATTTCCTATGTTAAAACAATACTATAAAATTTCAGTAGGTGCTGTCCTGTTTCTTTCACTTGACACATCTTTTTGCATATTATTAACTCACTAGCAGTTTAAACACAATAGTTATCTTTATTCTTTGGGTAATTATTTTTGGGTTAATACTTGAAGTCTGTCAAAGATAAGTCAGTTTTTTGCAACATACTGATTACAGCTAACTTGTGATGAGAGCCTGACTGTGAAGAGCAATATCATGGATATAGAGATATGGCACAAGATTATATAGCCTGCAATTACAGTGTGTGTATGTTGTTGGATGAATACCCTGAAATACTCACACATTTGGGAATATCGGCTTCTTAGTGTGGATAAGCACAAGTATTTACAATTAAAGGTTTTTTAAATCTTTGTAATACCTTTAGTAATTGCTTGAAAAAATTATTTTGTAATTTTTGTAGAAATACTATAGCAAAAGTAGGAATTATGTTTCTTAATAAGCAAGATCTTGTGATTTCTGTTTTTAACATCAAAAGAGCTGTCAGGAAGAAGAAGAGGGAGACGAAGAAAAAGAAAAGACATTTGAGGTGAGAGTTTAAATAACATTTCTTTCTCATAATCTAATGTGGAAGTACTTTAAATATGTCCACTAGAACGAATGCAAAAATAGCATAACACATTGTGTGTTGAACACAGTGAGCTGGTTTGCTAGGTTGTTCATATGAAAGAAAGATGGGGATTTTTGAAGCTTTGGAGTCAAACAACCCATGGATTTTGGAGGCAGATGGTCTTCAACAACGTCAGATTTCTCATCTTCCTATTTTTCCTGGATCCATTCCAATCTGTACCCTATTCTCATTTTGTTCCCAAACCCAGGAGAAAGAAATGGAAAAGCAGAGAACTCTCTATCAGCAAGCTCGCTTGCATGATCGTGGGGCTGCTGAGATGGTCCTTCAGATGATTAGTGCAAGCAAAGGTAATGCTCTGTGATATCTTTGAAATATAGGTGTGTTATAACAGGTGTGTTATGTCATTGTACCTATCATGTACATATCATAAACAGCTTCTATACAACATTTATTGAGGCAAAATAAATGTCAGTAACAACTGCACTAAGTTCCAGACTCCATTTCTGATTGAAGAGTTCATAACAGCAAGTTTTAAGGAGTGTATCCTTGTTTTGACAGGTCATACAGGACCCATGGTTGTTGAAACACTGAAACTTGGTATTGCTATTCTAAATGGTGGAAACACCATAGTCCAGCAGGTAATGCATTTCTAACTACTGTGAGTCTATCTTGCATAAATGAGGTGAGCAATTTGAGGTGAGCAATTTGAGGATTTTAGTGTCCTGTTGTTTAAGTTAATGCACTTAATTTTAAGCCAAGCAGTGAAGAAATATCAGCGCATTTTTGGCGCAAAAACAATTGTATTATTTTTTGCCAGTGATTTGCATTTCAAGGAACTAATTCAGGAACTTTTGAATTCATATAATTTCAATATCATTAATTATAAGGGTACTTATTATCATTACTATTTTATTTTAGTTTAATTTTATTTTAGTTTAATAATTAATTGGTAGTTATCTTTTATTGTATATATTGTTAATGTTGTATTTTTCCCCTTCAAAAATGTACAACATTTAGAAAATGCTAGACTACCTGAAGGACAAAAAGGATGCTGGATTTTTTCAAAGTCTCTCTGGCTTGATGCAGTCCTGCAGGTAAAACCATAAATTTCATTATTACAGGTTCTGTTTTATCAATATTCACTGGTTTATTATTCAATGCAGGTGGACGTATTAGATTTAAATTACAGGAGGCACAGGTTATAGAACTCTTGTGGGAAAGTTTTGTGAATCACAGGAACAGCCTTTTAATCTTTTAGAGCATTCTTCCAAAGGAGAAAATAAAGCAAAAGACTGCACATACCTTTGAAGACTTAGTTTGAAGAGGCAGGAAAGTAAAATGGCTCTTTACTGATCCTAGATCCCTCAAGGTTTTTGTCTGGTAGGTTCCAAGGAGGGAGAAGAGCCACCACTAAGGGAGAGACAGGCCAGTGGAGCTTTACTAAGCTTTCAGTTTCTGCACATTTCTGGCGAGTTGCATAATCTCTGTCTCTTCTAAATCCTCTGTATATGTATCAGGTTTGTTAGAGTTGGCATATGACCAGTGAGACTGTAGTGGTCCTTTTCCTTGATAAAACAGTTCAAATCAGTTAAGGTAAAGGACTCCCATACAGAGGATGGAAAATAGCTGGAGTTTTTGATTTCTCTTACAGTAGACAACCTCCTTTTCTGAGCCTTTTAAAGAACCAGAAGGGGTCTGAAGGAATAGACTGGGAATTAGAAGTGGAGGAGCTGTATGAATAAAGGATAAAATGTGAAAGGAATTGTGACCTGCATTGCAGAAATTATTGTTGAACAGTCGCAGCCTAATTAAATATCTGCCTTGTAATTTTTTCATTTATGTAGAACACTTTAGCAGGGATTTGCTCAAACAAGCCCTGCTGAGATATTATTACCAATTGTGTATATGTATTATTCAGGACTTCATTAAAGAGGTATTGATAAAATTACTTGAACATGATAGGATAATGAAAATGATGCTTTAAGAAATGCTTTTGGTTTTAATGATGTCACTGGATTGAATATGTGACTGCATTGCTATTTAACTGAACTAAAATTAGATGATGATAGAATTTTATTGGAGGATTTGAATGAAAGTATTCCGACTCAGTGGTGAGAAGAATCATGATTTGCTATTCCATGTGCTGAGCTATGCCAAGTTAACAAAATAAAATTCAGATATCAGTGTCTTTTGACCTTGGAAGAGATGGAACCTATGATTACATTTCTGTCTTGTCCATATAGAATCAGAAATTCTGATGTATATTATTCAGAATTATATTATTCAGAATGTATCTTCTGAATAATATAACCATGAATAATATATACAGAAACAATTTAATAAACATAATAGTGACAACTTAGTGGGAAACAGTGAGAGAGAAGCAAGGGCAGTAGTCACCTTTGGTGGTAGGTTTAAATCAACATAAAGAGTAATATTTCAGGCTCCTTTTCCACTCCTCGTTTGTACATGAAACCGTGAATGTCATTATCAGGAGTGAAGTTAGGTAAGTGGTGAGACATGACCTGAGACTCATTTCTTGTCAGAATTGGACCCTGGACCCTTAGTTTCATCCAAAGCTCATTTATTTAATATGAGTATTAAATAAAATATGAGGCAATGCATGTCATAGTGGGTCAAGAGTAGTTGTTGAAGGCCTCTAGAAATTTTGTAGAAAAAAATTATTTTCCATTGGTTACTATAGTCCTTTTTCCTGTTTGTGCTGTTGTTTTTCTTTTCTTTAAATATAAGTGTTCTTGACTTGAATGCGTTTGAGAGACAGAATAAAGCGGAAGGCCTGGGAATGGTTACTGAAGAAGGAACTCGTAAGTAGAACGACATTGATTCCATTAGTGCTTCAACCATTATTTGTGCTTCCTTCTTTAACTAGAACTGTTGTTTACTGTGGCTTGAGGTTTCTGTTGTTAAACTTACTATAAGTAATTCTAGGCTCTGGGTTCTGAATATGCTTTTTTTCTTTACAATATCTTTAGCAATAATTTTTAAGAAAAATATTGTAACTTCCAATATTCTTATCTTGTATTCTTGTTATTTTTCTTTGATCCACAGTCATCGTTCGTGAGCGTGGTATGTTTGGGTTTACAGTTTTCGATACTATTGTTGCAAAAGTGTGTTGCAAATACAGAGAGAAATCTCTCATTGCATCTTCTCAGATATCTTTAGGTTTAGCTTTATGGTCTGCAGCAGGTTGTGTGTTTAGCTTGAATAAAGAGTTTGATGCTTATTAAAGAAGTGTCACTCATATTTAAGGCATGATTTTAGTTATGACTAACAATTTACTTATTAGATATATATCCTGTTGCCTTTTTTTTTTTTTCAAATTAGTGTTGTTTTTTTAACCATGGATGCATTGGAGTGCTAAATACTTTGGCTCTGCTTTTTCTGTCTTAGTTTTTCTTTTCATTATTATCAGTCTGTTTCTTTTAAATTGCTTTAACGCTTTTAAATACTGGTTCTTTTATTAAAATTCCAGTTTAAAAGGTTACTGTAGGATTATGTGTTCTGCATAATTAATCATAACAATTGTCACATAATCACTGTATTTATATATTTTAAAGGTGAAAAAGTCTTGCAGCATGATGAATTTACTCGAGATCTATTTAGATTTTTGCAACTTCTCTGTGAAGGGCATAACAATGGTAAGAGAACTGAAATAATTTTGTAGAAAATTTCTGGTGAGTCTGCTCTAAACAGAGTGAAATAGAATCAATTCTGATGTTTTCCTCTAAAGCATTCAGTTTTCTGAGGGGAAACTGCCATGACAGCAATTTGAATTGGAGAGCTCAATTTGATTTTTTAAGTCTTAATTTAGTTTCAGTGTTTAGCATATTAATAGTAAAGCCTGTTCCAAGTCACCTGGATAACAATTCTTCAGTTATATACACATTGGACCCAAAGTTCAATTTCTATGACATAAGCAGCTGTATCCAAAAAGAAATTCAAAAGAAGGCATTCCCCATGAAAATAGCCATGAAAATAGAAAAATAATGTTGTATTTTTTTCCTTTGTATACTAACCAAGCGCAAATCACTTCTTATTTCAGATTTTCAAAATTACTTACGTACTCAGATGGGCAACACCACAACAGTGAATATTATCATTAGTACTGTTGACTACCTCTTGCGTCTTCAGGTGAGGAAAAAACAGATGAAAACGGAGTATAACATATTGGCTTTCCTTCACTTCTGCAGATTCACATTTTGTTGGAATCAAACATGAAAATTCTCTCTAAAGGGGTACCTAAAATGAAGAATTTTTTATTTATTTCATCTTTTTTTCCTTTGAAAACAGATGAAATTTCAGAATTCTGTGTGAAATCAGATGCTTGATAATGTATTTCATTGTTCACTTCTGAAGAGAGTGCAAAATACTACTGTAATGAGAAATAGATTGACACAGATATGCTAAATTTCATCTGAATTACTGGTTCAAGTTTTGGTGATATAAATGCAGGCGGTAAATACTGCATAGAGAATTCAAAACTAAAAAATGTAACACTGTTTTTTTCTTAGGAATCCATCAGTGACTTCTATTGGTACTATTCAGGAAAGGATGTCATTGATGAATCAGGACAACGAAACTTTTCTAAAGCTTTGGCTGTCACCAAACAAATATTCAATTCTCTTACAGAATACATCCAGGTAAAGAGAATGTGTTTCTCAAGGTACTAATAGAGAAGTTCCATGCTCACATAGCATGATCATGTTCTTTCATCAATTTGTAAATGCTTAGCACTTACTTTTTAAAAATTTTGATAAAGTTACATATAATCACTGGACCAGTGTAAAGTGAAAACAAAAACATGCAAACAGCCATGTATTATGTATTTAACAGGATACAATTTGGTATTTATGCACTAGATATCCAGAGGTCTTGGTACAGACCTTCTCATGTAGCTTCATGGCTACCTGAAACTTCTTTTGATTTGTTTTGGTTTATTTGAAATAAATAAAAAATGTGTTTTTCTTAATTTTTTTAGGGCCCTTGCATAGGTAATCAACAGAGTCTGGCTCACAGTAGGCTATGGGATGCAGTTGTTGGCTTTCTTCATGTGTTTGCCAATATGCAAATGAAACTTTCACAGGTATTTTCAACATTAATTGTCACTGTGCACTCACCTTCACTAAAGCCAAACTTGACATTTACAGCTCAATTATACCTTTCTGATAATGAACAAATGCCAAAATTGGAGGATCTGTCAGAGCAGAAACACCATTAAAAGCATGGCTCCCATGCTGAATCTAAGTGGGCCAAGAGAAAAGCTGAGAAAGACCCAGACAGGGAGGGAGTGTGAAATTTAGTCTTAAATATCACACTTTAGTCTTAACTTATCCAGTTAATGAATCAAAGACACTGAGCATGGGGGCACAGGCAGTGTTCATTTCACTGAAAAGAGCACAGTGGAATCTCACTCCACAGTGTCAGGATTCTGTGTTCTTCTGTGACTTCTGCTTAATGCATCCATACACTCAAGCTCTGCACTGAATGCGACAGTGCAGAGAGTCATTTCCTTTCTTATTCACTGCTATCCTTGACTTACAAGATTTCTTCCCTCCCTATAGAAGTATATCAGAATTTTGTGAATAGTATTTAGGGCCCTAATGTCAAACACAAATCTACATGAGACTTACCGTGTTCTGTAATTAGACTAAACAGTTCTAGTCCTCTTTGAGTGGTAATGCACTGTGCCATTAAATATTGCCAGTGAAATGAAAAAGGATGGATTCTTTCTGAGACAGATACTTTCAGATCTGTGTAGCAACCAATTTTTTTTGTTTGCTTCTGCTGTCCCTTACCTGCACTTTGGTACTCCTTAATGCTTTATTAAAACTTAACTTTATGGTGTTAATACCTCTGCTGCAGTAACTTGCATGTTGCATTAGACTTCTGTTAGCAATCATAATAAAATGACAATGAAATGTTGTTGAATAATGAGAATGAAATTTAGCTGATCATCTTTAATACCATTTCTCTCTAAGTGTATTTAGTTTTCCATATAAATACAAATTAAAAACAGTCTCACAGTCCTTTTTTTTTTTTTTTTTTTTTTTTTTTAATTAGGACTCCGCTCAGATTGAATTGCTTAAGGAACTACTAGATCTACTAAAGGATATGGTAGTGATGCTCTTGTCACTGCTTGAAGGTTGGACCTGTTTTTCTTTATAGTCAAATATGATTATTGCACCTTCCTAGTGTAAAGCACAATTATTATGTTCATCTTTCTAAACTGCTTTTTAATTGCCTTTATGTAACTTTTGGGGAAAAATACATTCTTCATATTTATTTAAGAATCATTCTAGAGTATACATAGTCCTGAAATAGAGGGCTGCTAGAGAAAAGCATGTTGGAAGAAAAAATACTAATATTTAAGAACATTTTTGTTCTGTTTTCAGCACAAATATGAAATGTCATTATTTAAAATCAAACTCTGTTGATTACCTATGCATTATTTAGCAGTCAAATAACTTTCTACTATAACACACTACTTAGGTAACGTTGTAAATGGAACTATTGGAAAACAAATGGTGGACACGCTTGTAGAATCATCTAGCAATGTAGAAATGATTTTGAAGTTCTTTGACATGTTCCTGAAGTTAAAAGATCTGACTAACTCAGATGCTTTCAAAGAGTATGATCCAGATGGTAAAGGAATCATTTCCAAGAAGGAATTTCAGAAATCAATGGAGGCTCAAAAACAATACATACAGTCAGAGATTGAATTCCTGCTGTCCTGTACAGAAGCTGATGAAAACGACATGTTTAATTATGTTGACTTTGTGGAAAGATTCCATGAACCAGCCAAAGACATTGGATTTAATGTAGTAGTATTGCTAACAAACCTTTCAGAGCACATGCCTAATGATCCACGCCTTCAGAGCTTACTTGAGCCTGCAGAAAGTGTTCTTAATTACTTTGAACCATACCTTGGCCGTATTGAAATAATGGGTGGGGCCAAGAAAATAGAAAGAGTTTACTTTGAAATCAGTGAATCCAGTAGAATGCAGTGGGAGAAGCCACAGGTGAAGGAATCTAAAAGACAGTTCATATTTGATGTTGTAAATGAAGGGGGAGAGCAAGAAAAAATGGAACTCTTTGTGAATTTCTGTGAAGACACAATTTTTGAAATGCAATTAGCATCCCAGATCTCTGAAACAGATGCATCTGAGAGGCCTGAGGAGGAGGAAGAGGCAGAGCCTGCTTATGTAGTAGATATTGGAGATGATGATGAAGAAGAAAAGTCCCTGGAACCTGCTTCAGCTTTTGCAGTGGCCTGTGTTGCAGTGAAGAAGAATGTTTCCAACTTTTTGAAAATGGTCACTGTGAAGAACCTTAGGAAACAATACAGGAAAGTTAAAAAGATGACAATAAAAGAGATGGTGAAAGTGTTTTTCTCCTTTTTCTGGATCCTATTTGTAGGGACATTCCAAATGTTCTTTTCTATAGTGTGGGGGATATTCCAGATTCTTTGGAGCACTGTATTTGGGGGTGGCCTGGTTGAAGGAGCCAAAAACATAAAAGTTACAAAAATATTAGGGGATATGCCTGATCCAACACAGTTTGGAATCCATGATGATGTTATGGAAGCAGAAAAAGCTGAAGGTGCTGAGCATGGCATAAGAGCTGAACTTGGGGAGTTTGTGAAGAGTGAAAAGGGAGAAACTGACATAATCGCAGACATTTTTGGCATTCCTACAAAGAAAGAAGGATCAAAACATGGTCATGATGCTGGACTTGGAGATATTGCAGAAATCCTTGGTACTGAGATCCAGACACCTTTGGAAAACACAGTTCATAAGAAAAAAAGATTACAGGTAAATTAAAGAGATTTTGTATTTCTTTTAAAGACAATATTAATAATTATAATTACAATAATAATAAACTACTGAATGTCAATAACAGATTTATTTTATATTTAACTGATTAGTATATAGTATCAGTAAGAACTTACTTTATAATCTCTATGCATTTAAAAACCAACAGGAAACTTCAGCCCAGTATTTAGATTTCAGTGCAGTAAATTGTTACTGTTCCTTTGGACTTTATTCAAAACATAAATTGCTAGCAAATTTCTAGTCATATTTTTTGCTTTAAATGATTTATGGTCTTGTTTATTCTGCATACCCCATTTTTTGACAGTATACTTCAAGTACTTTCACAACTTATTATCTCCATAATAATGCCTTATCATTAACATCTTTCTTCTATATGTGTTACATGCAATACAGTATCCTTTTTTCCTATTATTTGAAATATGTTTGCCTTAATTTATTGTTATTTCAATGTTTATCTTGTAACTATTCTTTACTTTTATTCTGGTTTATAAACAATATACTTTGTTCCACTCAGCTGGACTAAAGAGAATATTTTTCTGTGTAAAAATGGATAGAACTAAATGTTAAAACCAATTTATTTATCATATTTGGAAGGCACTATGTTTCCCTTTACACCTCAGGTCTCTTTCTACTGGTTATTCAAAAACATTTTTTCTCTCATCATTAACTCACCTCTTTATGATATACTTTCCAGATATCGTCAAAATAAATCTGTGCAACTTCTTAGTGCATTATTTTCTCTCAATTTGTATGTTTTTCTCCAGATTCTGGTTCTTGCCTAAATGGAAGTAAATTTTTTACATTTGTTTTTCTTGTTTGTTTTTTAAATCATTTTTCTGTGTGGACTTAAAAATTACAGTCTATTAAAATCCTGTCTCGTTTAGCATAAATATGATGTGGTTGGTATTGAAAAATAGCTATTTTAACACAAGAATCTTGGCAGGTGTAAGTAAACACATCAGAATTTTCTTCAATAGTTGAAGTAAATATTTTAATTCAGATTAATTTAGTTAAATAATTTATATTAATAATTCAGATAAATATTTAGTTTAATTTAATTTATTTTTTAATTTTAATTTTAATCTGAATAAACACTTTAGAATATTCTTTGCTTTACCTTGATTTATACACTTCTTACAGATGTGTTTGATATTACTGATGAAAATACTCTGTAATTTTTGCAGATAGTTTGAGTCATTAATGTGAAGTCATTTATGCAATTTGTCCAGCTTTTACCTTTGATATGTTATCTAGTGAAACTTACCAAAGCAATGTTTGCACTATTTCTATATTACAGGAATTGCTATTCATCTCACATTGTGTATATAAATACTCACATAATCTAGTTAGAGGAGTGGATAAAAAGAATAAGTGGAGCTCAAAACAGAAACAGCAGTGTAAGAATCAAAATTTCCCTTCAGGAAGTCACTATGTCTTTCTTAGGCATCTGCAATGATAAAATTCACACAAATGGATAGAAATAGAAAATCAGGTCTATATACTGGAAAAGTGTACTGATTAGGTCAGTGACATTTACCATATAGCCAGAGAAACTGCAAAATAGCCTATGGAATCATATATGATGAAGACTTTCAGGAGTTTGCTTTTACTGTAAGGTTCTACAGGAATCTGTGCTGAGAGTTATGTGGGTTCACAAATTAGAAAAGTAATTATGACATAACACTTTGCTGATAAATCTAATTATTGGTAACAATAAAATCAAGAGCTAACTGTGAACTTACCTTAAAATAACAGCTAAAAATCAGCTAAATGATTTTTAGCTGTTATTTTAAACAGCTAAAAGTGTTGAAATTATGAATACAGGGAAAAGTTATAATTTTACCTGTACAATGCTTCATTTTGATCTCATTCTTACTGTTTGAGTATGAAATCTTGGGAATATAATCGAGTTGTACAATAACATCTGTTCAATGATAATGTCAGTCAAGCAAACTGAAATTTTGAATTGTTGAGAAAGGAAGAGAGGAAGCCCCCATACTGTTATGCTCCATGAATCTTAATTTATCTGTGTCTTGAAGACCAGGTTCCCTCAGTTCAAAAATAGTGTGATAAAATTGGAAAAGACTCAGTGAAGATCAATGAGCTGTTAAAACTCCATATGGAATAAATCTTGTATACAGAATTAAGTTAAGGTTCTTCAGCTTGGAAAAGAGAAAATTGAGAGAGCATATATGGATAAGATGAATAAGGATTTATTAATTCTTCTACCACCCCAGCCCTTAGAAGAACCAGGCATCAAATGATCTCTCAATTACCCTCCACCAACTTGAGATCTTGGGGGAGATTCTTTGTGGAAGAGTTACACCTGCATTGTTTACTAGGTGAAGTTCCACAGATATGTGAGATAGACAAGGGAATATCAACTTAATAAATTCTTTCCTATATCCTTTTCCCACATACTTGTGAGAGATAGGCATCCAGATGAGTAGTGGCAGAAACTTTAGATAAGTCTGTATGTGTGTTAACTGGAAATTTAGGACCAATAGATAACTGCTGTCTAAGCACTTCAAGAGAATACAGAAGAAGATTAGGAGTTAGGACAGGTTTTTGCAAAAGGGAATGGAGACAAATATCAGCCCTATAGATTTCTTTTTGAGTCAGGGCCTTCATCTCTTGGACTTCCATTGAAGCTTAGATATTTGAACTGCATTTGAAATGAGTTTACTTTGATCTTGTAACACCAAGCCTAAAGGTGTTTGACATGCAAGCCCCAGCTTCTTTGCTGCAGTTAGCCATCTGTAAAATTGTGTATTAGTTCTTCCTTATCTCAAGAGAAAGCTGTAAGCACAACACTTAAGAGGGTTGTGTGATGTGCCAATAAAAGTTTAATGAACAATCAGCCCAGATAAGATAAACAGCTTGAAGAAAACATGGTGTAAGTAGAAGTTGTTTAAGTATTTGTCTGTTTTCAGTTGCATTACTTGATCACGGCCAAGTAATTGGGTTTTGTAATATCTGATAGTTACGAAGATATTTTTCAGATTTTTGATGATAACATTAATATATTGTTTCTTGTTTCAATCAGTAAATCACTGAGTCTTTGAGGGTGACCTCAGTATCAGGATATGATCTGGATGTAGTTACCTTCATCCTCAGCTGGTCACATAATTTGCCCGATCACTGTGTATAATTAAGTTGTTCAGTCTACTGGACTAGTTAGAGTATTGATAACACTATACAGGAAAATTTCTGCTTTTTTCACTGTTAAAATATAGCCTGAACTCTCTATCTTTAAAAATCAAACACTTTAAAAGTGCAAAGTTCTATAAAAATATTATTAATTATTTTGTTTGTTTCTTAGAAGACAGTTAGTAAAATTATCAGAATTTTATTTGAATGGATCAATTTTGACAGTTAAAATACTTTTTGCAGATATCTGAAATTGCAAAAGAAGCTGGAACACAAAGAAAAGCAGAAGCTGAGAAGGCTGAGTAAGTTAATTTTACAAAATTCCTGTTCAACTTCTTGGTATTCCTAACGCTAAATAATTTGGTCAGAAATAATGCAAGAAATGCTCAGTATTCAAAGAACTTTATGTACTTTTTGAAAATATACTAAGTGGTACATACTAAGTACTTTGCAAATATACTAAAAGATGGCAGACCATGTCACTAGGCAACACAATGGTAATCTGATTTTTGTGGCCCTGGACAATTAAGCATGTATAGATCTGTGGCCATCATATTTTTAAAAATTCACATAAAAATTCCCATAACTTCCTTTAAAAATGAGCATCAGTCTTAAAACCCTCTGCAACTTATCATTATGCTTTCTGCTCTTCCTACTACCCACTACAATTTTAATGGAATTTTCATTGGATCATGAAACCACAAGATTTAACTAACCCAACTATTTTTATTTATTGTTGTTTTATCAATCTTGACAGCAGATACATTCCTTTGTCCAGCCATCCTATACATGACTGTCTAAACAATATTTAAAATACTTGCTTTAGCAGCATCCTACTATTAAGCATCCTGTCTGCTTGGACCTGCAGCCACATTGTAGTAACAGATTAAAATATTTTGTAGAGACACACAAAAGGTGTCCTAGAGATTATTACAGATTCAAATGCTATATGTAATTATATTTTTCTTTGTTTTTCCATTTTGCTTCATGTTTAAAATATTTGCTTCAGATTCATTTATCTTTCTTCTCTTATCTGCTAAAGTTAATTTTTTTTAAGCGTGTCGTCAGGGTCAATACTTTACTGATAATATTGATGCCTCAACATTATTTCACACATATGGAAACCCAGATTTTTTTTTTTCCCTTCCTTTTTTTTTTTGTTAATAAATAATCCCTCTAATGCTACATACAGTATAAAACCTAAATTTTAAAGCCAAACTTTATGAACTCACATTCATTTGAAATGAACGCTTTTACATTTGGCTAGATATTTTTGTTTAGTTAACCTTTCTTCTAGCATGGAAGATGGTGAGAAACAAGATAAAGCAAAGGAAGTGCAATCTGAGCAGCTAGAAGAGGGAAAAATGAAGAAAAAGAAGAGAAGGCATGGACAAAAAATTGAGAAACCAGAGGCTGTTATGGCTAACTTCTTCAAAGCTTTGGAAATTTATCAAACAAAGATGCTTGTAAGTTTATCTTAAATTCTTTAATAATTGAATTTGTAGAACCCTTTTTTGATATTTAAGGGAGAAATGTCATCATACAGGGAAATCTGGCATGAGTGTTCAGATGATTTGCTGTAGTCAGTATGTTGTGATTTTATAATACTTCTTAGAGTTGTATAATTCAGTGTTTCTGTGTGTGATTTCTAACAGGAAAGATTAGCCTCTCGAGCTCCTTTTTTGGAGCTCACTATTTGCAAAGATGTAATTCTAGATGCAATCTAACTTCTAGAATCTTTAACTCTACTTTCTATTTTAATTTGTTCTTAAAACCATGAAATGTTGAATTCTCTGAAAACTCCCAAGTAGTTTTTTTCCAGTATTCTGGAAAATATCTTTCCACACTTCTTTCTGTTTCTTCTGTCTTCTCTGACTTAAAATTATAAGGCCATTGTTTAAATTCCATTTATCATAAAAAAGGGGAATAGGCTGCCAAGAAATGCCCTTGCTTATTATAACTGTTGTATGAAGGCAACACAATTATGTATTTACTGTTTTAAAAATCTTGCTATCTATTTTTCTTCTTTTGATATTACTCACGGGCTACCTTTAATTACTTTTTATTTTTTACTTTCAGCATTACTTGGCAAGAAATTTTTACAACTTAAGGTTTCTTGCTCTATTTGTTGCATTTGCCATCAATTTTATTCTTCTGTTTTACAAGGTAAGGTAACAATGTTCTTTAAATTGTTTTGTTAGTACCAGAGGATACAATAATTTAATGTTTGTACTATTCTGTTTTTATTTTATTCAGGCTGAATGAAAAGAGATTTATTTGATTTCTCCTTTATAGCTGAGTTTCTAGGCACTTTTTCATTTAATCACATAAGTCCATTATTGTTTGGACTGTTAATCTTGTTCTGGGAAAATTGAAATCGACTAAAATAATTCAAATGCCAGAACTGTTGAATTCTTTTTCTTTAATTTGTTCTCAAGATATTAAGGGACTTTAGTTAATCTGGTTATTCTCAGTTACTTCTTTTTTTATAGTAGGCTATAGCTCTTTTTGTCTAGCTCACTGATGAAGAAGGCTATACATTCACAGTTTAAACCTAATCTTAGAGGTTCACCTGAATCAAGAGTTGCTTCAGGTTCTGGTTCATAACACCAGTTGATACAAAGTAGAACATCCTCAGCAGCCTCCACCAATTTCTTTCATGAATCTTCACAACCTTGAAATGAAACAGGCTAGAAGAATTCAATAAAGAGAACTCTCATCCACAAAAGCCTAATTTTTTTCCCCTTTCCACACTGAAGTCCGGAAGAAGAGTTCTGATTTATCTATATCCTGAAATCTGGACCTTTTGATTTTCCCCTCCTAGATATAGAATGAAAGTCGTAATAAGCTGATGAACCTTGTGTTTACCAATATTACATATTCTATTACATATTGTGTTACTTACAACCAAAAACTTCAACAAAAGCAGCTGGCTGAACATTCAGGCTAGAAATAACTGAGTCCTGTTCTCAAATACCTTGAAATGCAACTCCTATAACACAATTACATTCCCAGAGGCAGGGCAGGTAAAGATGTAAAAAAAAACCAAAAACAACTGGGCAGAATGGATGTGCACATACCAGGAGAAAGATGTCATGGCTGTTCAGGGCTTTCTCCTTGCTTCTTTCTTTCTTTCCCACAGCATTAGAGAACATGGACTTCAAATACACATGTAGAATTCTGCTTTTCTCTATGCCAGTCTCCTTTTCTCCCTATTCTCTTCTGCTTTTCTTTGAGTCTGGTGGGTGACAACCTGTTCTGTTGCAGAGCAAGGACAAAAGTTCATGTCTATCAGTGCAAGTCCATCTGTCATACATAGGAAAGGGTCAGTGGGATTCAAACAGGACTGAACAGGACTTTAGTTTTCAGATAAAGCTGTCAAAAAAGCACCCCTAGGGATTTTATTTTAAAGGAAAGGTTTTTAAAGTCAGTGGAAGAATTTAGGGCAGTATGTCAGCTGATGAAATAGTGTATATAATTTGTAAGTTCTAAACTGAAATAAAGAGCCATGAAATAAAAAGTTATGAACAGTGTACAAGCTGATTATATTAAAATTTTGCTTCTTTTTAGACTCGAGCATTCAGGAACTATGTAGATTACAAAAAAACCCCTGAATTCAGTCATAACAGATAACCCTGTCATTCCTCACTTCTTCCAAGAACTAGGTTTTGCAAAACTTTTTCATTTGTTTTAGTTTTGCTATGGCATTGTTAGAGAGATTTGTAAACTGCCTGTATTTGCTTCTTCCAAATTTTCTTTTCAGTGGCATGACACCATGTGGAGACTTATGCTGTGCAAATGAAGAATGTTTAAAGCTAATGATCTATCATCCTCCTTTGAGCAGGTTTTGAAAACATAATTTGTCATTAAAGGGAAAGCTTTTAAGTTTATTTTATTTTCAATGTGCTTGAATTTCTCTCAGGTGACAGAAGAGCCACTTGATGAAGTAGAGGAAGACTCTAATCTCTGGAACTCCTTTGCTGAAGAGGAAGAGGAGGAAGGCATGGTGTTTTTTGTTTTAGAAGAAAGTACTGGCTACATGGCACCTGCTCTCAGAGCACTGGCAGTTATTCATACTGTCATCTCCTTTGTCTGTGTAATTGGATACTACTGCTTAAAGGCAAGTTCTTAATCTTACTGTTTGTTAAACATTGCCTATGCCCCAAGGTGGTTGGTGGTGCTAATATGGAACAGTTATTTGTACCTAGCTGTTTACAAATTCTCACTGCTCAATAGGTAAATGTTTTCCTTTTGTATTCTGACCAGCAGAAATGGAGTTAACTTTCTTCCTAGCAGTGTCTGTGTGTTTTGGATTTGTGGTTAAAACAGTGCAGGTAACACAGCCACATTTGGTTATTGCTGGACAGTGTTTGCACAGTGTGAGGGCTCTGTCTTTGCTTTACCCACTCTGTGCATCCCTCAGCAGGTATGCTGGGAGGGGTCACAGCCAGGACAGCTGAGCCAGCCAGCTGGAGGAACATTCCATGGCATGCAACATCACGCTCAGCAATAAAAAGCTGTGTGTGGGGGAGGGTTGGGGCTTGACTGCCAAGGTGGCCATTGCTCAGAGGCTGCCTAGGCATTGATCTGCCTAGTGTGGGGGATTCTAGTGTGAAGTTTGGTCTTACATTTTGTGTTATAAGGAACCAAAAATACATAAACCATGACAAGGATGACCACTGTCCCTTTCACAGGTCCCTCTGGTTGTATTCAAGAGAGAAAAGGAGGTAGCTAGAAAGCTGGAATTTGATGGACTCTACATAACTGAACAACCAACTGAGGATGATATTAAAGGACAATGGGATCGCCTTGTTATAAATACTCCGTAAGTAAAATTAAATGAATCTATGTAAACTGCTTAAAATATTATAGCTCATTAAGCCACTGCTATAGAACTTTTCCTGTCCACCTGTCACTTAGTTCATCTAAAAGAAAGGCATTTAGCACCTTATATTAGATGCTACGGTAGTAGATTCTTATGTGAAATCCTGTATTATCTGTTTATTTAATAAGTACTATGATAAAATGTTCCACTCCTTTTCATTTTCTAGGGTTTGCAAGGATTAGGTATTTTACCTCACAATGTCTCTCCAAGACATTTCACATATTAGTCTCTATTGAGAAAGTTTTAAAAAGATAACTTTCATCCTTTCCAGTGACTATTTCACTTATAATATCCACCTCCCTTTCTTTCCCATTCCTTGGTAAAGAAATTTGTATGTGACAAGAGGAGTAAAGCTGGTGAAAAATAGCATTCCTAGAATTTGAGTAGGTCTGATAGGAATATCTCTCAAGTTGTAGGCATTAGCAAATACTGTAGTAGTCATACACTGATTCCATGAGTCTCAGTAAGCTGCAGCAGTTTGTAGGAGTAGCACAGACAAACACAGCAAGTCAGCTCTCTTCCCACAGGAAGAATGCCTTACTACAGGCTGCTTTTCAGAATTTACTGGTAATTTTAGATTAGCTATTAGGAAGTTCTTTACTATAACAGTGGTGAGGCACTTAAACAGGTTGCACAGAGAAGCTGTGGATGCACCAGCCTTGGAAGTGTTCAAGGCCAAGCTGGATGGGGCTTGGAGCAACCTGATGTAGTGGAAGCTGGACCTGCCCATAGCAGGGAGTGATGATCTTTAAGGTCCCTTCCATCTATGCTTCCATGATTAGAATTTCTAAAATATTGGAAATTCTTGAATGCTTTGTTTTTCTACACCTAAGTTTTAAGAATTTTTCTTAATTTCATTCAGCAGTACAGACTAGCAAGTATTTTTAAAGTTACAACTGAAGCTAATTGGGAAAGTGGACAGCTTGCTTATTTTCCAACCAGTTTCTTTCACTATTGATAGCAACTCATCTAGATACCCAGTAAGTTTACCTTCAGCAAACAGAAGCATGAATTAATGAAATACATTGTTAACTTATCCCTAATGACATGCTGTACAGTCTGTTCTCAGAATGTTGCACTGTCTACTGAAGTTAAACTAAAGATTAAGACTAATTTAAGCAGTCTAATCCTTCCCTCTAATGTTAACTCAGTCTTGAGGTTTAGTGCAAGTACTGTACAATCAGAGTAACCACTGCTGGAGGGTACCCCATGTTCTGTATAAACTGAAATGTGCTTTCTATAATGGGAAAAAAGTAATTAAAAGTGCAAAAGGTGTACCCTGACAAATTATTGGAGTTTTTTATAAAAGAGATATACACTAGCTGGCTACATTATGACATATTTTGCTTAAAAGTCTGAGAAATCAAGCAAAAAAATAATACAGAGCATTGGACTAGAATATACCATCCATTTGAGTCACTAGAAGCGTTTGCCTTTATCTGGATTAATTTAATTTTAATCAGAATTTCAATTCAGAAATGTAAAAGTTGGAGCATAGTCATGGGGAAGTTTGCTTCACATCCCAGCAGAACACTGTTGTGGAATCCCATTTTTCCTGTGCTAGCACTTACTTTATTTTACCAATACTGTCTTTTAGTTTAAGTAGTTCTTTTTCTCTTTTACATTCCTGCATATTTTCTCAACTCAGTGTTATTTCCAGGAAACAAGGAGAGAAAAATCTTAAATTTTGTAGTGTTTCCTGCTAACTGGCATTCCTCAAAATGGGTATAATAGACAGTAAGATCATCAGAATGAGCAGTTCTGGGATACTGCTATATATATTTGCTATATATTGGCAAATGATCTTGAATTTTCTTGGCAAGTTAAATATTTTTATGTTTTCTGTTGGCAAACAGTAGACTGGTTCTCAAGTGTTCACTCTCTGAAATGTAATCCAATGAACTGAAAAATTATTTATGCTTTAAGATTCTCTTATTTTTCTCTGAAAATCATTGTCTGGTTTGATTTTTATGGCGAGGGGTGATAAAGTATTTCTTTAGTAGATGAATGATATTACAGTGACTAACCTGCTACTATGGAATTGTTAAGATGATCAGGTGATAGTATTTAGCCTGCTGACCTTTTGTAGCCAGTCATATTTGTGAAAGGGAAAAACAAAGGGGGTTTGGAGTGGGAAGATTATATTGCAGCAAATTATGATTAATAACAGCTTTTGTCCCCATGAAAAGAAATAATTCTCCTAATTTGAAGTGCAGTGAGTGAAAAAAATTTGCAATGATCAGGAACATGGAATTTTCTCCTTTTGTCATTGTTTTTTTCCTTCCCCCTAACAAGTTAAATAACTTGAAATATCTTTGCCTTATCTATGTAGGTCCTTCCCTAATAATTACTGGGACAAATTTGTGAAACGGAAGGTAGGCTTTTTATATTTCTATTATGTTTTTCAGAGCAATAATCTACTACTTGGTTAATTTGGATATCCGTATGCTTCAGTACACATAAATACAGAAATAAGGGAGAACTGGAATTTGTTTTATGGAAGTTGTTGTGTTAATGTCTCAGTGAACAGGCAGCTGTGGCGTAGGTGGAAGGAGGGAGGAAGACAGAAGGCTGTGGTTTCCTTCCTAGACTCAGACATTTGAAATAACTTTATGCTGTCAATCAGCCAGCAGGTCTAATTTGCAATCATTGTCATCTTTAGGATACAAAGCCCCCTCATCGCCCTAAAAAAAGAAAAACATGCCAGCTTAAATGACAGAAAATTATACATAAGCTTTCAGATAATAGCCTTTAATGCTTCTATTTTTCTTTTTTATGCTCCCCTGGTTTCCTGGGAGTTCTTACTGTTCTAGTAGTGTTAATTGTGAAGGACTTTTTTTTAATTCCTGAAAACTACTGGTCTAGAGTAGATGAATGTCACCAAGGAGTTTCTGTGAGCTTCCCTTTTTCCTTTTCTAGGTTATTAACAAGTACGGAGACCTATACGGAGCAGAGCGCATTGCAGAACTTCTGGGTTTGGACAAAAGTGCCCTTGATTTTAGTCCAGTGGAAGAGAGCGAACCAGAAGAGGCATCTCTTGTGTCATGGTACGACTTCCAAGCTTCACAGACAAATTATGTATTGGAATCATTTCATCATCAAAGATAAAAGTGGATTTCATTTTAAAAATGTTGTGATGTTTTCCTCAACATGGAAAATTCAAATGGATAAGTCTTCCTAGTGTGGAAGTAAAATAAAATTGCTTTTTGCTTTTTGTTTGTTCTAAAACACAGTGGTGTTATAAAAGTAAGTGTCACAGTGTGACATGAAATGAACGATACACACTGAGATGTCTAAGGTAAAAAAGAGCACATTTATTTCTGGACTTTGATATTTATAGTGTTCTAAAAGTGACCACGGATTGGAGGATGAAATTGCTACCTCTCTAACTATACTGGTCAAACCAACAGTCTATCAATTTTCTCCCCCTCTAGAAAGGAATGCAAAACAATTATTATTTACATGAAAGTGTGCGAAAAACTCCATTACAAAAAATGTAAACATCAGAAGGCTTAGAAAAACTTTAAAAAACCAGAACAACAAGTAAGAAAAAAATCAGTGAATTTATGCTGACTGATATAGTTGGCCACTCTTTTATTTTGAACAATAATTAGTGCAGCATTTATAAGGTCTTATAACAAAGTTTGTTGTAACTGATAATACCTAGATAACAGGTGTCTAGTACAGATTCAGAGATGTTGTCCTGACTTAGTCAGTCAAGATGAGAGTTTGACAGTGTCCCAGTCCCAAGTGATTTATGCTCCTGCAAGAGTTGGTTTTCTTAATGTGTAAGATGCACAAGAAAGATTTCCCTTTGCATGCCACCCAATGGCTGATAAAATATTTAGAATATGGCAGAAGGCATTACCTTTTCTCTTGGTTATTCTGGCAATATTTTACACTAGACAGAACACTTACCTCTTAAATTTAAGCAATCTGTGTTCCACATTTCACTACATTTGGCATAGATCTTAATTTTTAAAGTCTCAAATATGGCTGTATCATTCTTCCTGAAATTGTTACACCAGTTTTGTTGGTATAGAAACTCTTTATGGTGCTCAGAATTAATGAATACTCTCTGAAAATTAAAGCACCCAGATCACTCGAAAAATGAACAATTAATATATATTACCGCCTTCAGCAAAAAAAGTGAAGCACCAAAACTAGTTTGCTGTTTATAAATACAGAATTCAATACTTATTTTTGACATTTATGCATTTCAAATTTTTTTTTTATTTCTTAGGCTAAGCTCAATTGATACAAAGTACCACATTTGGAAGCTTGGAGTTGTTTTCACTGATAATGTGAGTATGTTAACCTAGATGAATATACTTTGATTTATTCTAAACATGTCTGACCTCCATCATCTGCTTTTATTTTCAACAAACATACACAAATAATACTGCATTACTGAGCCATTTAAAACTACTTTTTTCTATCCTGTGATTAGACTAAAGGGCATTTTAATCAGAATTATGTAATGCACAGTGTAGATGGTTATAACTTCTATTATAGTACATTATTTATTAGATTAATGGTTTAAAAGGTAGTTAAATAATTATTGTTATGTTACTTGCCCATAACAGTGACAGTGGGCAAACCTCTTTGGTTCAACCTCAAGGAGTAACCCTGGGGAGCATTCCCATTCAAGTAAAGAATCTACACACACCCCTGGAGGTGCTAGAAATCCCTGCCATTAAAAAGTGGGACTGAGTTTTTACAACGTAAAGTGATTGAGTAGAATTCACATGTTCCCAGGCTAGTCATGTTAGCTCAGCAGAGCACCATTCATCTTAAAATAAGTTACTAGTACTACCAATCATTGGCTGCTCTATCAGGAAACACCTGCTTTCCACATCCCTGCCAGTGCCAGTAGTTGTCAGGATACACAGGCTTTTCGCATCCTTGTGATGTCTGTATTTGGGAGTGTTGAGTGAAGCTGGTCTCAGCATTTTTCAACAGCAAAAGCAGTGTGATGTCCCACTCCATCACTGTAATTTTCAAAAGTTGGGGGAAGTTTGAGCTGTTTAATCCCTACACAGGCAAGGCTTCCTACTACAAAAACTTGAGTAACTTAAAAACGCTACGTTCTGCATCCAATAACTTACATCAGCACCTGTTAACCCTCTGTCACTTTTCACTTTCTCTGCAGTCATTTTTATACTTAGCTTGGTACACAACTATGTCTATCCTTGGGCACTACAACAACTTCTTCTTTGCTGCTCATCTGCTGGATATTGCTATGGGTTTTAAGACATTGCGAACTATTCTGTCTTCGGTCACTCACAATGGCAAACAGGTTAGTGCTACATGTGAAGGTTTAAAAAAAATACACTTTGTAAAAGTACTGGAATAAACTTGTACTGGAAATACTGGAATGCAATTCATATATATCATGATAGCATTGATCAAATCTTCTGCAGCACACTTAATACATGTTAAACCTTATGAAATTATAACCATCTATACCCACCAAGTGATGACAGATAAAGTGTTGTACACAATAGAAAACACGTAATTTTAGAAAAAATAAAAGAATATGAGTTACTACCTAGCCAGCTCATTCTCTGTTCTCAGTGACGAGCTGATTGGTGATAAATATTAAGAATACACAATTCCTCCTTAGCTACAGCTGCAATAATGATCTGGGCACTAGGATTTCAATACCTGGCTAATAATAATGTGTTTAAAGGTGTGGGAATTCTGCACTGTGGAATATGCTTCTATGGCACTTTGTCATGCAAAAATCAGGTTAATAAAGTGTACTTCTAAAACTAATTGTTAAAATTTCTGCAGGGAATCATGCTCTGATCTCCAAAGAATCTGTGTTCCTAGCGAGCATAACAACAAAAACCAAGCTTTACAGTTACTTTTAAACTCACACTTAAGAAATGCAAATTCCCCAAAATATAATTTCAAACATACACATTCCATTCCTTCTCAAATGCAGCAACAAATATTCTAAGTCCACACCTATGCCCTGCTAGATTTGTCAAAACATTTTATACCATTATAACATTATGATGTTTTGGAAGAGGCATAAAAATATACCCACACAAGATGATGACGTGTTATCATCACACAAGCAAATGAAATCTCTGGTTTTATACTATTCATTTTACTTCAGGATGACCAATTTCATATTAGTTTTAATGATTGTAATGACTTACATATCTTCCTTATGATTTTTTTAAAAACGTAATAGTCAAAACTGAGCATAGTTGACAAAACTGAACTCAAGACTGTGGCTTTTACATTCTTAACAAGCAATGAATAACTTTTCTAATCCTGTTGCTTTTCTGGTGAGTAAATAACACTGAAAGACAGCTGCTAATTTCTGAATTGAAATGCTCACTTTGGGAGCATGCTGACAGATCTGCCGATAGTTACAATTGATCAGCTCTTTTAAAAGAGTAAATACTGGTTGTTGCATTTTTAAAAATATGTAGCTTTGAGTAAACTCCTGTATCTTCTAACACCAACTTCATCAGACAATATAATCTAGTCTCATTAACTGCTGAACTTTTTCACCTAATGGTTTTATTACCTTACAGGCAGGACCTGGAAATTACTTACTCTTATCTAAAATATCTTCTCGCCATTTTAGCAATGTCTTTCCTAAACAGCTTTGGAAGAGAAAATAGACAATGATAAGTCTTTATAAGTCCTAATAAGTCCCAGTTGAAATTGTCAAATTATCTAAAGGGTTTTATTTTTATTATGAAATTTTTATTGTATATCCAGTTTCAAGTACTATACTTAAACTTTTAAACCAAAGAGTGTAAAAAAAAATTGACTTTTTATCAATTGATTTCGTGATACACACATAACTGCTGTCTTTCTAGTTTCCTTATTAGGAAAGGTACAATATGACTAATTTTCAATATTTAAGGCAATGCACCAAGCAGGCATGTCTCTTCTGACAAAATGATATTGAAATCTATTTTCATGTCATGTCTCCACACGCAGCTGGTGCTTACTGTGGGACTCCTCGCTGTAGTGGTGTACCTTTACACCGTGGTGGCTTTCAACTTCTTCCGCAAATTCTACAACAAAAGTGAAGATGAAGATGAACCAGACATGAAGTGTGATGACATGATGACGGTAACTAAAACATCACCGTGTGCCTCAAATATCATCCTGAATTTTCAAATGGACACTTTAGACAGAATGATAAGTAAGGAGGGATGTGTTTGTTGTTAAATCCATTGGGTTCTTCCTCTTGATACACATCATTTTCGAAATATGAATAGTCTTGAAATTCCCTCTGCATTCTCCAGTGGTCTAAACTCAACAGCAAACAGATGACACACAGGAAGGTATTCTGAAATTTTCTCCTAAATACGGTGGTTTATGATATGCCTCAATGCTTTTACAGCTGAAGATGGCAAACCCTCTAAGTAAAAAAGGAATTTCTTGACAAACTGGTCAGAGCTTCAAAAAGCAGCTGTGTTGTCACAACAAAGAAACCCCATTTGTTCCCAATGTTTGCAAGTGTGCAAGCTCTTCCAGTTCTTATTTAGGTTATATGAATTATGTGATGTTATCAGCACTAGTTATAAAAGCCTGCTCCAAAATTACAATTAGTAATTTGGTCATGAAGAAAGAAGTCAAGTGTTAGAAAGCAGAAATTACAACTTATTATGGGTGATAATCTTATGATACCAATTTATAATCTGATTTCTGCCCATCATCACTGAATATTATTTCTGTCAAAATAGCACATAATCTACAAATATATGTTAATGCATGAAGAGTATTTGATTTTCTTACTGTATACAGAAAACACAAATTCAGGATTAAAAATGTAATATTCTGAGTTTGGGGCCAGCCAATATCTCCCAAGGAACAGAAACTCTCTATCCTGCATTTTACACCAGAGATAGAATAAAATATCTCAGAACAGAAGTGTGTCATAGACTGCACAGAATGATCCTCCCTATTCTTAAACTTTATTGTAAACACTTAGACCAGGTTAGACAAGCAAATTACAGAAATTATGAAACCTGCCCAAACTTTGTGAGCTGAATACTATGGTTTGGTCATAAAATAGGTGTAGGAATAATTAGAATAAAAAAAACTATACTACATTTTAAACCACTCTATCAAGTGAGGTAAATCAATTCTAAGCTACATTTTTAAGTATTATTAAACCAGTACTAGCATCTTATGTGAACAGCAAAATTGAATTATAAAAATGGATGTATAGTTCTGTTTAGTGTTTGCTAATGACAGGTTTTATACTCATTATTTAACACCCTGCTGTCTAATATGACTCCAGAAAACTGGCTGTGGTTAGAGATTGATATTGGTTTTAACCCACACTGTGTAGCTAAAGGTGGTTTACAAGATTCTGTAGCTAATGATACAGGAACATCAGTAGTTTATCACTCCATCAGAAGATTCCATTCCAAAATACTTACAGAGCTTAAACATACAAAATATTAAATATTTTTCAATTAAGATTTATATCTTCAAAAATACGACAATACTTTTGTAAAGTGACTTCTTTTGCACTGAACTGAACACAGATTGTTTCACAGATCACAACTGATTTACAATATAATAAATCAGACATCTAGTATTGCAAAATTAATTTATCTAGAAACCACCTACAAATAGGTAGATCTACTTGTTGTGAACATCCCGCTATTTATTTTATGGCAATATTTTCCACATTTCTAGACGTCACTGCAAGACTTTAAAAGAAGTCCTCTTCCTATTCAGAGCAAGATAGAACCTTAGAAATCAATGTAAGGAGTAGAATATAGTTGAATACAGTAACAAATACAAGAAAAATACCCCCAAAATTGTCTGTCTGAAAGTAAGACTCAGTGAGTGAGGAGCAGGTAACAGCTGATGCTGACTCCCCCTCTTAGTAAGCATACCTGAAGGTGGAATCACATTAGTTAAGGCAGTAACTGATTTTTGGTGCAGTGTGTTTGATACATGAGGAATGATATTATCTGTTCTTGTTACTATAAATTGTCAAGAGAATTAGCAGAGCAGAATAATTTAAAAAAAAAAGAAAAAAAAAAAACCCAAAAGAATAGTTCATGGTAAATGTATCTGTAATTTTCCTCTCTCTTTTTTAGTGTTACCTGTTCCACATGTATGTGGGTGTAAGAGCTGGTGGTGGCATTGGAGATGAAATTGAAGATCCTGCTGGAGACCCTTATGAAATGTACCGAATTGTCTTTGACATCACATTTTTCTTCTTTGTCATTGTTATCCTACTGGCCATTATTCAAGGTACCATCACTTACCTTAGTAGACATTGTTCAAAATTAATTCATCATTGAAAACCATATTTATGTTTGAGGTAAATTTAGCAGTGTTGCTGTAAAGATTTCTTTCTGAGTTTATAAAATTAATTCTGAAAGTAATAATTTTATATTAATTCATACATAATATGCCTTTTCCCAAGTACTACAAAAAGTCAAAGCACAAGGAATGTAACTTACGTGGGTTGCAGTGTTTGTGAACACTTTTATAACTATCCAGCAATGATGAACCTTGTGCAGGATCACTGTTCTCCTATACTAAGCCTTTAAACTTGGGAGAGCCTTGCTAAAGGAACTCTTCCCACTTTCAGCCTGGAATCACCACAGCTGACTGGGGAATGGAGACTTTCCAGGTGGAAAGAGTAAATGACATGGAGAAAGTCACCATAGCCACATAGCTATTTCCCCCTTTCTTTAGAGCCAGTTTGCAGTTTTAATTGGTTTGCAGTTGTGGTTTACAGCAAACAAGACCCCTCTTTGGTGATGGGCAGCATCCAACACTCATTGCATAAACTCTTCTAAGGCTGTTAGGAAAAGAATGCACTGTTTTATGTCAACCTGGTGGCAAAGGAAAAAATATAGCACATCTATACTGAGAAAAAGTTACAAATGTCACAGTCCCCAAATGATCTAATTCTTTTCTTAGAATGTTGAAAGTGGAGCAGTAATGCTTCAAATGCGAAGCAGACTCACTAACTGTCCAAGGTGTGCTGTGAGAGCAGAGCTGTCTATGTTGAAAAAGACATGGGATATATGAGTTTAATGAGAAGGAGAATGAAAACTAATTTCATTAATGGGAACAAAAGAGATGAGTTTGTGTAAGGTTAAATGGACTATAATAAAGCACAAAAAAGTTTTTCCACTCTCAAGATTGTGTCTGTATGTGCACTGGAGGACTGACATTACTTGTGGTATGAATATTGTTAAGTACTGAAGTTTTGCTATTTTCTATTTGAAACAGGTCTGATTATTGATGCTTTTGGTGAATTAAGAGACCAGCAAGAACAAGTGAGGGAAGACATGGAGGTAGGAAGCACGTTACATTTTTCATTGCTCTTGTTCACCTAGATTTTCACCAATTAGTGTTTTTTGAGTTAAAATTAATCTGTAACCACAAATTCTGCTTTCAGACCAAATGCTTTATTTGTGGAATTGGCAATGACTACTTTGACACAACTCCACATGGCTTTGAAACACATACTTTGCAAGAACATAACTTGGCAAACTATCTGTAAGTACATTTTACAATTGGAATTATGATAAAGAGACCCTTCAGATGTAGCATCATTTACGTGCACACATTGCTGAAAATCCAAAGCCAGAATTCTACAAAACTGAGGAATATTTCCTCTCCTTTAGGGTCTCCCCTCCTCTATTCCCCACTGATGGTTACCTTTAAAGTGCTCACCTTACACATGAGGTACCTTAGTAGTATGAGACCAGAAGGCACATCAACTCCTTATTCTGCTGGGAGGAAAGCCAAATATGAGGAAGGTTAGGGGTCAGCCTAATAAGTTGCTTTGGTTTGGAAGTTTTGTTTGTGACTTCTGGTGGCTTGGTAATGTGGATGAGACCACAGAAAATCAGCTTCAAATCGACAAAAAAGAAGACCCAAACCAAAACAAAGCAAATAAAGGCACTTGTAGGAAGTTCTTCAAAGATAAACTCCAAAATATAATTAACTCCGTTCCTATAGTTCTTTAGTGAGGAGCTTGTTGAAACCTTGAAGCACTCAGGAGCTGTACATGTTTAGACTATACCAAACTCACAAGAGAGTGCCCTTTCACTTTCATTAGTAAATATAGAGCAGACCTAAGAGGATATTAAAAAAATTATTCTTGTTGCATTGGTTACTCATACAACAAAGATAATTAATTATACAAGCATTGCAGCAGCAGAATAAAAGGAGAAGCTGGTGAAATCTTATAGCAATCTGGCTTTGGAATACTGCATCTGAACTTTTGTAAATTTAAAAAAAAAATCAATTGCTTAATGTGATTCAAATTTCTATTAATACCCATTGTTTTACCAGTCTACAAAATCCAAGCTTTTTTTACTATATTGAATTGCTTAGTTGTTATATGGGAACCTCTAATTCACTGTAAATTAAAAATTATATATACTTCATAATAGAGTATATATNATTGCTTAGTTGTTATATGGGAACCTCTAAATCACTGTAAATTAAAAACGGCCATTTTCTTCATAATAGAGTATATATAAGTGAACAACCTTTTTACCCAGGTTACCCTTTAATTAGACAACTGTTAAAATCAGTGTACTTCCTTCACAATGAAAGCATACAGCCTCATTCCAAATTCACTGCACCAAAACTGACCAACCATGAGTAGTGTTATCTCTAAACAGACCACAGCTGGTTCTCTACAGTCTTCCTAATTAGTTGAAGCTCTCAACATTTGACTGAGCACAGGTGTTGGGGAAGGACAGGCTCAGCCTATGAGCTGTACAGCAGCAGTGCTCAGAACTCCTGGTGCAGCTCAGTATTTACCACACTTCTCATGCAGTAGCCATAGTAACCTCCTCCAAGGTGACATGTTGGAGCATATGCCCTCAGAATTTAGCAAATGTCTAATTCAGGTATTGCTCCTCACACTGAAATGAAGGAAATGCTAAACTGCATTTTTCTACTTCTACAGATTTTTTATCTATTAGCACTTTCACAGGAGCCATGCTTCAGGACAGAATTTTCTCCCTTAAATTAAGCACCTTAGATGCCTAGTAGTGTCATTGCTTTGCTGGTTGGCATAATCTTCCTCACATACCCCACTCTAGAAAAGGTCAGGCAGACATATCATGTTTCCTGCATTAATACCCACTTCATGTGTTTGTTTCAGGTTCTTCTTAATGTATCTAATTAACAAGGATGAGACTGAGCATACTGGCCAGGTGAGTAGAAAATATAACTTAAGAAAAACTATAAAGCTTCTCTTTGAACATTTTTCTCTTTTCAAGCCTAGTAGCTGTGTACCAGTAGGTGGAACTGATGTACCACTGAGAAGTGTGGATGATGCCACTCTCCCCAAGAGGCTACTGCCAGTGAAAGAAAAGAAGGGTTAAAACAAAAGGGAGGGGGGGAATGCTGCACTGTGCTATTTCACCCAGCAGTGAACTCTGTCAGAAGATGTTAACAGTAATCTTACTGTCATCTTATCCCTGAAAAGAAAATCTCAAATGCACCAGGTGTAGTTTATTCCCAAAAGGCTTAAGTAGTTAAGCTACTAAATTGATAGTCAAAATCTATATCTATGTGTAGATAGATAGGTATTTGGGTGACCATATGTTTAGCATTGTTAGGCCCTAAAGGTAAATAAGAAAATAACTAGAACTTAATTATATCTTCTCACTAATAAGAAGCTCTTAGGCAAACGCTACAGAAGTACCTTTGATTTCCATTCAAAGCAAAACACATTTGCTTATATACAAATTTGTCAACAGTTTTGCTCTGATATAAATAGATTGATTAATTTATACTTGGATATTTTACTAATGGAGCTTAAATTTCAGTAGTACTGAATTAAGAGAAGTACAAAACTTTTATAAACATTATTGAGTTACAACCTTTTGAGTTCCAGTGTCTTTACAATTCCTCTCCATGGCAGCCGGCACAGTATGTGGTTACGGTTGAAAGTTTATCTACAGCACTAACTGCACAGTGACTGGTAAAATAAATACTCTTTCTCATTTTCAGGAATCATTTGTGTGGAAGATGTACCAAGAAAGATGTTGGGATTTTTTCCCGGCAGGGGACTGCTTCCGAAAACAGTATGAGGATCAACTTGGCTAACATCACAAAAGAAATGATTTATTCATGAACTGCTAAGATCCAGTATACAAAAAAAAATATTCTGTTCTATTCACGGCGTAATTTCACAGCTTGTATTTGCTTTAAATGTCTTCAAAGTTCAAGACACACATAAAATTTGACACTATTTCAGAGGCTTTTTGTACCGACCGTATATGAAACAGGTCTTTGTTGGAATTTTAATTAGCAAAAAATATGCCAGATTAACTTAAGCCTTCCAGTTCAAACATGGCCTAAAATTATAACAACTTTTTAACCACATCATTAACCTGGTGTTTGGCAGTACAGTTGAAAGGGCTAAAAGGCATCTTAATTGCACATCTGACATTGAAGAACTTGAACATCAGAGACCGTACCTCAGAAAAAATAGTTCAACCAACTGCTGTCCAGTTTTTCCCCACAGTATTTGCTAGTGAATGTATTAAGACACAGTTTGAAAAGCTTTAAGCAGTTAAAAAGAAATCATTTTCAAACTCTTTGTCAACCTTGAAACATTAAAGTGCCTTAAAACCTCTGTAGACATAGCTATGCAAACTTTTTGTTAGTGTTTTGTTAGATGAACAGACCCATTAATTGTATTGCTTTTCTGTCTTTCTGTATCAACTTGCACTTAAAGTTTCTTTATATACTACCTTCAATAACAGCTTATTAGATGCTGCTGTTAAATGACATACACTGTATCAAAATGAACACAATTTAAATCTTAGGCCAAAATAAAACAATGCTCTACAGTCACCTGCAAATAGAAGTTGCTAGGATTATGCTTTTTTTTCCTTCTAATAAAAAGTGCCCACTGCAATAAAGTATTATAAACCAAATATAACTGTTGCTGTCATCTTTCCCATTTTTCTACAATACTGAGTTTTGTGACAATGGTAACTGAAAACACATATATTCATTGTTCATCCACATCTTTATTTTAAGGAATACACAGAGCAAGTACAAGCTGAAATAACTGTTCTTTCTGCACTGTAGCCTGCCTCTTCAGCAAAGAAAACTCTAACTTCATCACAAATTTTAGACCTTTCTAATAATATCATTACTCTTCAACAATTTTCAATCTTTTCTAAATTAAATTTTGTTTGCACAAAATTTTAAGTGCCAGCAAAGAAAAACATGCATTTGGCATACAGAGAAAGGAAATAACAAGGTGAATAAAGAAAGATTCATATTTCTACATAATGTTTGCTATATTCAATTATTCATATGAGGAAATTTGAGCTTCAGGCGATCATGCTGTCCAGCCAATCTTCAAGCTCTTCTTCAGTAACATCTTTAGATGTACTTTGCTGCTCCTGTGATGATGTGCTCTTCTCTTCAGGCATATCTACTTTTAAAGGCTCTAGAGAAGCAAAAACAAGACGACTGAAAATCTGGAAACAAATCCATATTACCTCTGTCCTGCATTGCTTTGCTTTTAACGCACAACTGACTGTATTTAAACACAATCTCTCCTTCTTGAAGAACAGCAAGTCATATTCCAAAAGTAGTTTCCATGCTAAACTTCATTTTGTAAAATCAATTCTAGTAAAGTTTGATGAAATTACACAAATACTTTATCTTCCCTGCAATAAAATTCTCTAGCAGTACACTTTTTTTTTTAATTTAAATTTTTGCCAAATCATAAGCCCAATGCTGTTTTGCAGAAGTGTTTCACTTAATGTTTAAAATCAATGGACAATGGTGAAACTTCATGTTAGTGAGGAGTTAAAACTGAAAATGAAAAAATGGGCCAGAACACAGCCTCAGAAAAATGAAATGCAGTGTGACAGAGATTATGATAGAAGTACTGTTGACTGGCTAATCAAAAATTCAAAAACATCACCAAAACAGAGAGCAATGGAAATTGAATAAGGTTATGCTGGGGAGAAAACTTACCATTTTCCTTACAATCAATTTTCAAATCTTTCTCAGTTGATATGCTGCAGGATAATGTACCTGACGCAGGTCTATTTTCTGTATTAATGGGAGCCTCTAGATTCAGGAGAAGATCTAGTTCTTCATCCAAATGGTCAGTGTCTTGATTTGATAGTGGATGGACTCTTTGAAATGATTCTCTTGCATTTGCCCTAGAGCCATTTTTGATCCCAGGTTCTGATGGAGCAACAGAATTACTAACAGGATGGGAGACCAACCCGGTTTCACTTTGAGCCAGAGACTGTCGGAACAGCTGCTCTCTCTTCTTCCCATCTTCAAAAATTTTAGATTTCATCTGTGGGATCTCTAGAGGTGTCGATGCCTACGAGCACAAAAAAGGACTTGAGTCCTTATAATAATTATCTATTATTACTATTCTGTCTAATTTGGATTATAATTCATACTTGCTATATTTGATCACTAAAGAAGGTACAGAAAATATGCGCAGAATCAAATTCAGAAGTAGAAGTAAACTAAAGTTATCTTGCTACTTTTGCAAAAGCAAATGCAAAATACAAACTCCTTTTATCCCTTATTACAGAATATGAGATTGTATGCTAACACTGACAGAATTATAGAATGGTTTGGTTTGGAAGGGAACCTAAAGATTACCTGTTCTAAGCTGCCTGCCATGGGCAGGGAACTTTCCACTAATCCAGATTGCTCAAAGCCTCATCCAACCTGGCATTAAACACTTCCAGGGATAGGGAGTCCATAGCTTCTCTAGGAAAGCTGTTCCAGTGCCTCACCACTCTTACAGTCAAGAATTTCTTGAAATCTAATCTAAACCAATCCACCTTCAGCTTAAAGCTATTTCTTTTGTCCTATCTATACATGCCCATGTGAAAAATCCCTCTCCAGCTCTGCTCTGTAGGTACTGGAAGGTACTGTAAGATCTCTCCGGCACCTTCTGTCCTCCAGCCTGAAGAGCCCCAGCTCTCAGCCTGTCTTCACAGGAGAGGTGCTCCAGCTCTCTGATCAACTTTGTGGCCTTCCTCCACACTTAGTCCATCAGGTCCATGTCTTTCTTGTGCTGGGGACCCCAGAGTTGGATGCAGCTCACCAGGTGGGATCTCTCAAGGGCAGAGCAGACAGTGAGAATCACCTCTCCCAGCCTGATGGTCAGGTTTCCTTTGAAACATGGCGCGCATTGCGGAGTCATGTTGAGCTTTTCATTCACAAACACCCCCCAAAGTCCTTCTCCCCAGGGCTAGTCTTAATCCTTCTGTAAGGGCCATACTTCTCCTTGCTTGGACAAAGGAGCCTTCTAACAATTTTTTTTTTTATTTAAGTCTCACTGGCTCTTCTTCCCTTACATTAGTATTTTCTTTTTCACAGTTTGAAGGAACACTTTACCAATATTGCTGCTATCCCGCCACTGGAGAATAAATGACATTTTCTTCACCTGTACTATTGACAGTTTTATTATAAGGATTCATTCATGGAGAAAAGCACATTTGTTGGTAGTAGCTATGTAGAAGATTAAATCACAATTAATATATTTAGCAGGAAGAATGTGAAAGCACTTACAAAATTTTGGTGCAAACTTTTAAGAGCTGCTAACAAGAGAAGCAAACACAAAAACAGTGCAATCATTCCATGTCAAACACTCTGATATCCCATTTCAAATCTAATATGCTGCACATCCATACATTTTGTTTAAGGCCAAATAGGCACATAAAATGTGTCAATAGAGGGGTACCCTGCATTACATGCCACTTGAAACACCCATCTAAATGAATGCATTTACTTATATAACACATTCTATTTCTGTTTGAAGACTAATCACTCTTGCACACTCTGGGGTTGCACACATTATTTCTCCTAAAATATTTACATTTTCTCGTGAAGTTTCACAGCATTACCTGCACAAGGTCAGCAGCTACATTCAGCCTCAGATGTAGAGGTAATTCCTGAAGGGCCTGGACCAAAGACTGGCAGTCAACAGAAAGTGCAGAGAACTGAAACACAATTCAACATATAGTACACTTGTGAAAAAAAACCACAACAACCAACGAAACACAAAAAAAAAAAAAAATCCACCAAAAAACCCCTCATAATTTTAATTATTACATTCCTCTGTCACATACATTCAATAAATCTAATGAAATACACACATTAATAGTTTAAAATACATTTTTATGAAGCAGCTTGGCTAAATATTAACATATGAACACCTAAAATGCACATAATCATTTAAGGTTAAAAAACAAGGTATAAATAGAATGCTCCTTAGATAATACCTTGAAATTGCAAAGTAGCAAATAGTTCAGGAAGTTCACAATGGCATAAGAAGCTTTTCCAACTGAAGCATCTTTTGAACTGTGAAGCTTTCATGCAGTGTGAAATGTCATTATTTAATGCGTTGCCACTATTTCCTAAGCAATTAGGAATTTTTTTCCTATGCAGCTCCTGTGTAGCTAAATTTAATGCCACAACAACGGCCTTTTCATACTTCCCCATCTTTTCAAATGTTTTGATACTTCCAAAAGCAACAAAGTATATAGTTACAAACACTTCTAAAATGACATTCGAGAAAGATATGCTGCTGCTGCTAAATGAGAACTTATTACTGTGACAGATATTGAAGTTGCTTTTCTCTTGACCCTTTTTTATAAAACAAAATTACACAAAATGGACCAGCAATATTTGTGGTTTCTACAGAACAGACGAGATTTCAGTAGTTTTAAAACAGATTTCAAGCTCAGAGTACAACAGAACATTCTGAACACGTTCACCATGGATAAACTGGCAAAGATAAATCTGATATCCGTCACGTATTTTAAAATCTGACAACGAAACATTTAAGTTCAGTTTATGCTCTCAGTCTGTATTTTCATGGAAGTAGAGAAGTTGCTTCCAAATCTTACTTGAAGAGACAAAAATTTGTCCCTCTCAACATGATGTAGACTGGCACAGACAGTTACAAGTCCAAATACTCATAAAATAGGAAAGTTTTGTGACCTATCATAAGACATTTGTGAAAGAAATTAATACTGCTTCCAAAAGCCAGTCAACACCTTTTAACAGGCTTTTAACACCTGCACATGAAGCACGAATGAACATCAAAGACATCTTGTGCTCTGGCAAAATTAAAATAAATTTTTAAAAGAAACAATGCAGTTGATGTAACAGTTTCTTGTATCCAGATTCAGGTTCTAGTATCCAGTAATGAGAATAAAAGGACTGAAAAAATATCTGCTGTAAGAATTTTTCTTCTATATTGAGAACTTCATTTTATAATGATTAGTGATCACCATCAAAGATGATTGACTGGTGAAAGTAACCTCATAAAGTCTTCAACAAATAATTTTTTTGCCCAGAAATGAAGTAGATGTTCATAAAATACAGTTATTTTGACAGATATTAAAGATCAAATGTAGCTTCTGCACAGTTGCAAAAGACAAGGAAATTGTATGAATCTGGTAACACAAAAAATTCTAAAAAGTATAACTGAATAACAAATATTTAAGTGCATTTTGGAAGAGCTATGTATACTTGCAAAAATATTAACATGACTGAACATTGCAAATGAAGGTAAAAAAGTCGAGATAGGGAAGAGGAGGAAATGTTGAGGATAAAGGAAAAGGGGAATTTTGTGGAATAACAATAGAAGAAGGAATTTGATATCTAAGTAGAGACTTCTCTAAAAGTGGTTTTCTAATAAAAAACAAAGGGGTAAAAGCAGTATTTAATAGATTATGAACACTTCATGGCACATAGCGTTATTTGCTAAAAAAATTGCAGAGGCATACTTTGTTGCTGGAATTCCCATTTTTATTGGAAAATCCAAATGACTAATATTTGTGCTTTTTCAATTGCAGACCATGACATGAATGAGACCATGATTTTTATTGCATTTTATCAATATGTAATGGAGCAAATGCAAACCTACTTTTTGTGAAAATGAAAGACAGTATTCTTAATAAATTGAAATTCTGTTATTGTTGATGTCACTGTAACATTTCCATTCCACATTTGAAACTGATGCTTTGCCATTATTTTCTACAAAAGATAGAGAATGAGAAATATCTAATAATTCTGCAACTAGTTCTACATCTTTTCTGCTTTATTCTGTTTCCTCATAACCAATTTACTTCAGTTTAAAATTTTCTAACTCTGTACATAATGCATAGACAGGCAAAGAACCAGAAACAGGTGAGTTAAGAGGCAAAGGCTAGGAATTTGACAAATGGTATTTAGGATGAAAATTAGACTTGGATCTGCCTTTCAGGGAAAAGAAAGATGGGTCAGAAAAAAATGAGATACCAGGCTGAAGATCAGAGACAATGTGAAAAATTAGATAATGCTATGAAACCATCTGGGACAGGATTCTGGATTAAAATAAGAAATCAAAGGAAGAGTAATGGTGACAACATGTAGTTTCAATCTGCTCATAATGGCTTCAGCCATTCAGGAATTAATTTTTGTGTTTTAATCACCTAAATGCTATAATGAAAAGCCTCTCAGGAAATTATGGAGAAATTAATATTTGGGATATTGACACTATCCTGCACACAAGGAACAGAAGAACCGGTAAGAAAAAATAGCCACTGAAAGCTTGTGTTCCACTGAAGACACAGTGGTGGTTTAGACAAATGTTGTATTTGGGCTCAGTTTTTCACTCTAATTTGACTTTGCAACTGTAAAGTACCTTTAAATACCACATCCCAGAGAAAAATTATTGTAATATTTTAGAAAATAAATAGCAAATCTTTAAATTTTGAATACATTGGGTGTTACAAGAGACACTCAAGCAGAGTTTCACAGCAATTTTAAGAAAAGCCTGGAAGACAAAGGCATACAGATTACAAAAATTTAGGTGACTTGGATGAGGACTTGGACAGCTGCAGAAATTGAGACACTTTAAGGTATCCTGATAGAGAAAATAGGAGACTTCTACTGTTATGCTCCTTTTTATTCAAGTTTAAATAATTCATATACAAAAAAATCTAGTTGGTGTCCTAATTATTTAGGGCATGAAGTTTCAACCAGAGGATATGAACTGTTAATTTGAAGGAACCAGAATATTTCACAATTCAATATATGAATATACTCCTACAGGTTTTGTTATAGTCATTCTATTAAACACTTTTCTCTTGAATACAGCTGAAAAAGGAAGGCTGAATTCCTGTCAGTAAAGCAAAGAGACAGTCCCTTATTTCTCTTCACTGGAGGGCTTTCTTGCTTTTTCCTCCCAACATAACTTAAAAACCAAGCCTGTGGCTTTGATTAGTCTTCAGTAGAAAAAAAAGGACAAGGCCCAAGGACAAGAGCCTCCAGCATTAGAGACAAGTCGATAAAAATATACAGAATAAAGAGTGCTATTGTTGTATTAACAATTTGGTGCTGAAGGCACAACTGCCTAGATATTGTTTCCCAGGTGATTATCTATATAAAATAATTTGAATGATAATTCTGTTACCTGCTTATGGCATATACTTTCTTTATCCCATTCTTTCTCATCAGCAAACCGAAACTGTGTAAAGGAATCTCCTAAGGGAAAAGAAATAAAAAATATATTTATTTAAAAAAAGAATAAAAATGTTTTCTCTGAAGTTCCCAAACCAAAAGAGGTAAATTCAAGAAATAAATCTCACCTCTTCAAAAATTTTCAGTTACTATTAATGCTGCTTGTATTCACAATATTAAACTTATTTGTGCCAAACTTCTACAGGACTTTTAATCACTTATTGCAAAACAGAACTAAAAAGGGGCAACAAATACAAAACTGAATGATGAGGGGTTAGGTGCTATGCCAACATGCAAGATTTTCATTCAAAGGTCCGATTTGGACAACATACTAGGAATACACACAGTATTCACAGAGTGAATGTCTTCTGAACAGCTTTGAAAGTTCTGTAGATAGACTTTCTCTTACCAACATGGAAATATTTCTAAAAATTGATTATAAATAATCTTTTAAATCACTTTGTACAAGCCAAATAAAGACTTCCTATAGTCTGGTAGCTATATTCTGTCTCTTCCTACTACTCCCTCCTCCAGCACATCATCAAAAAGAGGCACTGAACCCCAAATTCCAAGTCATAAGCAAAAAGGATTGAATTAAAAGAAACCCTTAAATAGGATTAATTAAGTTAAAAACATAATTACAGAATCTTCTAACCTACCACATTCCTTCAAGCCAGTAGAAACCTTTTCTTACTATAAGGGATAGTGGATTATTCTTTTGCCTGAAATGCAATATTTTTATTGCAGCCCCATGCTGTGTTACAAAAGACAGATGTACAAATTTATTTACTGAAAAAAACCATACAAGAACTCCATTAACTCAAAAAAATAAGTAAGGTCTGTGACAGAGGAAACATGAAAGATTAGGGTTGCAAGATGATGGCCAAAGGTACAGAGTAAGAGAAAGCTAAGATGTTTCTTCTTAGACTGCAATTTAAAGATGAATAACTTTCAGGAGTTCTATTAGGGGAAAAAAAAAAAAAAAAAAAACCCACTCAGAATTATTACATGAAGGAGATGAAATTTGATCCTGAGAATTAGAGAGCTACTAAGCTGGTCAAAGGTCTGGAAAGTGTCTCTTTTGACAAAAGGCTGAGTGAGCTGGGCTTGTTCAGTCTCAAGAAGAGACGACTGAAAGGGGATCTCACCACTGTCAGTATCTGAAGGGAGGGTGTCAAGACGCTCTCCTTGGTGCTGTCAAGCAACAGGACAAGAGGCAACAGGTAGAAACTGATGCACAGGAAGTTATACCAAAACATGAGGAAGAGCTTCTTTCCTGTGAGCACTGGAACAGGTTGTCCAGGGAGGTTGTGGAGTCTCCCTCATTGGTGATATTCAAGAACCATCTGGACACAATCCTGTGCCAAGTGCTCTGGGATGACCCTGCTTGAGCAGGGAGATTGGGCCAGATGACCCACTGAGGTCCCTTCCAACCTGACCCATTCTGTGATCCTCTGTAAGTCACTGTGATTTATTTCAGCAGCTGGCTGAGAAGCAACAGCTCTCTCTAAAAGAGAATGAATGCCCTAGAGGAAGTTTCAAATGGCTTTACCAACAATTGATCATCTAGCTTCCATTTGGCTCTCGACATCCTAACTGCCATTCATACCTTTGATGATTCCTGAATCATGCCCTTAATCCTGCAGACAAAATCTGAACATATAATCTGTCTTCCCCAAAATGGCTTCTTTTACATTGTCTGCCTGCCCCAAAATGCAGGAGAGTGCAACCTTCCAGCAGTTTCACTCAATAGTGCAGCATCAGCTGGCTTCCGTTTTGCAAAAAAAAGGAATAAGCAGCCAAATGGCACAGCAATTAGCCTATTTCTTAGCCAAATAATGAGAAACCAGAGATCTAATCATCCTTCAGGTGGAATTAAAAAAAATTTATTTTTTTTAAAAAAATACAGAAAATTTAAAATTTATTTGCCGGGAATTTAATTTTTTTTTAATATCTAAATTGCTTTTCTAGTTCATTGCCTTTAATGTATGGTGATTTGGTATGAAAATATAGTCATATGCTAACACTGAGTATCTGGCATGTCCACCATCATCATTTTCAGAACCATTACAGCAAGAAAGTGACCTTCTCAGCTGAATATTTGTATAAATATTTACGGCCATTACCATGTCCAGCTTGAATATGTATTTCTTTATTTTCAATTGCTTTGTCTAACATGGCTCAGCAGCATTGTGCTGATATACAACCTTGCCTGATCAGCTATGTTTTGGTTTACAGTCTCCAGAGATTACTATTTTGAAAACAGCCATTATGAAACAGTACAAGTGCCAATAATTAAAAATAAGCATTGAAACTAACAATTAGATACTTAATAAGGTGGCTAATTTTACAAATGTTCAGTTCATACAATAAAAACACCAGGTTCCATGCTTTTTCTAGGGATGCTCAGCAGTGTGGAAAAATAAGATCCTGTATCTTTATGCATCTATCTGCACATGCAAACACTTCACTTGAGCACTCACAGCTGTCTCACAACTGACAAAGGCACCTCCCCCTTCATTGCACAAGAGGAAATAAAAGCCTCTGTTTCAAAATATCTAGAGTACTGCTAATACATAACAACTAATTCTGAAAACCAAAGAAATAAAAATATTAGTCTCCTGATTTTAAAATGGGTATGAAAACGTGCAAATTTATGTTTTAACAGCTCATATTTTAAACACTCTATTTAGTTACATTTGCAAAGTCCTACCAAAACCAAAATGGTCCTCAAAGTCTTCCTACTACTAGAACAAAGGCATAGGTACTTTCTTCCAATAATCCCAAGACTGCTTAGTTATTGCTCATGCTGCATCAAGGAGGAAATAGGTTTCTCTACTCTTATAAAAGAGTAAAATGAAACTAAAGGATTAGTTAAATGCTTTCAGTATCTGAGAATGATCAGATGTAAACTGGCTAAATCAAACTACTTCATCTGGAAAGTCCACTGGGGTCAAGAACTGGTTTATGACTGTCCACACTGACGAAGTTGGTAACCACAGATCCTCAATTTGATATTGTATTGCTGAATTAAAGAGTATGACTTACACTGTAGTTTAATTGGACTCTTAAAGTTAACAAAGCATGCCTTTCAAATGGAAAAGCATAACTCCAATTCACAGTAGCATATTTAATGCAAATTATGTCAATGAGAATGTTAGTCTAACCAATTATCTTTTCACAAGTTCCTTTACCCTGAAAATAACCTCCTTTTATTCCATGAATAGTAATCAAACCACCTGCAATAACTCTTCAGTTACTTTCAACATAAAAAAATACTTTTATCTTGAGAATTATTTTTATCTTACCTACAAGTATCATTTGGCCTTCAAATACAGAGTAGCTGAAAATAATGCATTCAAGTAAACCTTACACATGGTCTTTAGCAACACTCATGATAAGCAAATATTAAACAATACTGCTTATTGTTTAAAATGTGAAATTATTATGAAAATGGCAGAACTAAACCAACCATGCTTTTCTACCACTCAAATATATCATAAAGCTAAATCAATTTATTTAAATAAAAGGTATCTTTCAGTTTTTCATTATCCCAATTAGATTTTCCTACAAATATTCATTGAATTGCAGAATCAAAACACATCCTACCTGTAATCTATAATAAATATTTTCTCATTTGTGAAATTTAAAGTCTAAAAATAGAAAAAATGGAAGAAAACCAGTTTTCAGCAGCAAAAATTTTGTTAGTGGAATGATTTTGTTAATTTAAAACCTCTCTCAATCACATAAAACATTACTGAAGACAGAGGAAAAATAGTCTGTAGTCTTAGAGATGAAATTGGAAGATGAGAATAGCAAGGAATTAACATGATCCTTCTAAGATTGCCATGGCTGTAAAGAAGTGCTGCAAGTGCAAATATTATACTCTAAATCCACTTTTTAATAATAATCTCTCTTTTAGCCCCCTTGGGCTACTGAAAGGTGCTATAAGGTTTCCCCAGAGTCATCCTTCCTCAGGCTGAAATCCCCCAAGTCTTTCAGCTTATCTCCAGAGAATACTGACAGCAAGGATATTCATAGCTTGCACTGCAAACTATACAGGATATTTGTAACCAGATTCAAAAAGAACAATATTCTAAATTATTTCCCTGGCATAACTATGCAACACTACTAGTCACATTTTAAAATAAAAACATCTGACCAAACAGCAGGATTATCTGACCAAGGCTAAATGATGTCTTCAAAATTTAAAATGTGTCACAGAGAAAGGAGTGAGAAGGAAGGATCTTTTGAAATCAATGCTAGTTCTGGAACAAAGAGTATGTGTTCAGGAAGAACAGAACTAATTTAACTCATAAAGGAACTGCAGCCTATTGAAATCAAAGACAGATACCAATTTTTTTCAAATGAGAAGCAGGATGAAGCCAACAAATGCCAAAATACACAATGATTCAAAAAGAAAAAAATTCCAAAACCACACACAAAAAAATCCCCCAGGAAACAAATCTTCTTATTAAAAACAAAAGCAGAGGCTAACAAGAGTCAGGAAACCCAAACAAATAAAATTATACCGAGAGAGGTTCAGAAAAACAAACAGTAGTACACTTGCTGCTTTATGAATACCAGGTGACTAAGAAATATGACAGAAGGAATAGGAATGCCTGTAAGCTTTTAAAGCTTTAGAGAGAGAGCTAAATGACAGCTCAAGGATACTGGGAACAGTGAAAGGGAAAACTGCAGAAGACAATGCAATACCAGCTCAATGTGTTTGTTGGACAAAGTAGAAACTTTGTCAGAAATTGAATGGCTATGCAGATAAATACAGTATTTTGGGGAAGAGTCAACACGGCATGTGGAGTTCTGCTGTGTGATCCAAGACAACTTCTTGAAAGAAGCAAAATATCATGTACATAAGCAGGATCTAGTTCATATAATTTACATGCACTCCCAAAAGCTCTCACTGACATCCCACTCCCTTTCCCACCTAAGACTTCAGAGCAGCAAAAAGAAGAGGAGGCTTTGTATGAATAAATAATTACCTTAAAGAAGGAAGAAAAGAGTAAATTGTCAATTTTCACATTAAAAGTAACAACCTGTGCGATTCTCTGGGGTTCTAGCTGTTTAATCTCTCCCCTCAATTAAAACAGAAGAGAAGAAAAGAACAGAAAATGAAGTAACAAAATTTGCTCATGATACCATGTGTTAGTGCAGATGAAGGCAGGCTGTGAAGAATGACATAAGAACTTCATAAGATTGAGAAATTAGATTTTAAAATGGCAAATGCAGCTCAATACTGAAAATACAACAGGCAGCAATTCTCAAAGAAAGCTTAGAGCTAACCAACACCATTCCAAATCAAAATCAGTGCTACACAGTGTGCAAAGCAGCAAACTCTGTGGAATTCTTAAAAAGGCAGGAGTGAACAGCACACAGAACATCATTACACCACTACCAGGTATTACCTTGAATACTGTGCAGAGTCTTGGTTTCCCAAGACCAGTCTCAAAAAAATGTAACATTAGAAAAGGCATAGAACAGATTCTGGATCAGAAGCAATTTAGTGCCTTAAGCCAAAGGAGGGGAACCAAAGCAACATGAAAGAGATCTAAAAACAGGAAAGGCATAAAAAGGGCAGCTGGGGACTAACTCTCATTGTCTCCTCAGCTAGAGGCACCAAATGAAGCCAGCAGGTAACAGACACAAACCAGATCAAATGTGGCAAATCTTTATAACTTGAAGCTGGGTTGTGAGACTCCATGCCACCAGATAATGCAGACAGCACAACATGCAAGGAGGGATATAGGATAACTATTTCTGAACACAAGTATTGCACATCTGCCTCAGATGTGTCCCTCAGACATAAACTATTGCAGGTCAAGAAAGTATGTGGGAAAGTGGCTTATAATATAGTACATTCAGGAACCTTAGCTCAGGTGTCTCCAGATGGACCTTGTGTCTGCTTCAGTAGAACCAACCCTAAATTAAAGCAAACAGCTAGGTTTTTTTTTACCTTTAGAGCTCTACTCATCTCTTAATTAGCTATCTTTCTGCAAGAAAAATAAGGAGGAAAAATAGGCAATTCACAAATGTATTTTTAGTCTGTAGCTGTGTTCTTTCAAGCCAATGCACATTTCCTTTTTCTATTTTTTCCACATTTTCTTAAATTTATCACTATTTTTCATATGTGATTTTTTTATTAATTACTTCATTATTACAGCTATTGGAATGATGCAAAAATGCAAAAAATTAAACTAAAATACATTGAACAAAAATGTATATTCAAAATTTCTCTCAACTACAGTAGCCTGCTCATTCGTAAGCACCAATCCCATCTCCTCCAGTACTCACTTTTTTTACTAAATAAACAATAAAATTATATTTAAGGTTAAAGTTACTGATTTCCCCATAGGTAAGCTTAAACTTTTCATTAAGTTTAAGCTAGTCACCTTAAATATTTACATTTTCCCTGATGCTTTATGACATTTTCTTGTGTCATTTTTTTTCAGGCCACTAATTTATAACATACTTAGTGATTTTTAAATGTCACTGCAGCCAACTTGCAATATTAGACAAAGTATATAAATCCAAAGAGCATACTGTTTTTTGAGCAGTATCATTCAAGTAGGCTGGGAAAAAAAAGGGAAAAGATTGCTGCATAACTTAATAATAAAAATGAAGCTTAATTACTGCAGAAATACAAAAGATCAGTGAAATTTGTGATTCTTCCTAGGGGCAGGGACAGAAACTCCTTTGGGTAAAAGGGAGAGAGCTCATATATTTTGATAAGACTAGATCCAAGAGAGGAAAAAGCAGCTTAGCAGAAGAGTTTGTGATCCGCACAGACTGACAGTTTAAGGGAACTAATGATCTGGCCCTTTGTGGAGACACCATTTTCTCCAACACCATATAAGCAACTAATGTCAGCCCAGCATATGTCCATATATGTCCATATATGTCCGTATCAGGAAGCAAAGCTGATATCCAACACTGGAAGGAAAGTAGAAATGGCAAGGTTCCCACCCACAAAGGAAGATTTGCATAACGTCAAACTGCAGAACTCAAAAGAGGAATCCATTTGCATTTGCTGGCACAAGGTGCTCCTATATTCTGGCTTGTGAGGAGAGACATCATGAAAAGAAAAGAATCCAAGAGGAACAACATTCAATCAGAATGATATACAGTCATCCCAAAAGATCCCTGGATTGCCCTGCCTATTTTCAGGAACCACTGTGTGGCAGCCACAGAGAATGGGCACTGAAGGATGAGAAGAGCAGAGAAGGATGCACTTCTATGCATTCTAGTAAGCAAAACTACTGCCTCGAGACCTTGGGGCAGACAGTACCCCTGAGCTCACACTAACACTGTAAAAGCAAATGAGAGCTTGGATGAACAGTTTAATTTTATACTGAAGTGAGGTTAAAGGTGAAACAGCACCCTTCATTGATAGTTTCGACTGTACAGCTTGCAAATAATTCATCACCCTGTCCTGCTAAGGTTTGATATTTTGAGTAGCTAAAAAATATATGCCATAATGGACAACAAAACTTCTGCCCTTCATTAGGGAGGTTTTAATTTTTTATAAAGTACACATGAAGACCAATTTTTACAGTGTTTCCAAACCCAAAGTTTACATAAAATATGTGTTTCAAAAACACAATAAAATTACTACTGTTGTTTAGATACCTCATGTCATGCTAGATACAAGAAAGAATAACAGAAACTGCATGTCAATAGCTTTTGCTGAGTTGCAGACAGGCACTCACTGGCCTAGGTTCTTTGCCTTGTCCTATTTAAGAAAAGTTCCTCCCAATTATTTCTTATTAAGATTATTGTTCATTATACCTCCTGTGTGAACAGTGCACATAAACACATTGCTGTATGGTATCCATGAGGAGAGAACATCATTGGATCAGATTTATTCTTGCACTTTTCCATCTAAGAGAACTTCATATCTAACTGTCATGCAGTTAGATATAAACTGCTCTTAGGTAGCTAAGATTAGTTGCATTGCATAAATTTACACTAGGATTACTACTGTTTTCTGTGAGCAGGCTGTCAGAATATTCAGTCTGAAATCTTCAAAATTCATTACACAGCTTACTTGTCCAGAAAATGCACGAATAGATAAAATAAATCCCCTTAATTCCACATTGTACATCCACCCACAAAAAATCTATTTTCAGAAGGAGAATGCCCAAACTCCCACGACAGTAATCTTTGAGAAAACAAATGAACAAACTTAATAAATACTTTATTTTAACCAGTTTGCTACTTTTTAATTGCAGTAATAACCACTAATTAACAAAATTAGAGAAAAAAAAAAATCTCATATCTGCAGTCCTTACATGACACACAAACTCTGGAAAACTTCTCTTTCGCGTTCCCTCTTCCCTCCAGTTTTATAGCAGACAAATCATAGAGGTTTACAACAGATTTGACAGTTGAACATTCAAACTTCCAGTTTAAGCATTTAAAGCCAGTCTTCATTTTGAATGGTTACACATGTAATTTGACACCCCTCACATTATTAGAATTTCAAAACAGTAAAAAAAATCTAGATTCTTAGTGCTACAGTTTGACTCCTTATTCTTTGACAGAACATTTACAACAAAGAATATAGTAGTATGATTAATAAATATTCTTTATGATGCTGTTCTGACTATTTTTAATATCATCACATCCAAATTAGTACTATCCTTCCCTAAAGCACAATTCACTATTCATGTAGGTGGTACATTATGCTCTGTCTATGGGACTATCTTTCAAAAGTATTCATAAATTATACACAAATGTGCAGGCCTAAAAATATTCAAGCAGTTTGATACAGTGAGTATGAAGCTTGGCTTTCTTGCATTTATGGGGGATTCTGCAAGATATGAGAAGTCACAGTACTAACATGAGTTTGCCAGAATTTTTTTCTAATGAAACAAGAAAAGTAGCTTCAGAACACAGGAGGATTCTCTTCTGAAATATTAATAAAATTACAAGGATTACAATTAGCAAATAGTAAATCTCGTAAAGCTCTAGTTCTATAAGCATGCTAGAGCCTGGAAAGCATTTCTTCGCGTGTGCAAGTTACTCATACCCCTCCAAAGACAGTAGTGGATTGACTTATCAGAGAATTCTGAACATCAAATTAAAATTAACAGCAGATTGGTAAATCTTCACTTGTGGTAAAAAATACAGGTAAACAGATAATGGATTTGCCTTATCAAAGACTTAGAAAGCCAATACATTCTTGGTCCAAAATTTACAAAAGTGTGCTTTTTATGATTACCTACAGTGGAGTTTTCCCATTGCTACAGAGCATTGGTCAGTGCAAAGTTTCAAAACCTGTATTAAAAGAAATTAAAGAGTTCTTCTGCAAAGTGAAAAGAAAAAAAAAAATTACTTACTATCTACAATTCTTTGTGCCATGTTAAAAGGAAATTGTAGCTGCATACAAGCTTCTGCTCATCTTTTGTATTAGGTACCTAGAGGGATTTTCTAACAAATTTATCATAAGTAAATAAATATTGGGTTATCTCAACTGAAAACACCAGTACTCCTCATGCTAACCTCTGCTCTTGTGCTTTTGTCTTGAACATTCTACATTCTATAGCTTACAATGCCCCTTAGCAACAAATCCTGTAGCCTTCTTATGCAAGTTCTCCTTGTATGGAAGTGACAAGACCTTCAGCTCTCCCACAAATTAAGAAACAAGAATTGCTGGTGCAGAATGGAGAATTACAGTTTTCTGGATGACAAATACCATCTGGGCTATCTATTTACCACTGACACACAGTGTTGCGCCGGTCTGAAAAATGCAAAAGTATAGATTTTTATTTAATGATCTTCTGTATTCAAAGAGCAGAAAAATTAAATGTGCATTGAAATGTTGATTTTGAAATATTAATTTGAAGATTTTACTTTCCATCTCACTATTGACATACTATTAAATAGCATCATAGCAAAACCAAAATTCAAGTTTTAAGATATTGAAGACTCTGACATATCTGGTAATGTTGGCTAAATTGAAAAATCATCTGTATCCCAGCTATTCACTAGACACATTTGCTTTCTGTTGTTTTTATTTGTAGTGTTTTTTCTATAATCTAGTTGTATAGAGTTTAAAAAATGGCTTGCACAACTTTTGCCCCCAAGGACATTACATCATGATTTATTTTAATGTCATGCTAAGGCCTCCCCCGCCTATTCATTCATCCACCACTCTGTTCTGCTCTAGCCCTGTTTATGGGGCTTCTTTTATCTTTTAACCTTGTTTAAATCTATTCTTCCAGATTTCTGATTATGACTGTGGTATTTTAAGTCCCTCTAGTCTACTTGAAACACAATAAGCAAGTGCTAATCAATGAATTTTTTACTTTAGCAGGAACTGATCTGTGAATCATGCAGAAAATATTCTTTATTCTCTGCTCTGCCTTTTCAAATTGCATTTCTATTTCACTGTGCTCAGAAATATGCATAACATTTATCACACATTATTCTCAGTGTTTGATTTAATTCTGAATATGTATTTCAAAACAAAAGGTTACAACATTTTTCTTTTGTTTACAGGAGTTTCAAAATGCTTCCCTTTTCTCTTTTGTTTTCTTTTTTTTTTCCCCCCCCCCCCCCTTTTTTTAATGCCTTCAGTCAGCCTTGCCTAATTGAGTGCATTAATTTTGGTCAGTTAGCAATCTGAGAGCAAGAATTAGCAGAAAATGAAAAGTTCTTAGAATAGGTAAAAGATATTTGGCAGCTACAAATCTTAATGATACACATACAAAAGGAAAAATAATAGTGTTCACAGAATAAGAAAAAGCATCCACCAAGATACTGCTCCCACCCATGTGTTTTACCACAGATGAAAAAAAGACCTTTTCTCTAAGCATACATTCAGGATTTCAATATCTCTTATGCTTTTGGTCAGCACTGTCCGATCGGCTGCCTGTCTCTGTCGGACACGCGTAGGGTGGTCCGCAGACAGCCTGCGGTGAACAGATGAGTCTGGACTCTTCTTTTGATCTTTTTCTCAGGTTGTTTATTTTATCTTATCTAAAAAGTTTTTCTTCTGCCCAGCTGAGATCCGACCAGCAAGGCAGCCACACGCACTCTCCCCGCCCCTGGGGCGGTAGAACATTCTTATACTGATAATTACGTATATGATATTTACAATTTTTCTCCAATTCCCATCACCTTTGTTGAACAGTGCACCTTTAGCATAAGCCAATCCAAAGTGCATACATCACACAGAAGATGGATGACAAGAAGAAGAAGAAGAACCACGAGGTCGGGCCTAAATCCTCCATCTTGTCTCCATCACACCCCCTTGCACCAGAATCCTTAAACCTATGTTCTAGTCTAAAAAAGCATTTGTCCTTCACCATTTACACCTCAGAAACCTGTGAATCCTCATGTTGAGATAGCACGACTCTCGAAGGGTCAGAATCAAGCCACCAGGTACTTTTGGCTACATTCCAGGACTTCTGAGCCCCCCAGGGGCTCTCCCTGGGACTCAGAGCATCCGAGGTGATGCGCTGAGTTCCCACAAGCACCTTTAAAATTAACATTTGTAAAACACCTTTGTTCATTTTGCTTTCAAACTCTGGAGCCTAGAAAAGAATCAGAATCAATCAATTTTTAGGATGACAACAAGGTCACTTAGGCCTCTACTCACAGCCTAACATATACAGCCTTCAACTCTCTTTAGGTAGTCCAGAGAAAGTTTTCCACAGGCTTCAGTTAGCACTTCTGAAGGTCAGCCCAAAAACGGGAACATTTTTTTTTAACTGTGAAGGAATGTACTGGGAGAGGATGGAAGGGAAAAAACCTCTTTCCATTGTAACCAAGAAATTTATCTATGGCACTACAATGTCAGTTCTCATATTTGTCAAATACAGCCTGTTTACAGGCTTAAACAGTTCTTCTAAAGCACCTTAAGATCTAAAGTCATACAAATGCTAAGATCTAACACCAGTGTTTGTTGCCAGTCCTCCTACCACCAAAAGCATGTGCTCCTGCTGAAGCCTGATACTTCAGTTATCATTTTAACTTAAAGGTTTTGGCTACTGCAGAAGAAAAGAAAGATAAAAGGTTTGAATGAATGACAGCCTAGTTAATTAACCACTCAGATTCTAAAAAATAAACCAATGGAGCTCAACTTTAAAACACTCTGCTTTACAACAATCCACAGCTCTCAAAGGGAGGAACTAATTTTTGCTCGCCTTTTTTACATCACACATCTTGCCTTTGTTAAGTGCAAATAACAAAATGCAGGTGGTTCTACTAATGGTTCTAAATTTTTCAAAATTGAGTTTAAACAGCAAAGCTAGGCTTTTAATTCTTTCAGAAGTGAATAAATAAATTGATCACCATAATAAATAAATAAACTCCAAACCACAAAATCTTCTGGAGTATTGCATTCCCACTGAGCACTCTTCAATTTTCTAGGGACAGGATTCAAATTACTCACAGGTACAAAATAATTGTCCAGTAATACCACGAAGAGATTTATAGGAGAAGCAGTTCCCTGATGTCTATTTTTCTTCCACAATACATTTCTGTATGTGTTTTCAAAGACACGGAAGTGACAGTAAAATGAGTATTTCCTACACAAACTTCTGCAGGTTCTTAAGTTTGAGAATACAACAGGAAACTGCAGTAAGGTATCTGAGCCCTCTCAGGGGAGCGTATGTTGTAACACTGACTAGAAAATATTCAGAATAGAGCAGAAGTTCAATTCATTAACAAAAAAGAGACAATGCGAAGACTAGAATAACATGTCAATCAAATGATACATATAAAAAGTGAAACTTAAACTTAAGAAAACAAAAAAGAAATTTCAAGGCTGAGTTTCAATTCAACTAAACACAGTTTTATCCACTCCTAATTTCTTTACTGAGAGAACTTGGTATTCAGGATTTTCAGCCATGAGTCTTATGGACTACCTCTCTGGGACCTTGAAAAAGACGATGAAAGCAACATGAGACCATGTAGTGTCACCACTGGATTCCACAACACAATGGGAAAAAAAATCAACTAGAGATCTGCAAGTAAAAAACTAAAGTTCATTCAGGTCAGTTTAACTACTGGAGTAATTAAATTTTATATTACATATGGGGGTTTCAAGGGTTCTCTGAAAATCCAATTAAAAATATACTTGAATTGTCAAAGCTCACTTGTATTTTATTCATCTTTGGTTTTGAGAGGTGAGCTTTCTAACCTGCTGGCTGTAGCTTCCTTACCTTATATTGAATCCATGATGAGTCACTTAAGACACTAGACATACTGCAAGGCTGGTTTTGAGGGATGACTCAGAACTAAGAATTAGCAACCATTGGAGGGATAAGAGAGAAAACAGAATTTGGAAAGGTCACATATTTCTAGACATATTTGAAACTAAAACTCAACTCCTCCTATGCCCTCAAAGGTCATGGAGGGGAAATATTCTGGACTAATGTCAGGAGGAAGTACGGTACAATGGGTTGTCATACTATTGTACTTGGTGATCAATAGATTGTTGTGCTTTTAGAACTCTTCTTTTTTAATCACACTGTATAGTAGCACAGCAGCCATGATTAGTAATTTACCAGTACTGCATCTTAAAAAAAGAAGTAAAGAAAAGCAAACATACCAAAAAACACCCTTAACTACTGAAAAGCCATGCATCTCTCTTGTTCTATAAAAATAAAGACAATACAGGCTGAAAATTACTCTCATTTAAAATATACTTTTGAAAAATATTATCATCCTCACTTGAATTTATTAAGTTCAGAAGAATAAAAAAAACTGTTTGGCAATCATCTTAGAAACAAGCTCTCTCTCTGTGACTGTCAAAATGCACACTAGGAAACTTTGGAAAATGCCACCTACTGAATTCATGAGCAATCTTTGTGTTCATCACGTCTGCGTTTCACTGAGAGACTTTCCAAGTAGGATAATAAAAATAAGATAGAAATCACCAGACTAGTGTAAAGTCAGATATATCCTCACTACTGGTTGAACCTGCAAATGGGAAACAACAGCCACATCCATCAGCCTGAGCTGGAGAGACCCCAGGGCCTCTGGGCTGAGCAAAAGGAATTCCCAGGAGCTATTGGAGGTGGTGGTTGCTTACAATACCCCAACACAAATAATCAAAGAACTTGCTCTGAATGTTTTGTTCTGAATAAAAATGGCAAATCTATTTTTAATTGTCACAGAATGTAGGCAAGAAAACTAAAGTACAGTTCAATTGGTCAATTAGCACCAGCAATTGAATTCAGTAATACCAAGTTCAGTAAATGTGTGTTTAAGAAAGACTTTATTGCTTCAGTGACATAAAGGAAGTATCTCTGATGAAAAGATGTAGAAGTGAACATGGTTACCAGATGAATGAGATATCTTTTGGAAAGAGCCAGTTTCATGACTTGACTCTCGTCACTTTGGCATAATGAGAAATGTTGTATCTGTATAATACTGCTGTAAATGAACATGAAAATGTGAATGTCAGCTGGAGAGAACTATAAATACATGCTAGGTACAATCATGCTAGTTCATTGACAACTTATGCTTTAGAGAAAGCATAATCCAATGTATTTGATAATGTTAAATACAAAGATAAATGTGACCCTGATTACATTATTACTTAAATCTTTTAATCTGAATGTGTCTTCTGGTATGATTTTTCCACAATTAGAGAAGTTGAATTTAGTAGGTGTAATAAAATGTTTCTCACTCAGATTGAGTAAGATTTTATGGGTTATAGTATATCAAATTGCTTCCTCAACCTTCTCTCATCAGGTATGTCCTGAGAATCAAGCACTTAGATTGTACATGTTTCAAATAACTAGGAAAGACAAAATAGCTAGGCCAACTTTAAGTTATAAGTAATTTTAGTTTACTTAACATTAATAGCTCAAGGTAGAAAAGCATGTATCACCTCATTTAATCATAAAAACGTGACTCCATACTAAGCTCATCTTCCAAAATTCTGGAAGGTGTTGCTCTCTCAAAAAAGCCCTCTGTGCAGTTTCTCTACAAAGCACTTATCTGGACTGTAGATTCATTTTGCTTCTTCCATGTCTATAAATAAATAATGAAAAAAGCTATTGCATGAGGTGCTACATGTCTGTAAGAGGTCACACGCCTTTAAAGGTGGTCAAGTTCATACTGGAAACTGCAAACTTGATTTCACAGTGCAGTCTGGCATACACTAACAGTGCATTTATTCATGCTTCTGTGAGCCCAGAATCATGGCTGTAAATTTTACAGGGCAGACATAGTCACAGGGTCTTTGTACAAGGCTACCCAAAGGAAAAACAAAGGAAGTCCTCTTTATCTACATAGTATTTTCAGGCTTCCTTGCTACCTTTGAGATTCTTGTACCAGACTAATGACTGCATTCAGCAGTCTGTGAGTTTGCTCACAGGAAATGTCTGTCTAAGCCAGACATCTTCATATATGAACAACTGCACAGCCTGGCAGAACACACATGAGCCACCACAGTGTTTTCCTGAATGTTCTCACTGCCACTAAAAAGGTAGAAGCACCTCGTACAGCTGCTTAATGTATTGCAACACAGTCCAAGTGAAGTTCTCAAAAGCTTTTCCTTGGCTAGAGCAGCAGTTACAAAAGTAGGTACCTCTTGTATTGATTTTAATCTGATAATGGAAATAAAACAGTGACCAATGTGAATACAACACAGCACATGAAATAATTCAATTCCCTCAGTTGAATTCACCTCCTTTCTTTGAAAGCAGGAAGTAGCAGTCTCCTCATCTGAGATAAGAAGATACAAATCCCATGCCCACTGCAATGCTAAGGGCTTATTTTCTCTTTGAATAACTTTTCAATGAGACACATTCAGGAGATTAGGGAAAGAACAGCTGGAAATAGTACGTGCATTTTGTGGCTTGTTTACTCCTTTGATCTTCATTGGGGTTCTCTATGAGTAATAGAGGCCACTTTTCTTATGAGTAAAGGATTATGAAGAGCAGCTACAGTCAAGATCAAACTTACAGTCCAAAAGTGTGCTACTTGGGGAACATTGTGTCGGCTGACCTTCCCAGGACTCTTTGTAGGTTTTAAACACATAGAGAATGCAGCCTCAAAATCTGGTAATGCATATCCCTGTAGTAAAGGTTCACCAGATAACTGTATACTGATGTATTTTAAAATTGCTTCTCTGGACAGGTACTTTAATACTTTGTAGTTACAGGAGAGCAAGAAATACCACCGTTTTGGGCAGCAAAATCAATTATCAAGACTTAAATAAAAGTAGCTAATGCTTTGTTCTATCATGAGCCCAAATAAGACTGATACATGTATAGATGTCTTACATTCCCAGAAATAGGAAGAACAGTGGGTTATGTAAAAACTCTCAATGTATTTTTCATTCTATCAGCCAGTGAATGCAGTATTAGTGCCTAGTGTTTTACTGAAAAAAGCAATAGTAGTGATTTTTACTGAAAAAAGTACTTCACATTGTTAAATAGAACTCATTGAAATCTAAAGTTTTAACAGCATCTACTTCTATTCCTGACGCATATGACATCTAAGTATAAGCTATAATTTTCATTTAAAATCTAGGCATAACATAGAGAACTAGTGTTTCTGTTAAAATGGGAGTTTTGATCTCAGGGTACCAAGTCCTTGGAGAGGAACATGAAAAATGGATGAGGGATCAGAGAATTTAGTTCACATACTTTTGTCACTGAAGTGACAGTCAAAGATTAATTTTGAGAACAGAAATATGAACTTCATGGTCTCAGATTATGAAAACCAACCTTGTTGATGACACTTGATTTCTTCTCCCTGTGGGCCATTAGAGCTTATTTCCTAAGGTTAGACCCTCTAAGCAGCTATAAAGGTTTTTTTTATGTATTGAAAACTTTACAGGATATTCTAGTTATTTCTTATAAGATATTGAAAATCATCTAAGACAAAAAGTAAATACAATTTTTTAAGCCTGATGAAAAAAAAGTGGCTGTTATCTCTGCTTTTTCATTTAAAAATACGTTTTACATAAATCTACCATCAATAAGGGCTCATTACTCTACTTGGCAATACATTTCTTCTGTGCATTTTTCTGCTGTAACCTACAACACTCATTGGCAGATATTATTAAAAACCAAAAATTAATATATAGCTAATATGAAAGATCTATGAGTACTGACAAAGCAAAAAGTCACAAATTAAGGACAGGAGTAAAACTACCAATTTTTATTAGACCTCTGTAATTTGTTCCACCTATTTTTGCAATGCATATTTTGTAATACTTGATTCAAGTTAATATAAAATGAAAACTGTTACTAATAATTTTTGGTCTCTTTTGAAATACCTACTTAGCTGCAGTAATATAATGGGAGTTTCAGTAAAGGTTAAAATACAACTGTCAGTACCTGACAGTCACACACACATAAAACAGAAACACGGAAGAAAATCTGGAATTAAAAGAATAACATTCTAAATAAACACACTAGTTGAAAGTGAAAACAGAGAAGTTTAAGAAATTGCAATAGTGAAAACAGAGAAGTTTAAGAAATTGCAATTAAGAAACAATATCAAAAGATTTTTTAACATCTTATTTTAAAATGAGTAAGATGTTTCTCCAAGACAGCTGGAAGTGCATAAAAATGTACTATGATCTACTTCAAATAGAAACTTGTTCAATCAGTCCAGAAGTTTCATATCCACAACTAAATAAATTACCAAACATTTGTTCTCTGACCAATCTCTATCCCTCAGCTCCATCACCTTTAGATAGCATTCTCAGGCAGATAAAAAGGAAAAAACATTTTGTTTAGCAAAATATGAAGGAAGCAATCAGACAATACAAAATATTTAGGCAATTTTTATTTCTGGCTACCAGCAAAAAATCAGACCTCTTCATTTTAGGAAGTACATGGTTATATCTATGATCCTACACTTCTATTCTAAAAAATACCTGTTAACTTCCCACATCATTAATATTTACTGTGTGAAGTTTATGGCAAAAGGCTTTTTATATTAATCTGAGCTGTCATCCTTCATACCTAGCAGAAGTATGTAAATGGCAGTGCTCAGCATAGCAGTGGCTGCCATACAGGTGGTACTTGTAAGCGCCAAGCTTCTGGCACAGAGCTGAGTGCTCAGTCACACCTTAATAATGTGTGTCCCACTCCTCCCTGCTTCCCTCCACAGCCAGCTCTGCCACCATCCCTCCACCTTCTCCCTCGGGCTGCCTCGGGGGCTCTCCCACTCACTCCTCTTCTTGCTCAGGTCCCAGATGTACAGCTGCAAATCCTCCTTCATGCTGAATCCTTACTGAGCTGACTCACTTTGTTAAACCATCAGAAAAGCATTGCTTTTTTTGTTTGTCAATTAAACTTTCTGTCATTTTAGCAAGCAGATTCCAAGAAGCATGAAAGCTGGCACAGCAGGAAAAAAAATGGATGAATGCTGTCTGAAGCAGTGAAGGGAAATGATAAACTAGGATAAAGCAGAACACTAGCTCTATTCAAGAGCAGACTCTTACATGAGGTCCTACAATTGAGTGTCTAGAACTGAAGAAACAAAATTGCAACAAGCTCAATTACTTAGAAATGAACGTCTGAAAAGAGTATTAATTGCTAATATTTAAGAACCCATTTGCTTTGAAACTAAGCATATTATTCAGATGGCAACTTTTTCTAAGAAAGCATATAGAATATTTACAAAGCTCAAGCTGTAACATCAAAGCACAAGTAAAAAATCGGCTTGCAGGTCTCCTGCATGTGATGAGGTCAGCACAACACAAGAGCAGCAATACTGGCAATCATTTCTCTCTTTCTAAAACTTTTTCCTCAGTGTGACAGAAAAGCATTAACCCATGAATAGTCAGCGAAACAGATATAAATATTTCAGAATATATTTTTCTGACAAAATTGGGTCAGAGTAGCCATGGACTGGAATTTGAAAATGTTGATCTATGTTCAAGGATGAATGGGAGAAAAAAGGAATCAAAAAACATTGCAAGGAGAGCACTGTTACAAAAAGCTTTAACAACAATAGCTACTGATCTTAAAGAAAATGCACCATTTCCATTAGCAAAGCATTACACAAACCATTTTTACTACATTCAAGCTGTAAATAACGATTTTTTTTTCCTTATGTAATCTGAACAAAAATATCAGATGGGTGACCACATTAATTTTAAACATATTAAACACAATTAAAAGAAAAATCTAGCTCAGTAATTTTAACCAAAACAACTCATCTGGCTCTAGTTAAAGGAATGTTGTGATGTGTATTCTGCCGATGACATATGTTTTGTTTAAAGGACACTCATGCCTTTTAGAATGAAAATGCAGCATGTCTTTACCAACAGAACTCTTGGGAAAAGTCCTCCTGGGTAGAACCACTGAATTTCTTTACAAACCAGGATTGCATAGTCATGGTTCTTACCAAGACATAGATACATGGCTGTGGTATCAGTCTGCTATGACAGAGATCTGTAGAAAGACAAAACACCCAAACCTCTCTCTTGGTCCTCCTAATTATAATCTTCAATTTAAAGAAAAAATCTTTTTCATCCATGAAAAAAAGCATTTGCATATAAGTGCTTTTCTGGAAAATTTCAGATAAATGTACATAAAACTTTCATTTTCAGCATATACACACATGATACAGAAATGAAGCTAATGTCTGGAAGCTAATGTCTGTAATTTGTTTTGCTTTTTAATTCTCTATTCTGCAAAAACCTTTTTTTGCTTTCCAATTAAACTTGTCTCTCAACAGCTTTCTTACCCCACAGCTAACTTGAGAAAAAGTTAACTCCTATCAAAAATCCACATTGTTGCAGCATTCCCTAGCTTTTTACTTCAAAATACAGTAAAGGTCTTATCAAAATTACTGGAATTTGCACAGAAGTTATTTCTAAAATGATGCATCTGAAGAAGCTAAACTTCCTGTCTCTGTACAGGAAAACAACTGAGTAACTAACAGAAGTTGTATACCTACATATATGTCACATACAAAATTAAAACACAGCACAAATTTCCTGAGGTATGTAAACACATCAAAGCTCTTGAAATCAGTACATCCTAAAACCTAAAAGGAAGTACATCAATTTTAGCAACAGCATGCCTACACCAACTTTTCTCACAAACAGTTTCGATTTGTTAAACTAAACATACTGGAAAGAAAAACTTAGTACCTTTTCAAACAACTAAGTTTTCATGAAAAGTTTACTATGAAGAGCTCTCTATGAATAGGAAAATATTTCTAAAACAAAGTCTGTATTAACCATACAGTCACAGAACGAACCAAATCACAATAATTTGGAATGACTGTGAGGTTCTCTTCAATACTTCATTTCTTTACCCAAACTAAAACACCAGTAAATATGCATCCAGAGCATGAAGATCAGGCAGCTCAGAGACCCTTTCCTTTACATATCTGCAGTAAGCAGTGATCATACAAACCCTGTCCACAGAATGAAAAAGCAGGTTTATCCTGTAAACCAAAACCAAATAAGTAAAACTCATGACCAAACTACCATTTAATTTGGCTTTTCTTAAAGTAACTTTTATTTCCGCTGATTTAAGCCTTAGATTAAAATAAACAACCAAGATTCAATATCTGTAATCAAAATTAAGGTGAAGCAGTGCACTGACAAAAATACAATAGAAAAGTATTAACAACACTTAGACTCATTGTGGGGCTCCACATATTTTATTTGCTCATATGGCTTATGGAGTGCAACTGGCTCACATTTGGACCTCTTGGAATATGTCTGTGGGCAACAACACATGCCCAGGTGTAACATCTCTAACACTTGCCTTTTGCTCATTTTGCTTTATTGAGATCTCTACAGTTCATGTTTCCTACTTTTTATAAATAAGGAAGTACAGTGCACTAGTACTTCACAAGAAGCATCGCTTGTGAAGTTGCAAGACTTAGATTCATGAAAGTACTCAGCATTATTTTTATGAACACCTCACAGAAAAAGTATTTTTACTTTCAAATCTTATGGGTTAAATTTAAGATTTAAATTGATATCCAGAAATAAGATGAAAGCTTAGATACTTTGAGAAATACAAGGTGAATAATTTTTGTATCAAGAGAAACCATGGCACTTCATATAATTTAGTGAAGTACAGTGTCTTCCTAGTCCATTAAATTTCAGCAGCCTTTTAATAATTGAACATTTTTCTAAATAGCATGAAGATGAATGATTAAAAAGAGGTCTTTCATTTTAATAAGAAATTAATCTATTTTTTTTAATGAGGGTTAACCACACTGGTTTTTTAGTGCCAAGGAAGCTCATGGAAGAAGGCAATTATTAAACAGCACTAACTATCTATATGTAGGCTGATATAAACACTGATTTTAAAATTATGACATTCTCAAAACACTTCACCCTGAAGTATTCCACTTTTATAGTACAAATCTACATCTGGAAAATCCTTATTAAAATACTATGGTTTTTAGCAGCTCAGTTAAATTGCATAATAGCATCTACGTTGCTGCAGAAGTGACATGGCTATGCATGGATAAAGCTATTTATAACTCAAAAGTCCTGTTAAGTGCTTGTGCTGTTACACAGCAGTCTTACTCTAATACTTAAAAAGCCTCCCTAACTAAGTCTATGTTACAAGGCCTCCTAGCTCTTCAAATACCAGAGGATTTATAAAATATTTGCTAAGGACAGCAATCTTTCTGTATTGTATCCTTAGTGTGTTTCATGTCTAAAGGTCCACTGGCCTCACTGACCACAATCAGGACTTCAAGGCATCATTTCAATAACTGAACAGGTGTTCACTGACTGACATCCAAAACAAAACCTCTAGAGAGACTGAGTCTCTCTCTTCAAAGGAATCAATCACAACTGGCTGTACAGCACTGGTTTAATTTTAAATTCTAATTCATACAAAACAAAGGGTAGGGGTGAGCAATCATCTCTGACATCAAATTTATCAAAAAAGTGCAAAACAAGGATGTAAAGTTTATTTCCTCCAGTAAGGGATAGATATTACAAACTTGTTTCATTACTAAAGAAGAGTGAAAATGTGCTGCCCACTTCTAAGTACACCTTGTATTTCAGCTTTTCAGATTTTTCTCTCTTCATAAGCACATTCACTCTCTTCAGACAGCACATTTCACTTTTGCTACAGCAACATGAATTTCTTGAGTGATTCCTGTTGTACTAACTGCATTTTCAAACACAAACTATCAAGACTGTACTCTGCCTGGAATAACTCTCTTCAGTTTCAACCACAGGAATAATTCTGTCGTTTCCTCTGCACTGACATTGGTGCATTCCTTTGTCTCCCAAAGAAATGTAGCTTACACTCACCAAGATTCCATGCATCAATATGTGCATAAATACATCAACACTAAAATAAAAAATTCCACAATTACTTACATCTGAATTGAAAAGCCCTCAATCAGAACTTGAGCTGGACAACCATTAGCAAAAGGAACCAAGTGCTTTTGGTTTCCTAAATGATGTAATGGCTAAATCAGAAGGATAGTTAACTATCAAATTATAACTGATCACACAAAAATGTAACAACAAGCCTACCAGAAAAATGCATTTAAAAACATTTTGAGATTTATTTATTTATTTAATTAATTACAAGACTAATTCTTAATGAAATATGGTTTATGAGATATACCATTTGTCTATCTACCCATAATTTTTGATCTATGTAACAAATTCTAATTTAATGTAACAGGAGGTGAAGCTTTAGGACATACAAAGGTCTACATTTTGTGACTCAAACTCACCAGTTAAAGATGAGCCCTTGAATGTATTTATCAAAGGAATAAATTAAAACACATCCTCTTACTCATTCAAAAAAAATGCAGTAACCAGCAGATCAATTAGCAATTCTGTAAGTATGAACCAGGAATAATATAGAGTGACAACTGTCCACAGAAGTGTATATGTAAACAACCTGTAAGGAAAATAAACTTAGTAGTTTCCTTGCCCATGGGAAAACCTATTTTTAAGAAAAACTTTCAGAAAAGTTTTGTTTGTTTTCAGGGTATTATGCCACAGAATTATTAAAAAATTTTGTTGTCACTGTCAAATCTAGGACTGACTACACAGTCTTACCCCAATTCATGTTAATAACTTTCCAAACTGGAATCATTAAGATATGAAAGACAGAAGGCTATATAGCCTTCACCAAATTTTAATTTAAATCACAGGGAAACAACACCTTAATTCCCATTTACTTTCTACTTTAGGTTTTTATACATTGTGTTTCCTAGTTACAAGCTGAAGTTGGTAGGAAATTTAGTATATTACATTTCTGAATACCTGGTTTATAAGGTCTTCAGAAAAAGGAATTTACCTTCCAATGAATCCTACTGTGAAGAATACGGATGCTTTCATAAAACAAATAATGAATAAAATATAGTGAGGAGAGCCAGAAAATGTGCTATTATTGCTCTACCTGACTGATTTACAGTTCATACCTGACTGGCTAATAACTCTCTTGTACCTGTTTCAGATACTTTTACTATCAAGGCTTTTTGACATACATAATCTATTCCTCGACATCCAAATGAAGAAACAGAGTATCAGGGAAAAAGACAGAGAATGGAAACAAGCTGAAAGGCAACCTCACACTTCCATTCATTATGCACAAGTACTTAGATGAGAGAGAAGAAAACAGTACAATGAATTTAAAACTATACAAGTACATCGAGGGAAACAAACAGGCTCTTCTTCAGTGGAATTTTACCCTTACAGTGGCCTTACAAAAACCAAAGAAATGCTTGCAAAACAGGGCATAACTTACTATGAATGAAGGTGGCAGAATCTATCCTTTAATCTGTAATGATATTTAAAGGATTATTTGTACTACTGCATCTAGTAAACCAGTTTGTAAAATGTATTATATAAACAAATTAGTGACATGGGTTTTTTTCTTCAGCTTGTAAAAGGGATGGAGGAAATAGCACTGATTCTTTCCGCTATTACCATCATTAACATTGAAGTTAATGGCTGGAGAAGGGAGTGTTTAAGCTTAAATCTCTCTACCTTAGTCTTTAAAATGAGCCTCTGATATATAGACCACATTAGCAGTAAAAAATTAAGTCTATTATCAGTGAATTTCACTGATGCTCAGTTAGACACATACAAAACACCACGTTTGGGTAATACAAATTCACCAGGAAACATTTTTAAAATAACATATTAGCACAGACAAGGCTTGTTCTATCTGTGTCTTTAGGATACAGTCACTCAAAAATATGATCAGCCATGCAAATGTATTCAAAAACCTCAAGATAAAGCTAGCATTAAAAACTAATATCAAAACCACAACATGAGCTTCCTATTTCTCCAATTCCATTAAGATCAAAATGTCAGTCAAGTGTTTACCTGAACAAAAATGAGAATGCTGAAACTAAACTGAGGAACTGGAGGAAAGAAAGACACCTTTATGTTCACATGAGCCTCTCCCCTGCCTTCAGGCCAACTGCTCTTCACCCTGCTGACTTGGCATTCTTTAAAGGCACATTCTGCCTTTCACTGTTGAGAACCACTGGAGACAGCATTTTGGGACCTCTAAGAGCTGCACAATAAAGAACTAAATAAAAGCTAAATTAATCTCAAGCTACTATTTCTAAGGAATTTTTATCTTATTGCTTTTATTTCATCTTAAGCTACTGTTTCTGAGGGGTTTTTTTCTTATTGCTTTTATTAAATAGGGTTAATTTTTTGCTCTTTTAGAAAGCATGCACCATTTTCTTAAGCAAAACCCCCCCAAAATTTAATATGATAATAATAGTATCTTGATAGAGAGTTAGTAATAAGCAATCATTTTGTTTGTAATTGAATAAACAACAGCAATTAAAGGACAGCAGATGTCAATACTTGCATAGATAGCCATAAAGCTCCAAATCAATACCTGCTTCCAGTTCCATTAATGCAGATACACACTCAATCCCTAATGGCTACTTAGAGTGATACAAGAGGAAATACTCGCAATTTTTGTACAAGTTCACGCTATTTGACTTTTTAGTAGCAAACTACTTTATGAATGAAAAGTATTCAAAAAGAATAATGAAAGATTATTCAAGTTTTGAGATTAAAAGTTACATAGGCATTTAGGCAAATTTTTAAAGTAGTCCATGCTCCTGGGGAAGGAGATGCTTCCCTGTTGCTTCTTCTCCCATTGGGGTGACAAGCAGTGGAAGCCCATGGTTTTACAACTGGTGTCACCTTAAGAATGTAGAGTTTAAACCAGATTTACTGAAGCAGAGAGATAATTGGAATACATTAAAAAATTAAAGATTGATATTTGTATTCAAGTGCAAGAGGTTTTTTTCTCTTTAGTAAGGCAGTTAATTGTGATATGCCAAAAATCAGAATGATGGTAGGTAGCCCTTAAAGAAGTTATCAGATTTAGACACAGTTCATGTTTTATACCCATAATCTTCCAGAAAGGAGAGAAGGAACTTTACTAAAGCAACTACCTCCCAAAGAAGCATTTTAAACTTTAACATATACATTAATATACATTAGAGTTTTCAGTTTTCAGTCAACATCATGCTGACATTGTCATTTTTTTTTTGTACTCTAAAAAGTTAAATAGGTAAGGTTAAATCTGACCTGAAAACATTTTCTATCATTTTCCATTAACGAACATGTTTGAGAAAATGCCACTATGGCATTACTCTTCCAACACCTGATAGCCCAAGACATACTTGCTTCGGAAATTCCTGTAAAATGGCACATTTGTAACAAGTATCAGTTAACATTATTGAAATTCCATAATGGCTCATTATTGAAATTCCAAAATGTAAGATGTACAGAAAAAATATTTTAAGAAAACCCAATGTAGTGCATTGAAGACTCTTTTAAAAACTCTGAACTGCTCAAGTTACAATCATTGTATTAATATACCTTCAACTGACTTTAAAGAACTTTCTCAACTTGTTTCCACTTTTGCCTGTTTGACTTCGGTACACAATTTACAAATCAAGTATTAATCCTTTATTTTTGAGGGTAAGAGACAAGATAGAGGGAATATGACCATTCTTGTATTCATCTATTCAACGACAATCTCTTAATTCCATTTCCTACTTCCATGACTATTCACAGGGAAATATTAAAATCAGGCAGTTAAATAAATATAACATATATTAACCTGCATTCTTTATCCCTTCATTCTTCCACTGTGTTGAAAGCTACCAGGTACCATGGTGACAGACACCATAGAAATACTTAAAATACAGTGTGTCATTCTGTAGTGATCCTGACACTAACATCATACTGTGGTTAAGTTAGAGGGGAAATGGCAAAGACTACCATCATTGGGAAAGGTCATGATGACAGTTTATGGTAAGTCATTCTGCTGTTTCATAGCAACTAGCAAAGAATCTCACTTTCTAAAAAAAGGGGAAAAAAAACTAAAACAAAAGAAAAAATCAAAACTACTCTGAAAGACTCATACATATATAGCGGAACAGCCTATTCTTCCATATGAAATTAATAAATTATGCATAACCACTTCTAAATCTCCTAGGATGATAAGTCATTTAACCCTTAATAGCTAGAGGCAGAGAAATAAAATCATGAATTTTGATCATGTATCTCCTCACTAAAGCTCAAAGAGTGAAGACAGAAGAATGAGCTAATACCTTCCACGTATGTGTGGCAAAGTACTGGTAACCAAGCAACAGGCAGGAAACGTGTCAGAAAGGAAAAGCATATTTACAGTCCTAACAGTCTCTCATTTATACACAATTATAGATACCAGTTACAAGAGCAGAGGATCAGACTGCACAAAGCACCTTTTCTTTTTTATTTTTCCATTTTGCTCTATTACAGATATTGCCTGGGTTTTAATAGGACTAATCTCACATGACAATATCTGCCTTAATTCCCTTAATTCATAACAGAATAAGCAACTTGCCTAAATTCTGCATGAATAGATGCACAAATAGAGAATTCATCCTGAACTACCTACTTGTTTGGGTTTGTACTTTAATAGGATTTCATGTTAGTACTTCCTGTGAATTATTCACCTTTTCTGTATGATCAGCAGAACACACAGGAAAAGGAAAATATCTATCATTAGACAAACATAAATACATTGTGTGTATATATGTTCAGCATGATTCTTCATGCAAAGACAGTTCTTCACATACACACACCTGCTTAGAGAGTTTTACCTTTAACCTTGAAGTTCTTAAGACTTAGTCCAAAGTGCACAGGTTTATTAAATCCCTAATGGAGAAATTCAATTTTTTGTTAATCCATTTGTCCCTTTTAAACATACAAATGGCAAATAGGAAGGCTGTCATACATAGTCATATTAAGTATTTCTGGGAACACATGTATAGCAGAAACAACGTCTATCAATGTTTCTTCCAACTAAAACATTCTAAAAACTCAAGGGAATAGAGTAAGTAATGAGGCACTAAATACATTTTTAGTCTTATGTTCCCCTTTTAGTTAGCATTTATTGAAACACAACCATTAATGCATGTATTTCAAGCAAGCTGTGGAAGCAGTAGTGACCCTGGTCCTCACTACAGCTGAAAGATACTTGCCAAATGCACCAGAACACATACACACAAAAAGACACAAGTCTTTTGGTTTGAGTTTTGGTTGGAGCCATGAGGAAGAAGAGAGATGTTTTCAGGGTAGATTTCTGCTTCTTCAGAGGCAAACTCAATGAATTTTCATTCTTACATAGAATACATTCTATTTTTGATATAAATATAGGTGCTCAATCTAAAGTCAATCACTTAAATGGACACAACTGACAAGAGGCATTGCTCCTAATTTCTCATGAAAATTACAATAAATTATATTTATAGCTCTGTAATAAAAATTTAAAAATATGTTAATCACACAGTCATCTAGAAGCCCAGTATATAATTTGATTTTATTTGATCACCATGATACTTGTACTCTTTATTACAATCAGGAGTACAATTTAAATCATGCTCACTGCATTACAGGTTATTAACTCAAAGAAGATTTAATAAAATGACAATATAACCAATCTGAGTCTGAAATAAGTCTTTACAAAGTAGACCATGAAGAGAAACAGTGAAGAAATACAAGTGGTCATTTCTAGGATTGCCAGTTGCCTCTGATATTTCTGCTTTCAACTTTCAGTGATACAGTAACACTTTATATGCCACAAGAAAAGAACACTATTTTGAGAAAAATATAACAATAATCAAAGAAAAGACGGAAACTCTATCATTAACTGTGAGAAGTATAAAAGGATACAGCTAAGTGAGCCTTGCTTGATGCTGAACTTTCATAATTCAGATTAAAATGGAATACAGAACAGAAATGGTGACACATAACCTCAAATATTTTTCTCTGTTTTCATTTCTACAGCTTATGGTATGTATTCATATAAACATAATAATTTCACGCAATGTTAATTCAAATAGGTAATAATATTTAGAAGGAAAATGTTGGGATCTTTTGTTCCTGTTCAGGCTATTGTGAAATCACAGAACTTGAAGAGGCCTCACATGAACATCTAGAACTTTTTCCTTCCTTTATGCAAAAAAGAAGATATTCAAAGCTTTCATTTTCCTGCTTTCACCTGTTAGCAACTTTCATCTCTGCTCAGCAGCAGGCAATTGCTTTGCTCATTTTTATTCAAAAACCTACAACACAACTAGTAGCAGAGATAATTAGAAAAGAATGTCACCTTCAATTACTCTTACGCTAAATCCTTTGTGTGCTTCCACTCTGCTTCTTTTTACCACAGCAGACTCTTATTCATGTTCCTTCATGACACCAGAATCATCTAATTGCTTTGACTCTTATCAGAAGTATCAAACACTCATGTAAAGTGTTAACAAACTGCTAGATAATCTCCTTCCCAGGCCAAATTCAGATTTTCTGTAGTTTGGTTTTGGGTTTTTTTTTTAGCTTGAAGTGCCCATTTTATTCTCCTATTTTCTTCAATCTTAACTCTCTCAGTTTTCCTGTGTTTTCCACCAAAATGATAGTTAGGGATCAGTAAAACAAAAATGGGAAGAGCAGAATAATTATGGCAAAGACCCTCTGTCATCTGATCTTTCATCAGGATAAACAGAATTACCATAAGTATCTACCTGGACATTAAATTAATCTATCCAATATTTAACAACACAACCCCAATGAAATAATATTTTACAATATAATACATGCGTTCTACGACAGCTCACTTTTCTGTGTTGAGTGCCAGCGCTTCTAAGAGATTTATTTAATTATAAATGTTGAAAAAATTACATGCCAAACTCACCAAAAAAGTATAAATACATATTATAACTAGTCACACTTTGTTAGAACAGTGTGTTCCAATAAGGACTTCAGTAAAACAAAATTATACAACTTGCAGTATCATTTAAAGCATTTATAATTTCTAGTGTACTGAAGTTGCCAAGAAACCCTGAGAAGCAGATGGGCATTACTGCTGTTAAAATGCAATCAGCTACACCAGAAAAGAATTGAGGAAGGATACTCTCTCCTTTCATACTTACAGAAGAAATATTACAGTTTCCTACAATTTAATTTCTTATTTTTATTAACAAATAGTATAAATGAACTGATTTTTAATAACCTGGTTTCCTTAGTAGATTCCACTAGTGGTATCACCACTTCTATTTAAGAACACAATTAAAAAAAAACCAAATCACTATCTAAGCAATATCTCTTTCAAAGAATTCCCAGCAGCAAGCCACCTGAAACTCTGCCACTAAAGTTTTTCTTGCTGAATGCCATAAAACAAAGCTTCATTAAAATGTTGATTTGTTTAAAAAATAGAAGAATCCTGCAGCTTCAAGACAAGGACTAAATTCTAAATTCTACATTTACTTTCAACTTTTAATACATTTCTTCTTTACATTCCATTATTTTCATAAAATACCATCCATTATAGTCATAGCCATTACTATCAATAAATATCATATTTCATCATTACTCACTAGAGAAACAGCCTTCACATCCACTACAAGGTTATAGTATTATAAAAGTATAAACTATAGAATTTACATGAAATATTATTTCAAAGTCACTATAAGTAACACAAAATTAAGACTCACCTGAGACTAACCTTCTATATTTGATTACTCCAATGTCATTTTTCAGAACATTGGTCTCACCAAAGAAAGCGCTTGCTTACTTCAAGGACATCAAGTAATGGACTTCCAAATTGGCATATACATTTCCATTCTTTAACTGAGACATAATTTAACATTTTTGAATGTATATCCTGTGGATTATCTCAAAATGCTCAATAAATTTTGAAGTTGTGCTATTGGCATGGTCTGCATAGAAGATTACAGTGATTTGGAGCGCACAGAGAAGAAATGAAATGTCTAAATCAACATGTTTCACATACTTTTATAATGAGCATCATTACAATTATAGAACTATTTTCTGTTATACTAACAGAATATTCATCATCTCTTTTACTTTCAGAAGGAGATCACCTTGTTTTATAACAGAGAAGAAAAAAAAACAGGAGAAACCATGTTTTATAACAGAGGGTCCATTTTGTACTCAGCCATCCACACTTGGACCAGTTTCAAAGCCAAGATTGTTAATCAAGGTGTTTCTACAGATAGCAGCATCTCTTTGGCTGTTGGAGGTAAATATCATCTTTAATTCATTAAACAAACAGCACTTCTTTTTTCCTAGGCAGAAAATGCTGTCAGCCATAAAATTTTCAAGATAATTTTTTAAGACATTTAAGACATTTTTGCAGGAGTTTTTACTGAGATAACAGGAAAATGGATGATGAAAAATGAAGTCACTGAAGCATGAATATCTATCCATACACCCAGTGAATGATATTAAAAAAGAAGGGGAAAAAAGGGCACTGAACTGAACTGTTAACTGTCCCAACTAATAAACAAAAAAGTCTCAAATATTTCTAAAATCTCACTGATTGATAAAGTGCATGAAATTTCTCTCATTGCTCATTGTCCCTAAAGCTACTGAAAAGCACACAGTTGTTTCACAGATCCCATTTGCTTCTAGAAGATGATTTTTTACATATTCTGGACCAGTCAAATAAGAGCTAAAGCACAAAGATAACAGTCAACTTCTATATTCTAAGATTTAATGTCTTGTTTTTATGTATCTCTGTTAGACATAATACTGTAACACTGTTGCAAAATGTGGATTATGTAAAAGTCTTTCTAAGAAAGGATGTTCTTCGATTTTTGATTTTTCTATGCTTTCAAGCCTAACCAACAGGAAGGGAGATTTAATCCGTGAAACAGACAGCAGCTAACAAGCAAGCTGCAAGTGGTGTCCATGAGTTAGAAACACAAATTACTTGTTGGTAGAATTGCCTTGCTAAGGTACAGAGCTGGACATGCTTCAGCAATCTCAGACCTAGCAGGAGGTTAACAAGGCTTGGGAAGTGGGATGCCCACTGAAAGTGGACACAAAGAATGCAGAATTTATGGACCACCTGGCACAGCTCCCAAGATAAAGAAGAAACCAATAAACCCAGCCCAGCAACTGTGCTGAAATCACCTCCAACTGCCTATAAGTAATTCCAGCAGGGGGAGATTGTGACCACAGGAACAAGAAACACACCAACTCAAAAAAAAGAGAAAGCCTGAGCATGTGGAGTAATCAGCGTGGGAAATGAGAGAATCCTTAACCAACATAAGATAGAATACTCATAAATAAGAGAACTGTGCAACTTGTAGCCAACAAACACTAATTCCCTAGTTTGCTAAAATGTACAAATAGTAAAATTTTTTGATAGTTGATTATTGGCTGGCTGCACATAGGTAACAAATATGATTTTTGCAGACAATATCCTTTCCACTCCCCACTCCCTGCAGGGGAAAGGGAAAAAATGGTCCTTGATGACTACCCCCAAAAAATGAATTCAAGTTGTGGAAATCAGGTGATAGGGAAGATATGCTATTCCTCAAGAGGCAGGTCAAACAAATCTCCTAGAAAGACAAAGGACAGGACAACAAAGCTTCCCTCTACATACACAGCCTACTCCATCTGAGGGTAGATTTCATGGAACACTGCTCCATTCAAATATCCAGCAGGAAGCAAAGCCTGACTTTTCAAAGTTCCTGGATGAAAAAAAACACAGCTTAACTTCCTGTTTATTCCCATCACACAAGTGGTCATGTCTCCATACGATATATTTTAACTGCATAGATGCATTATTTTGCAAGCATTGAATTTTAAAGTTCGTCTCAAAAGTGGCAATCAACAAGACAGACTTTCCCAAAAAGCAGTTCTCTGAAGAATACCAGAATCAAATGTAGAAGTTGTATGCATTAAGCACAACAATGGGAAAGGACAACCCTGTTCACTGATGATGCAGACATCTATCTATATCTGCTCATGTGAGACACATTGTCCTGCAGGTACCACAGCTGCAAGATAGGGCCTGAGGCTTCCTCTGTGCTTCTGCACAGCCCTGTTGCCTCTTTTACTCAGCTCTTGATGGCCAGGCCTCTCTGGTCTGCAAATCTTTCCTCTTCTACCCAAGCACGCTTTACACATGGGCTGACAGAAGGGTACTGAGGCAGGAGTCTTTTGCTGCCATTATGCAGAATGCCTGCAGTGTGGCAGAGACCATGTGACAAATCACAGAAGCATGAGTCTTGTGCTCCCCTCTGAGACTTGACGTCTGTGTGACTGGAAGAAAAGTCAGAGATTCCTTCACAATAAGGCTGAGATAAGGCATAAAGCACGATCCTCATAATCCAGCTGACAAATGCATTCATACATTGAGTCACTCAAAAAAGCACATAATGGAAAAAAAAAAAAGTATATCTTTTCATAATCCCCAGCTGAATGGAAATGGAAAATAATTGCATTAAAGTACTATTTAAATAACTAGATAATTATTTTAAGTTATTGGGTCTTTCCTACTGCACATTCCTAATCCAGATGGAGAAAGAAGCATTGGGCACTAAGGTGTAAGGGTACACTTTTTGACTTGCAGTTTCAGTGACAAAATCAGAATTGCATGCCCAAATAGGTGTTTGAAGGTGCTATCTGCACTACCCAGCACTACTCAGCAAGAGGCTAATTCTCTCCTAGGACATTTTTACTTGACAAACTTTTAAAAATGCAATTTAAGAAATTGTAACTGAGCATAATTAAAACACTCTGCATGCAAACAGATAAGTATTGCATTACATTTAGATTTGTTTATCCTGCAAATACAGCATCCTTGAAATGGTAAAATAAACATGAGGTATCAAAATACAATCTTTCTCGAAATTCCAAAATAATTTTAAAATGAAAGAGAGTTAAGTGGAATCTGTCACAAATAATTATAAAGGTGTTCTACTGAGGTTTTTTCCCCAGTTGCCAATGCTGCAGCAGTAAATCCTCAGGATAGGAAAAAACCCTCAAACAAACACCAAAACAAAACAGAACATCATCTTTCTGAAACACAATCCCAGCCCCTGCTCCACAAGTGGGCAGAGATAAACTTCAGCTCCCAGGATTCTTTAATTGAAAGTGAAGTGCTGACTAAAATGCAAAAGAATGAATCTCAACAAAGAATGCCCCTACATCTATAAAAACCAGCAAGATAATGTACTTATGATGGAGAGACATTTGTAAGTTTCTCATCTTTCCTGATTTTTTGGCCTTCAAGTGTGCACTCTCAGTGGTACTTCATTCATTGATATTCCCCTTCCAAATGAGAGCTGGATTCCTTTCTGCTTTAGACTTCCTTATCTATTGTTAGAACTAGCTTTTAAGTAGCCTGCAACAGTGAATTCATTACCTCATTAATTCTTAGTTCTGGCAAAGGCTCCAGTAGATGCTTTTAAACTAGTAAAATGATTGGATTAAAATGCATAAACCATAAAAGGTTACTTAATAGACTGGACAGTAACAGAGAATTTGGAAAAGCAAACTAAATTCCAGTATCTTTAATATAATGAATTCATTACTTAATGGGCTATATTTTAAACTGTACCACTGCAGTAGTCATTAATTGTGTCCTAATTATTAGGCAAGTTCAAATTATATTTTTTGTGTACAGATTTCATGTGAAAATTGCCAAGCTTATAAAATGAGTCTTTAGAAAAACCTGCATACAATCTGAAAGCAGGAAAAAAGGACTTCCTTTTCCTGAATCATACATGTATGAAAGCAGAGCTACAGCAGGAAGATTACTGAGGCTTTTCAAACAAGACCTGTTCTTCTACCTCTCCTGGAAGACTTCAGAGATCATTCCTCTCTTATGGGGGAACTAGCAAGTCTTGTGTCTTTCATGGGATGCCTCTGCCCTTCTGCAGAATACAAACATCAAACTCATTTGTCACATCACAAGACAGAGAAGGAACCCCACAACATCACTATGAGACCACCTGAATTATGGGCATGTGTTCTTCAGACACATGACTATCTGCTGGGTGACATCTACACACATGGCTCACAAACAACATTAGTCAGTGGAGGAAAAAACCTACAGGAAACTAATAACCTTTCAGATAAGTCTGAAACTTCAAATTTGAACCTTAGCTCAACTGAAGGCTGACCAAGAGAATTTCAGTGAAATTAGTGTTTATCTATTAGAAAAAAAAGGACACAAAATTTTACATTAGTGAATATCAAAAAACTTTTTCAATTTCAGTAATTTTGCAACCACATAATAATTTTTAAGGGAACTGTTTTCAAAATTATATAAGACATGAAGTAAGAAGAAAGGGAACCTATTGCTGATTGCTTTCTGGAAACAAGATGTACCTAGGCATTTATAGATAATAGCTTATACAGTTTGCAAACCATGGGCTTTAAAAAAAAGGCAAACCCTTCCCTTCATAAATATATCCTTCCCCTACCTAATTTCTAATGTATTGAAGATCAACATAGCACATGTCTTGGAAAAAAAAAAAAAAAAAGCTTTTGCAACAACTTATCCCAATGACCCAGACTATATTAATACTGTTAGTTTTATACTGCTGTTCTGAGATGCAACTGACATCAAACCTTACTCTTTACCCCAACTGTCACTGAAAAAGAGGGAGATCTTTCAGAGGATTTCTAGCAAAACCTTTTAACTAAGGTAAGTTCAACAGCTTTAGAGAATTGCCTTACAGATTTCAAAGCAAATGTAGACAGACTACAGTTTACCCAAAGCCTGCAACATTAAAGAACTCCCTTCCATGATTCAGATGAGAGGAATCTTCCTCTTCAGATGAGAGGAATCTCATCTGAAGTGTACTATTGAAGAACAGCACCAAGCTAATATCAAGATGGGATCCTGTTCAGATATTTAATCCTATGAAGAGTTGCAGAGATGAGACAGAGTAACTTCTCACAGCTATGAAGTCTGCAAAGGATGCAAAATTTTCCATTAATTCTTACTTATCACGGAAAGGACAAAATCTTTTACAATGAGAATCACAACAGGACACAGAACCTAGAAAGCAACCAACCCTTCATGCTTAAATTTAAAATTAATCCTCCAGGTCTAAGAAACCTCAGAAAGTCAAAGCTCCATGAATTCAGGGAATGAGGAGGAAGTAAAAGTAGAAACTAACAAAAGGTGACAGAAGTACAAATGCTTCTGTAAAACTAGAAAAAGAAATGCCATTTGCAAATACCATAATAATGTAACACTTTCAAAATCATTTCTTTATGGAGAGTTAAGTGGGTTTTCCTGCAACATTTATAGGGTTTTGGCGGTTAAGTCTTATACTCAGTTGAGAAAAAACTCTCAAAAGCAATTTTCTGAATATGATTTCAAAGCCATGCTATAGAAAATGGTTAACAATTAAGCCAATTCTGTCAGGGAAGTGGAAAACACATTAAGAAGTGAGCAATAAAAGGGCAATGAAGTGTTTCGACATAGGATATCCAGGCTGAATATTTCACCTGTCTAGAATCAAAGAGGAAGTCTGTGCTGAAGGCATCAATGAGCTCCTAAAAAACTATTTATAATTTTCAGTTGAGAAGTACCTACAATCTTTCTTCAGAGTAAGATATACTTAAACAAATACTTTGTAACGAGGATGATTAAATTAGAAATATTTTCCTGTAAGAACAAAAATCAAAGAAATTTACCTTTGACATGAACAGCTGTGATTACTACAGACCATTCAAAACTAGTCTTTCTTTTAAAGTTACATGTTGTTGCTGAAGTTTTACAAACATCAACCAAGTTGATACAAATGTCTAAATAGCTGCCACTATATTTTATTACAGTGAAGTAGAACTGTAGATTAACTGAAGAAAATAAAAACATGCTTCAAATTCAAATAATTTTATGTAAGTGAAGACTTCAAAGTAAACTAAAACCAATTTGGGATTAAAAAGAATATGAAAGTTTTGGGGCTTTTTTATAACATACTGTTACACTGTCTCCTACAGCAAAACCACATAATTTTGTTTTAGGGGCAAGTGTCTTGCATTACATTTGGCAATAAATAGGCAGAAAAAAAAGCAAACAAAAATCCCATGAATCCTCACAAGTATATAATTCATAATTATTCAGGGCAGCAAGTTTGTGCTGTGCCTTGTAAATTTGCCTGAAATAAATGTGTTTAAATAAAATCCCCAAAATCTATTTGGGTGAAATCTTGTCTTCAAAAGATCCCCTTATCACAGGCTTAGTGAAATCACTCAAGGAGTTACAGAACACCTTCAGCAAATTATGTAACTGCTTTGACATGTTTCCCAGGTTAAAAAATTTCCAGATTGCAGAAAGTTGTACTGTAGTTACACACAATTCCCTGCTAAAACTGTATAAGAGGAAGTGCATCTACAATGAATAACTTTCTTTTTTCAATACTAGAAACAGACTCACCCTCTACTTCTTGCCTTCCAAAAATCATCCACCACTTAACATTGCTAGTCTTTATTTAACATAAAAATAATTATGAAAGTATTGAAGATGTCCAACACTTATTTCTTAATGAGATATGAAACTCTGTTATTAAAAAGGTTGTAAATTTCCTGCTTCCCAAAAAAGCGCCATGTTCACACTAACCTTTTAACTAACAGGAACAGATGGGTCTCACTGGATACAGGCGTGATGGGGCATTGTGGTAGATCAAAAGAACATGTTGATTCTCATACCTCTGGCAGATGGACCAGTCAAAATTAATTTTAGACTAAAAATGTTTTGCTGCTTCTCAGTAAAAAAAGAGAAAATAAAAAAACCCACTCGGAACAATACGCTATTTTATACTTGCCATCAGAGCTCAGACAACAGCAGCTTTCACAAAGTTGGTACCATACATTAAAACCAATTACACAGACTTACTGTATGCCATTTTTAAGTCTGTGAATAATTTAGAAATTCCTGAAAACAGTAGCTTATAATGGAAGTGCTGACACAACCTTAACTACAGCAGTAAATGTGCTGCTATTACAAAGTTGTTATGGCAACTAGAAAGATCAAATTGAGAGAGAAACAAAGAATATGCATAAGCAAAACTTTAAAATCTTTGACGTGGTCCCCCACAAACTCTTCCAGATTTTGTGGTCACAGTGTTATTGCTCCTTACCTTTACAAAAAACAAAACAAAACAAAACAAACAATCCCAAAAAACCTGCAAAACTTGCCTTTAACACATGTGAGAAGTAGGGCTGCCAAAATAGTGTAAAATCCAGAACAAATCTAAGGTCGTAATCCATTTTGTTCTTGAACAGTCTATAAAATAGTGTCAGAAAAGGTATCTGGCCAGAATCTGGCGAGCACATATTCACCAGATATCACAAGTCAACAAACAACAATTATGCAAAACTGTTCAGTCTTCAACACAGTTCCATAATCTGTTACCAATCTGAATAGTTTATTAACAGCAACCTGCTGTAATTTGGCTGAATCAAACAGCACATTCACAAATACTGATCCATTAATTAAAATGTGATTAAAAATATAATTGAAGCTCATATATTTGTGAAACAATCATTACTTACCCTTCCTAATACTGTGTTAAACAAAAGCAGAAATCTTTGGCTGTTTCTAATATTGAAATAATGGGGGAAAAAACATACCAAGGCAGTAAAATTTTAATACACAAAAATGCTCAAATTATGATTTCTAAAACAAATTCATTAGAATCTGTGTCAGCACACCAGTTACCTTTCTCAAAAAAAAAATTAATAGTTTAATTGCAAGTGTCATTCTTGCAAAATTTCCAACAAAATGTATCTAGCAACCAACAGCAATAGAAATAGTGTTAAATTATCATTATTAGGAGTAGTGGTACACATTTTTATTACAGCACTCTGTCCAAATTCATCTACTAGCAACACTTTGACTTGAAAAGTAGAAAACAAACTATTTCTCTGTCTTTTCAAAGAATTTCATATTAAAGCCACTTTGTCTCAAGTCTACCTTTACTGCCATAACTAAAATCTAGGAAACACAAAAGCCCTTAGATGTGTGACATGATAAGAGTTGTGCTAAGTACTTTTCTCACTCATTTCCTAGGTAACAAAAACGCCTTTTCTTTGAAGCTATCTCATTCCATTTCTCTTTTGAGCTTGTTGATCTATATCATTTTCCAGACTACCGGAAATACCCATTAAATGAGAAGACAATCAATTTTAAGAATTGCCTAAGCATGTACTTTCACTGAGAGCTAGCAGATATTGCTGTTAAATTCAAAATAATTTTAAGATTCAGGTTGACACGTTTTTAAGTCAAAAATTATTCAGTGTTAATTATTCAATTGATTTCAAAATTTTAAAACTTTGAAGATTGTTTTTTATTTTCAGACACAATGTATTCTATATTAAGCATTGGAAAAAATAGTTTTGCAGATGAACTTCATTTATCTGGAAGATAATCAAATAATCCACTGACAAAAGAGAATTATTTAATCTGTAATAATCAATAATTATGGATATGAGATCACAACAAATACATAAACCACTTACCCCCCTAAAAAAAAGCGATTGATAAAAGAAGGCAAAAGAGTATTTTGTTCACAAAGGCAAGAAATATTTCTAGGCAACAAAAGCAGAAATAATGATGACATTTTCTTCAGAACATTAGTTCTTCAGCAATTTAAAAATTCTGATAAATACACCACTTTTCTCTGAAAAGCAACCACTAGTTATCAACTTGAAGCAGGTAATCTTACAGCTCTCTAAAAGCTGAATGACAATATTCAGAAGAAAGGTAAAAATAGAATTTACATGTGCATAGTTGTTTGTTAGATAAATGGTAAATACTTGATAAAATTCTCAAAAACGGAAAATGCATACAAGTGTTCTCTAACACTATGTCTTGTTTTAGGATTTTTTCAAATTAATTTGTAATTAATTTACAACATTAGTGATTATGACACATTTTATAACTTGTAAAATTGGTTCACTGAGATAGAGCTTTACTGATCACTCAGTCTTATTAGAAAAATGTTTTTTCCAAGATATTTGATGAATTACTTTCATACAGTGGCAGTAATATTTGGCCTTTAGGACTTGAAGAATCCATAATTATTAATTGTGAATGGACTAAGACAGACAACACATGGCTTAATACTATTTGCAAAGCTACAAGCTTTGATACTGTAAATATTAAATAACACTGCGAGATTCCAATGAAATTTCAGTGAGCTTTCAAATCAAATGCTCACACACTTAAAACACAAAATGTTTTTAAGAAAGCATTCTGCTAACTTCTTATGCAATGTTTAAAATGCACTCTCCTTAAAACAGGTAAGTACATTATTCACCCTAGATCAAATTTTCAGGTGCAGAGTTTCAATCCATTGTTAACTAAAGCTACATAGTAGTTTTTTTGTGCATAAGACCACTCAAAAAAAAACAGGAACTGAAGCAGAAGTCTGTCCAAGTACAGGCCTTTTGCCTCACTACAAAGTTAACTCTTCAGCTGTCACGAAGTTATACAGAAGACAACATGCCTGTGATCCAAATGAAATGAAGTAGAGGGATGTAGCCAGTCCCCTGTGATTCCTTACTACTGGCTCAGAGGTGTGAGAACTTCATGTCAACTGATGTTATTTATGGACGTGGAATCCCTCATCAGGCCACCCTCTGAGTCCAAGGTAACCCAGCTCTGCAAGGAAACAGTTCCCTAGTGCAGCACTGACTGTCACGCAGTAGAGATAGCCAGTCACAGGATGGACTAAAGGCCCTTTGGAGTGCCCAGTGGTGTGTGCTTGAAGATTTTGCTACTTCAATCATAGCAGCAACATTCTCCACCACAGATCTTGATATATCCACTTTGGTCATGCAGCTTATGTATAACTTATTCCTGTTGAAGACTGACCAAACAGAAAAGATTTTCAGAACACCATGCTAAAAAATACAATTCTTTGTGCTGTATTCAAGGTTGAAAATTTTAACCACCTTCATATTCAGTGTTTGAATTCTTAACACCAATCATGTCTTATCCCAGACTAAAGTTGCACATCAGGATGCCAGAATTATTGTCATCCCCTAAATTTTAACATGCTGCTTTTATCCGAGTTATCCTCATCCTCATCTCCCAGTGTGAGACAGCAGAATACTTTTGATACTAACACACACATAGCTCAGTTTACCTTATCCTGAAGAGGGGAAATAAGTGGGAGATTATAGATATAGATGATATAGATAGATATATAGATATAGATATAGATACAGATATATAGATATAGATATAGATATAGATATAGATATAGATATAGATATAGATATAGATATAGATATAGATATAGATATAGATAGATATAGATGTGTGTGTGTGTGTGTGTGTATAAATTATTTTGTTCTTCAAGACTTCTTCAGGGGATAATCACAGGGGATATTTGAGTCCTCTGTTTTGGGATTTGCAAAGCAGGAAGCAGACCAGGCTAGTGTTTGTCTCCCAAAAGATTATGGGAGAATACAAAGGTCGTGTCTTGTTAGATTCCAATTACATGGGAGGTTTTCATATCAACACTTTTATGAAATATGGTAATAAATTTAGGACACTTTCAGTTCAGCTTGGGCACCAACTCCAGGCATGGACTGTATATGTGAAGACAGAAATCATGAGAGAGAAAGTGTTAATATTATTTCAGAAAGTATGCCTCATTCCAGTACTTTCAGCATGGACTTTATATCATCTACCCATTGTATCCTTGGCAACTCGACTTGTTATCTAAAGAGAAAAAACTGACAACTTAGATTTAAAGTTACAGCTATCATATATTTCTAGGCTTGGATTTGGTCTAGAGCTAGATAGAATACAAGCTAGAGACAAAAATATTCCAAAAGTTATTTGATGTGATATAAGGGCATAAGAGTGCTCATGATTTTTGACTGGATAAGCTAGAAAAAGCTTTATCCAGATGCTCTCTACCATTCCATAACAAGGAAGATGAAGATTAGTTAAGTTTTCCTCTTTTGCAATGAGAGAAGTTCCTCAGACTATAAAAGTACAAACCAACAGAATTAGCCCTTTCTCCCATCACCTTTTTGGTGGGGTTTGTATTTCACCCAGGTTTTAAAGTAGTCATCATCTTATCTCTTCTTCACCTTCAAGGTACAGAAGGCAAAAAAAAAGAAATAAATTGATTGTAAACATTTTCTTGTCAATAAATTTTAAAAGAAAAGTTACACTAAAGAAGATTCTGAGAGGAAAAAAAAAAACTCTATTTTGAGGAAAAGTTCTAAACATTGCATTATTTTCCCCGCAATCATCATACACTGCCCTTAACAACATTGATACTGCAAATGAAGATTTTATCCATCATACTTTGTATTTATGAAGACTTATGCTACACTGAAGTGAGTTCTTCAAAATATATTATTTTTTCAATATTAGCCTTGAGAGAGCAGTTCCTCAAAATTAAATCACAGAATTTAAATTTCTAAATTAATTAGAAATGCATTTGTGAGTGTCTATAATACAAAGTGTGTAATGAGTTTGACAATAATCTTCATACAGAGAATCCTTTGAAAAACATTTTTTTAAATGTTAAGGTTTCCTTTTGCAGAGGAGAGGAAAAAAAAAAAAAAGAAATGTGTGGGTTTAATCTATAAATTAAGTTATAAATGAAAACGTACAAGACAACAGCCAGGCTCCCCAAATGAAAGGCTACATGAAGCAAAACACAAACCACAATTTTTAAAGGAGATCCGTTAGAAAACATCTTTTTTATACAAAGCTAGCTTTGAATAGACCTTAACCTGACTGGAGTTTTTAACCCTATGAATGACATCCACCCTGTCAAAACAGCTCTGGTCTGTTTTACCTGATCATATCCCAAAACAGCAGGGTTTTTCCTGGTTTGTTTCTTAATGAAAAGCTGCTAAAACACAGAGAACCTATCAAACCTAGTATTATCCTCTGCTGCTTTTTTCTTCTAGTACACACTGCCGTCCATCAGAAGAAATAATTACTGGTTCTATTATGTATGAAAGTGTCATCCTGTCAGTTCAGCGACTGCTCTGAATAGCTCATATCTGCCACTCATTGATGCCATGCGTGCTCACTGTCCTGAGAGATGACAAAACACTACACCCTTTAGGATTTTTTTCCCCCTCTCTCTAAAGCAGCATTTCACATCTGTGTCTGACAGAAGCATGAGGAGCTGAGAGAGGCAGACCTTCATCATCCTTCACAGAATAATGTTGCATGGATTAAAAGTTAAGATCTGATGTCTACTGATCCTGTATATTTCCTACAAAAATCTAAAATGTGGAAGCTACAAAAATGTGAAGGGAAATAACTTTTCAGTGTTGGAACAGCACCAGAAAACAGATGGAATTCACTGGATAGCAAATATTTAAATGATTTTTTAGATGGGTGCTGAATACTTGAGTTAACTGGGGTCGGTGCATTTGCTTTTTTCTTATTTTGTTTTTGGTTGGGAGGGAAAGATGCAAAGTTCACAGGTCCTTTCTGTTACCTGATCAGGGTAGAATTAACAAAAATCCTGAATGGAGAAGAACTCAAATACTGAAGATACCTGGAAATAAACTGGAAACAACCAATACCACAAGAGCAAAGCAGCAGTGAACAAGAAGATGCTGTGAAAAAGAAATCACAAGACGAGAGTGCACAATGCATTTCAAATAGAAAAAAAGCTTCCTATCTGCTGAGTGAGTCTCAGTATATTCTGACAGAGCACAGACAAAGCTTCAATCAAGTATCTCCTAGGTAAGTTTTTATTTCATATTTGATTGTTTGTCACATCAACATATACTTTAATGTACTAAAAATAACTCAATTAATTTAAAATTCTTTATACTAACACTGAAGTTTAAATTTTTCAATGACAGATGTTTGATGTTCTTAGATTTCCTATACTGTAAAAATAACATCTCTCTTTTGATGCTAAGGTTATTCAAAGGAAAAACTCTTAAATCATCTCTTGACTTAGACCAGATTGAAATATTTCCTAAGATTTAAATCCTTCAAAATATTTTAATACATATTTGCATGCATGGCTGTTTAAGAAAGAATTTTTTTAAAGCCATGCTTCTCTTATTAGTACCACAAAACATTTACTGCACTTCATTATCTATTTAATCTGGCAAAGCAAACAACATTTTGCACCACAGCAGCAGATGTAAGAGGATATCTTTTATTACAGAATAATAAATCTCTGTTTATATAAAAGAATATTAAATACAGGTAGAAGTGTTGATCAGTTATTTATGAAAGGTAAACTACAGCACAGTGAGGCAACAGCACCATGTTAATGCACCCCAAGGTACTGTGTACAGAGTGTCAATAAGAAGACTGGACATCCGTCCCCAAGTTAAACTATAAAAAAGAAGGTGCAGGTCATCTCATTTTTTCCTTCATTTACAGCATTCACATGAGTCACATAGACATGAATTCAACATGAAAATATCATGCAAAACATTTCAGAATGAGAATCTACCATCTATTAGGGCTTGAAAAATGAACACTATACCTTTTAATCAAAAAATTACACTTAGAAGTCACAGAGAAAGATACATTTGCTCAGATACAAAACCTCCCACAACCCTTGAAATTAAAAAAGCATTAAGAATTTTATATCATTTAACATACCATTTACATTATCATATTGGTCAATATTTTGTAATCAATAGCAGCTTTGAAAAACTACATCTTTGCTACTGTTGTCTTTTATTGTTTTCGCACAATTTTTTCTATTTATTAAGATGCAACATTTCTTCTAGCATTGTTATAAGTATCTCCTCTACTTCTCTTTGTATCACTTCCCTTGTTTCTATTTAGCACATCTGATTATATGATATTCTTATTTAACATAACCTTCAGTTCTTTGTTTTTTTTTTTTCTTTTTATGTTTTGCTAACTTACTGAAACAATATCTCTCTTACCTGATGCTTGCTAAAGGCAGACTAATTTGCCATTCACAAATACCCACTATGAACCCTTCATCTATGCACAAGCATTTAAGAATTCTAGCAAGTGCTAGAAAACTGGACTTACTTTCCAAAGACTGGTAGAATAGTATGAGACTAAAAAATTCAAGTTGATATGAGACATGACTCATTGTAGTATAAGGAACAACAACATACTCCCCAAATAATGGCAGGACATGTGAAACAACTTCTGCAAGAAAGGAGTCATCTCATGCATATTAATGTGACATAATTTATATATCTGAAACTTCTACTAGTCACACTTTTCACTGCCATGGTAGGGGGAAAACCCATTTCTCTAAACATACTTAAGTCTTCTGCTTAATACAGGCAAAGACATTTCTATTATCCTAACCCCTTCCCATTTTCCCATTTGCTGTATTTAATGAGAACTTGATGGAATTTTTGCTAGTGCGCCCATAACTCAGCCATTTTGTTGTTGACAGGTTCCAGCAGTCTCTATACTTCCCCAGTTTCTGTCCTTTTTCTCTCAATCATTTTTTCCCATGTCTCACTTCACATATCACCCTGATCCAGTAAGAATTCCTCCTGCCTCCTCACAGGCCCTATACAACATGCACTGATACTTTGTCTCACATCCAACACACCAGGAAAAAATCATAAGTGAGGAAGTAGGTTCTGTACAATATAAACTAAAATAATATGGCTGTAAGTTTCAATAGAACTAGTTCATGATTTCCATCATTTGAACCATCAAAGCCTACTATAACTCAATAATATTTGCAACAAGCAGCAAATGCAATACAGCTTCTGTCAGCTGACTTCAGAAGACAGCTTTGTATCTGCTAGATGTGGTTCAGAGTTGGATATTAAAAAAGAGAGAAAAATAAGAACTGGAATTCAGCCTTTGTTTCTCCAAGTACTGCTCTCACACTAGAAGTTTTGTTAACATGAATGTTTCCTGAATTTTTTGCCTTCTCTTTTGCAAAAGATACTGCTTATCATGGCTTAAAACAAAAACAAAACAAACAACACACCCCCCCAAAAAACCACCACTCCAAACTGTAACCACGCCAGCTAACCAACATCCTTATTTAAGAAAAATCAGGTGATTATTCAAAGAAGATCTCAAAAGGCTTACTCAAAAGTTTGTGTTTTAGAAACTTCTGAACTGAGAACTGCACTTAAGGCTTTTTAAACTCTGTTGAAAATATGAGAGGGCTAAGAACAAGTGGAAAGCTTAATTTTATGAAGAAGAACTGGATACAACTAATATTTTTTTCAATATGTAATATTTTTAAAAGGTGGATTTTTTCAGATGTATTCATTAATATTTTTAAATCATCAAGACAAATGCTATTTTTATTTTATGTGCTTTATTTCTCTCATTTATCCTCAAAGAATTCAGATGTATTAACAAACAGTTTATTATTAGTTCCAAAACCTAACCTTCCAGGAAACCAGAAACAAATATGAAAGAATTACAGAATATGCTGAGCTGGAAGGAACTCACAAGGATCATTGAGTCCAACTACTTCCCCTGTACAGGACCATGCCCGAGAATCATACGGAGTGACCAAGAGTCACAAAGTATTTTCCAAAATGTGTAGTTATGTAAAATCGTATCACCTGAAAGCAATAAATCAGTATGTATTTCTCCACCTTTATCGTAATCAGTAGTTTAAGGATCACTAAGCATCTGACAAGGATATCTTTCTTTTCCACTCTGAATTGAGTTGTTTGTATATGTGAAATGAATAAACCACATCACAAAATAACAACAGGCAATTTCCCAAAGACAGTACATCTGCTTAGCAAAATGGCACATGTGGTCCATACGTATGGGACCCCCTTCCCAATTAATTCAACAAGTTACAAACATTAGAGTGGTAAGATATGGTTTAATAAGTCTTTTAAAAATCATGTGAATTAGACACAAACCAAAAGTGCCAATTGCCTGTCCTGGGCAGTTATCAGCTAAAAGAAATCCACAAATAGGAGCTCACACTCAGAGATACATATATTGCTGAGATGTTAGCCTGTCTTCTGCATTCACGTTCATGTCTATCAAGACTACTATGTTACAGGTAAAACATAAGGCACATTTACACTTCCACCCTCTTATTAAATGAGCTCATATAAGCTAATAGAAAGTAAGGAGCAAAATCCAGAACTTATGCTCCTATTGTCAAATCACTGATGCAGTAAATCTATTATTTCACCTTGAGTTACAAAGGAACACAAAATTCACCATGGCCATTTACATCTCTCTCAAGCCCTTCAATAAATAATCCCCTGACTCCAAAAATTACTGTAATGAGAAAAAAGGCACTAAACCACTTCAAACCATTAGCACTATAAATACGTGAGGGTAATATTATGCAGTACTGCCAACCAGGTGGAAAGAGCTATATTTCAAAAAGCCAACCTGACTGATATTGGTTATATTCATATATATATATATTTTTTTCATCTACATTCTTATTTTTTTAATATATATTCATATCTAGAGAGTTGATGGTTTTGGGTTTTTTTGTTGTTGTGGGGTTTTTTTGTTGATTTTTTGTTGTTGTTTTTTTGGGTTTTTTTGGATGGTTGGGGGGCTTTTTTATTTGTTTGGGGGGGTTGTTTGTTTGTTTGGGGTTTTTTTGAATAAATAAGCAGAGCCAGTTCACACAAAACCAGTATATGGCTAAAGGTGACAATGCACAGAGCAGACATTTGGGCCTCTATCAGTACAAACTCTGATTTAAAACAGAAGCACAAGGACCTACATACATTTATATACTGGCATATATATATCTTTTTTACAAACATTTAAAACTGGCAGATATAAACTGCTTTGGGAAGGGTCTGATACAGAGCAGTATCTGCATAAAAGGAAGCTTTGTTTCAGCAGATGTAACTGTGTGTTCCTGGCAACTCAACCTGCAGCCCAACAGCCCCACAGACATCTGCTCAGCTAATTCCTCTTTCTTTGTGATACCCGGTCCTGGACCAACTTTTAGGTCCCGCAAGGGCTGGCTCCACACTTTAAATCTCAATTAACCAAACCTGTATCAGCTTTTTCATTCTTTTTTTTTTTTCCAGAATTGATATCAAGTTCATGGATCTACAGTTATTTAAACAGTTCCATTAGATAGCATTTTTTCACTTCTAGAAAGACATTCCCTAGTGTTCTTCAATATTCCTGAAACTATGTGACATTAAAAATACCCATTTGTGTAGTCTGCCTCAATGAGTAGGATTGATGCTTTAAAAGGAATCCAGCTTGCTATTCCTCTGCTATATACTAATATATCAACCAGTGGTGAGGCCATCAAGAGTGCTAAAAATCTTAAAATTACAGAAAAATGAATTTTTTATGGAACCTCAATACCTTCCAACCATTTCAAACTGAAACCATCTCAAACTTTAATGACCAATTTAGTGATTCTGCAGCTTACAAACAGGGAAGAAAGAAGTACATCACTTGGGAAAGGTCACCAGAAGCTCCCTACAGCCCCAAATTCTGCACAACAATAACCAAGAGTGTGAGCCTAGGGATGACTGAAAACAGGGCATACACAGAAGGATACTATCTCAGAATTATTCTGCCTGCCTCCAGATATTTGAAGTTCAGAGATTTTTTGAGCCTGAGATAATGCCTTATTTTTAAGATAACCCTCAAAGTATTTTTCCAGTTGTTTTTGAACCAGCAAAAAAATTCAGTTTCCACAAGATCCTGTGAGAAATTTCCATATTTAATTTTGAGTTACATCAAAAAATACATTTGTTGTGAATTTGCTGGCGGGTAGTTCCATCCAATATTCCCTACTTCTTCCATTAGCAGAGACAATAATTATTTCTTATTTGTTGTATTAATCCTTCCGTGATTTCACAAAGGGCTATAGCATACTGTTCTCATCTGCCCTTGCAGTTGAAAACCTCTATTTTACTCTTCTCATACCATCCTTAGCCATGACTTACATGTAAATTCCTCCATACTGCTGGTTGCCCTGCTGGCTTTGCTGTATCTTCTCAATACTACTGTTTCTTTGTGGAGCTTCCGGGATCCAAAGTGCAAAAAGCTACCCAATGTGCTTGCGTCATGATTTATGTGGTGACACCATGATGTATTTTCTGTTTTCTTCTCTATTCTTTTCCCAGTTTCTGTAGTTCACTTGTTTTCAACTAAGGAGGAAAAACAATCATCTAAGATGACTTTAAATGTATAGGGACTGTGTTTACATGCACATATACATACTGTACTTAATCTTCATCTGCAGAGAATTTAATCAGTCATTTTTGTGGGTTTTTTTTTTTCAGACCCAGTACTGACCCACAACTCTCTGCAGTCCTCAGGCTACACAGAATTAGAGGAGAAATAAGATACAGACTTCTTTTAAAAGTGAACGTAACAACACATCAGATCAATGCAAGACCTTTAGGTGATTCTCCACCCCTGAAATTCACAGAACCACAGAATGGTTGGGGTTGGAAAGGATCTCAGGAGATTATCTAGTGCAACCTCCCTGCTAAACAAGATTAACCTAAAATGGGTTGCACAGGAACTGGTCCAGGCATGTTTTGAGTATCTCCAGAGAAAGGAGACTCCACAGACCCTCTAGGCAACAGTTCCAGTGTCCTGGCACCCTTGAAATAGTTTTTTTCTCATATTCAGATGAAACTTCCTGTGTTTCAGTTTATACCTGTTGCCTCTTGTCTTGTCACTGGACACTAACTGAAAAGAGTCAGCCCCATCCTCTTGTCACTTGTCCTTCAGATATTTTCATATGCACTGATGAGGTCCCCTCAGTCATCTCTTTTGCAGGCTGAACAGGTCCAGCTCCCTCAGCATTTTCTCATCAGAGGTGCTGTCTTGCTGCCCCTTCACTGGACCTGCTCCAGGAGCTCCCTGTCTCTCTTGTCCTGAGGAGCCCAGAACTGGACACAGCACTCCAGGTGAGGCTCACCAGGGCTGAGCAGAGGGGCAGGATCACTCCTGGCCATGCTCTTCCCAATGCAGCTCAGGATCCCATTGGCCTTCTTGGCCACAAGGACACACTGCTGGCTCATGGACAGTTTGTTGTCCACCAGCACCCCCAGGCCCTTCTCCCCAGAGCTGCTTCCCAGCAGCTCAGCCCTCAGTCTGTGCTGGGCCATGGGGTTATTATTCCCCTGCTGCAGGATCTTACACTTACCTTTGTTGAATTTCATTAGGTTCCTCTCTGCCCAACTCTCAAGCCTGTCTAGGTCATGCTGGATGGGAGCACAACACTCTGGGGCATTGGCCACTCTCAGAGTTTGGTCCTCTGTCCCTCCATGCAGGTCACTGAACAGTAAGTTCAAAAAGACCCAGTACTGAGCCCTGAGACACAATGCCAGCTACAGCCCACTGACTGGCATAGTCAGTGCCACTAACTAGACTCTGTGGCACTGATCACAATCTTCCAAGGTCTGCCATCCTGCCAGTTCTCAATCCAGCTCTCCACTCACTCATCCAGCCTGCATTTCCTGAGCTTAACTCCGAGGATGTTATGGGACACATGTCAAAAGCCATGTCAAAGTCAAAGCAGACATGTTTAAATCAAGACTGACAAGAGCTTTTGACAGTAGCTGTACTAAGAGATGTGTGCAAAGTCAAACACTAACTAGTTCACAACTTGCTTTGATGACTGCTCTTGTTATTCAGAAAACTTCACCCAATCACAAAGGGTTTCCTGGCTTTGTAATCTATGAATTTTACTGGCCGTGCCGGGGTTAGCCTGTCATGTAAGATTTGAGAGAACCTTGCCCACTATCTTTCAAGTCAGTAAGGAATTTGAGCTAGAGAAAGAAACAACAGCAAGTTTCCCTCCCTCAAATTTGTACCAAATTTTACTGAAACTGTTGGTTTTTTTTTTAATTATGCTTGCTTTTTCACGTATTTTGCACGTTAAAAAATGAAGGAACCATACTTGATGTTTCTTGGCAGTATTTTATCTCTATCATCTAAAAGCAAATAACAGCAAATATTATTTCATTAACAATTAAATTACATATGTTTTAAAAACATCTTGCAAGGAGAGAAGGAAATGGAATAATTTCTAAGTTTAGTTGTGCCCAGCTGTCAGAACAGAGGTTTATTATTTTAATTCATGCTAAAATTTGGACCATAAATATTCTTTTCCCCTACTGAGCAAACAGGTCTTTAATTCATACTCCCTATTTTGCTTCCCAAATGGGTTCTATTGTTCCCTTCCTCAGGTTTGTATAGTCACTGCAGCAGTAGATAATGGTAGTATGTTAAAATACTTTAAAGTAGAAAAAATTGCAAATAGAAACCCCCAAAATAACAAAATACTCTTCTATTAATAAATGAACAGACAAAAGAAGATTCACATGCTCTGAAAGAGAAACTATTCTGAAGCACAGGCACTAAACACAAATAATCACTAGGGGTTTTTTGTTGTTGAGTTGTGAGTTGGGTTTTTTTAAACAAAAAGATAACATGACAAAATCAAACACTTTAGACACTTTAAAATGTTTTGTCTCTAGTTAAATGTTACTTCACACAGAGATATTTATAAAGACCATTTTTTTGACAAGCTAAACTGTGCTTGTAAGGTAAAGGTATGAGATCTGATATTTTGTGAATATCATACCTGAAATTTTGTGATCTTTCAGATCACATTTCTACAAATTAATTTAGTCATCTCATATTTGTAGGCAATTTTCCTCTAAGAGGCTAGATTATTCTTCCTGGAGATTTCTACTCCTCCTTCTTACTCTTCCTCCTCCTCCTTTTATCATAATCAAATACAACTCAGAGAAATAAAACTGTGAGACGGAAAGAGGATATATAAAACCAAGAGTAAGGAAACAATTAATAAAGCATTATGAAATTAATAACAGAAGAAACATAAAAGAAGGGGCAGACAGAACCATGTGAAGTTACACAAAAGAAAATTTAAAGCAAGAAAGGCTGTAGACTCTTACTTGCACCAGAAAATTTACTTGTTGTCAATATTATAACTGCAAATGTACATTAAGATGAATCAGAAGTAGGCATCTGGATTTAATCCAATTTAACCCAATACACATGGATGTTACCACCCTGACTATTATCAATAGCAATTCCAGTATTTTACTGATTCTGCAAGATCTTTCCCTTCTCACCAGCTGTTCCATTTCATGTTCCTGCCAACTCTTTTGCACCATTCATGTAGTCAAATCAGGCAATGAGATCCATATCTGGTGATGGGCCAAAATCCATAATATCACTGGAGTGTCTTTCAGACTTATTTCTTCTGAGGGGAGATGACCTTAGTTTATTATCAAGGGCAGAAACAAAATATAAAGCGATTTCAAATTCTGTCATGCCAAATTCTATCTTAACAACTTTTAAAACATTAAGCACACCTAGAAGGAAAAAAAACAAACTAACAAGGCTCCATTGTAAGGAAGTCACGGGAAAAGTGCTGTTTTCCATTAGAAGCATTTGGTGTATTTCCTTGGGCATTGGAAAGGTTACAGTGAACACAGCAAAGAGAGTATCTTTAGCTGAATAATACAAATTGCATAGACTTGCTGTCTGGAACCATTACTCATATACCCCTAGAACTGTATTTACTCAAAAAAAATCTAACTCAGATAGCCTCCTATCACCAGTGAACTGTCAATTTATGACACTTGGCTTTCTAAAACTTCCATTCTGCCAGCATTTTCCCAGCAGAAGGTTAGGAAAGTGTCTTGAATGAAAATTTCATTGCTATAAATATCTGCAAATAAGGCCACTAGCCTTTATGACACAAAATTCAATAGAATTATATCATGATTTCAAATAATTCCCATCTTGAAATAGTTCTTCCACCTTTCCCCCTTTTATTTTGTAGCAAGCTGATATACAATTTTCAGTGACACATTTTCTGTATATTGAAGCACATGCATATACTCAAACAAAGAAATCCATTTTATCACAGGCTTTTTCCAGTCAACAGTACACAAGAAAGTAAAGAGAGTATGATTACTTTTACAATCCAAATTATCTGCAGCATATTCAGAAATACCGTGCTTTATAAGCTCAGACAATAAGTGTGTACTGTCAAAGGAAGGTCATCTGATTCACATTCCAGTAAAGGTTGAAAATTAGTCAGAATCAAAGAAAATATAATTCTTCCCCACTTGCACCCTATTCTGACCCTCAAACATGACTTTTATTAAAAGAGTTTTTAGTTCACAATTTTATACATGCAAGGGCTTGGTTTGCAAGACAGGACAACAAAGGGATACAAGGAATTCCCTTGAGGCTGGAATAGAGCTCTTGTTTTAAAACGAGCTTTGGCAAAGCTCAATATGCCTTTGACATTCTTCAGGAAAATTACTCAAATCTAGACAAAAAATAAGCTGTTTCAGAAAAAAAAAAAATCTTTTAATGCTAAGAAGAGCCATCTTCCTATACAACACCCAGAAACGCTGAAGATGCCACTTCCCTGATGAGCTGAGTGACCAAAAAATAGGCAAGAGAACATAGAACAGATGAGGAACCAACAAGTGATTTGGACAAAAAATTGAGGCAGGGGAAGGGTAAAGAGAAAGCCTAGAGACTAGAAACTGGATGTAGGAATTCTTGAGCAATAGGATGAGTCCCAGGAAAACCTCAAAATTAATAGGTATGACTAAAGCACACTAAAACCAAAAGCAGGACAAGGAGAGCCCAAGCCATCAAGACCAGATTTGAGGAGAAATTTCAGGATTACACATGGAATAAGAAAGGAGCAGCTATAAATGAGATTAAGGAAGAAACAGGTACTCCATATCCTTTACAGCACTGTCTACTTCACAGCCCTTCTTTGACTCCAAAACTGATGCTTAGAAACAGCAGTGTTACTTGCAAATGAATTTCTGACACTATTGCTAGAACAGGTTTTGCTGTCTCTTCTGATGGTGGTTCACATGCAGGCTGATCACACTTCTTTGGAACATGAATCAATGAACAAGGAAACATTCCTATCACAGTTATTTTGTTTGTTAACAGATATTAGGAATAAATGCACACTTATGAGAAACAGAACAGCAAATGCAGTCTGGTTTCTACAATTAAATTAATCTGCTACATCAGATAATCTTATCATTTTTTATCATAAACAAAAACTTCTAGCTTTAGAAAACTGTAGAATTTCTGGTTCTATTTTGTTTCTTTCTCTAATGTAAACTGCTGAGAGATGGAACAAAAATGCTATGATTAAAACAAGCACAGCTCTTCCAAATCAATCAACATCTTTTAGTATTACCATAGAAGTGATATCTATTAATGCCATTATTGGAAAAGAATCAGTATTTTATCAACAGGCAAAAGAATGTCTCTACTTTAGAAAGTTTACAGTCTAATTCAGGTGATTGAACAGTGGTCAGAATGTAACAGAATCAAAAGTGTAAAAAGGAAACCAAAAGAAAAAAAATAAAATCAATCAAAAGTAATATGCAGCAATAATGAAAATCAAAAAGTTTTTTAAAAATTCAAAGTAGTGAATGGAACAAAATAAATAAAAAGCAGCAAAAGTAGGAGAAAGTGAACAAGAATGTCATGGTAATAACACACTGAACTTCGGAAATGAATACTGGAATAAGAAATGTACAATCTGAATACAAGAGTCAGAGTAATTCAGTTTTGGTTAGGGGATTTCAGTGCCAGAAATGTCAGAGATGGATGTGGTAGAAACACAGATGACCAAGATAAGGCCTAGTCAGGCAGAACAGTTTTAGGGGCTTTGTGAAAACAAAGGATATTGTTAAACTAGAGAAATAGTCAATCAGGTGAATAGACATTTTTATCTAGGTCTCAAGCCTACAAATTCAAGTAGTGTACATGAGAATAGCAAGACACGAATAAGGACAAATTGCTCCACATTTAAACATACTGATTTGTGATCTCACAACCAAAGCATACTGCAACACAATTCAGCAGAATTACCATCAATATGAAGTACCAGAAAAAGATTAAGGACCCAGTGCTAGAGAAGGATATTGGTCAGAAAACCTTTTAAATCCTGAAATCTGGAACTTCACAAATAAATGACTGCACTCAAGATGTGAAAAATTAAAAGAATGGGGAAAAGCTCACCACACTGATTTTAATGGGAACAAAATTTAACCCCTTTAGTCTGTGAATCTCACTCTATTCAATTCTAAATCACAAAGCATCCAAATTTCTCTGAAATACTGAAACCAGTACCATAATTACTTATCAGTAATTATACAGTACTACCACTGATACGTAAAGCCACATAGTTCTAAGATATCAGAACATTAAAATGAAGAAAGACATGTTATCCTTTATTTATATTCAAATCATGGAGTCACATTATACTTCCACACTTCAATCATAGTTGTGGTTATATTTTAGATAAAACTTAGGAGAGAAAAAGGAACAGATATGAAAGCATATATAATGAGCACAGCCTACCTATTACAGGAAAACACATTTATCAAGAAAATGTAACTAATACTTAAAATCTGGCATGTCTTATTTTTAGNTCTGATTGGAAAAAAAAAATTCTGTAATGTTAGGAACAGTTTAGGAAGAGGCACTGAGCAGATGGAGAACAAGCTTTCACTGATGCCAAATCCTGTGATTTCAATGCTAATCTTTATTGTGGAAGATTTTTTTTTCTGTTTGTTTGGGAGAAGAAAAGGAGTACAGGAGAGACCATTTTTTTGTTGATTTCAGATACCTACAGGTCCATAAGCCAGAAGTAGTATCTTTTAGGTCTAGTAACAAGTCCAAAGTTGCAGACTGCCCTGTTGCAAATAAAATATGTGCAAGTGGAAATGAGACCACTTGGATATGAACCCTCCACAGATGGGAAATATCATCTACCAGAGGACCATCAAAAAGGGAATGAAAGTTCTGATGTGCTGAAATGGGGTTGGAAGGAAAAGCAGGATAGGAGAGCATGTCATGGAAACTCAGAGAATCTTTAGGGAATGAGGCAGTGAAAAACAGAGAACATAAAGAAAGATGCAAGTAAAGCACATACCCCACCTATTTATGTCAGGAGCACACAAACTAGCAATATTTAATTGACCTGTTACCAACCCTTAGTGCAACAGTGCAATCACCTTTCAAGATCAGTAACCTGGCACCTGTATCTTAAAGGTGATGATAAGTGATAAGAAGTAACCAATAATTCTATGTTCCACACAGAGGTCATGTCTCTTGGGAAACAGTAAGAACATGGAAGTTTTGCATTCTTGGCCAATTTCTGGCCAAGAAGTAGCTGAGTTGTCAAGCAAGTACCACTGAAAAATGGGACCCTGATATATACAGTAATCCAAATCACCAATGAGTTAGGCATTTCGGTAAAGAAAACCAATTTTCAGCTATTCTCCATAGTTTTAAAACTCAAAGGACTCTTTTTTAGTACTTGAACTACGCCCTGCTATTGGCATTCTTTTTGCTTGAGCAGAATTACCATTAAAAAAAGAAAACTGATTTACTCTTCACTTAATTGTTTCTTTTTTCAAAAAAACTTGGAAAACTCTCTACTTGAGATAAAAAAGTTAAAGGAAAACCTACTTTTAATGCAAGTCTTGCTCCACAAGTTTATCTGTTTAGGTTTTTCAAGATGGCCAAAGGTCTTTTGTGTACTTTGAATTCTCAAGCATGTACTGACCATGCAAATGACAAAAATGCAGCAATGTATTGCAATAGACATATCAAAATTAAACAAAGACCCAAAAGAAAGATGTTAAAAAACCAGATCAAGTGTTTAGGGAAAGGAATGCAAGTGTTACCTCATAATTCTTATTCCTATTGCTCATTACTATTATGCTCCAGTGACTGTTCTTTTGATTTTTATTCTACATTTTTTATTGTATTTAACTGCTAGGTACCTACAGAAATTATATGTATTATTATTATAAATTATATGTATTATTACAATATCAAAACCATTCTCCCAGTTTTATTTGAACCGCACAGCATTTCTCCATCTTAATCATTAATGGCATGAATTATTCAGCCATGGCCTAAAAAACTAAATGTGAAAAAATTAATGTCCAAAATGACATTTTTTCATCTTGATGATCATCATCTTGCAATTCAAGTATTGTTATTGAGGCATGTATGTTGGCAATTTTTGGCTGGTTTACTGCAAATACCGACCACATTTAAAGAAAAGTAATCAAGTGCCTGGACACATTTTGATCAGCTCTATAATGATTTTTTAAAAATATGTTTTTAAAGCATCTATTCACAGCCAAAAATCTGATGAACAACTTAAGTCTACTGTAGGTCACAACCCTCATCAGTCAAATAATGAGGGCAGCTCTTCAAACATGGCAAGATTCTGCTCACAAAGTAAGGTTATCCTATCACTTCCACTTCTCTTGTTCTTTATGCTTCAACAGCATTTTTACAAAATTGATTCAAGGCCCATTCCCTGAAGGCTTCACAATGGGACTTGTATTTTATATCAGCAAGACAAAAGCAACACGGAAAAGTTTGCTATATTCAAGATAATTAAAAATAAATAAATTGCTGGAAAAATGCTGAAAAAAAGAAACATACTTAAAAACTTAAGCTGAACCCAGGACACCTATTTTACACAGAAATATAATAAGCCCTAACAAAGAAGCTCCATCAAGCCAGTGACATCAGCTGTTATCAAAGGCATCTGGCAGTTCTTAAGACTATTTTCAGCTGCCTTTTTAACTATTCCGTATGAAATTTTCATGGTCTATTGTTTGCTTCAGGTAGCTATTCCTTATCCTCCCCTTACCACCACCTTGTAAAGGAACCCAGAGAATGACAAACATTTTTGTGTGAAAGCACTTGAGAAACTGTAACCACTTTCCTGCCCTGAATCAGTATCTTGAAGTCAGACTGCACAATGATTTTGCATGAAAGAGGTATGCTCTGTGCATTTTGTGAAAAATCTGACCTGACTTAGCCAAGCTACAAGCTTCTAGAAATCTGAGTTTGTACCTAATTTTTACAAGATCTGCTGAAGCTTAACAACCATTCACCACATCCACCTCAGTGGTCTTCTGCATGTCATCCCAATGTGCAAGGCAACTGAATTAAGTTTCCTCCTACTTTCAGTTTTGAGTGAGAGTCAGATTTTCCACTGTAGGAGAAGTCTGTGTTTCACAGGCTTTAGGTAGAACTCTGACCACAAATTGTCGCCCGGCATACTTCTGCAGCCTCACCTTTGGTGATATCCCTAACACAGTTGAAAACAATGGTCTGTCACTTTATATTGCTGGTAAACTTCAGTAGGATTTTGGGGATACTGACAGAAAATGTGGAGAGAAGATGGAAAAACCAGTTCATAATGGAGACCAGAACTAGAAGCTTGAAAGAATGAACTGGGATTGACTAGACAAGGAAAGAAACTAAGAGGAACATAACAAGATGTGGTAGTGATTGAAACCAAATGAGCAATGCCAAGCACAACAACTAAGACTTGGGGATCACCAAGACTGGAAAGAATGAGGGACAGATATTCTGCATCTGACAGAATTTGAAATAACTGGATTTTAATAAATATTTATGGAAGGGAGCTGGCTCACAACAAAAGACTGAAAAAAGATCCACCAACAGAAATCAACAAACAGAAAAAACAACAGAAGGAAGGGTGAGGGGAATTAGTAGGCAGGCAAGGGCTGACAGCAGAGAAACAACATGCAATCAAGAGACGGTCTGGGACTAGTCAGGCCTAAATATCAGATTGAAAAGACAGAGTCAGTGCCACACTAGTGATTGGCATGAGGCAGAGAAAGCTGGAACTATAAGCAAAAGCCTAAAAATACAGTGTTTGTCTTCGGAATCTATTGAAAGACATAACATAAAACATCCTAGATTTTACATTCTCTGGAAGTATCTAGAAACTCCTTCCTCCTCCTCAGACTTCCACTTTCCACCTTCCTCTGCTAACAATAAAAATGAAGCATAATAATGCATAACTTTGTTCCTTTCTTAATTCAAGCAACAGTAATATGTATGTATTAGATTTAACAGCTCTAATCCTAATTATCAACATGACTCCCATATCACATAATATCTCATTTTGCTATATTTAGGTTGATTTTAAGTAAAGAATTACACACAGACACACATATATATGATAATAAACAAATAAGTACAAGGACTTTTAATTCCTCAGAAATCAGCAATTCCTCCATTTAACTTTGTCACCAGCATTAATTCTGTCTCTATTACATTATCCCAAATTATTTTTTCTATGCTATCTCATTCAATTAACAGCATATTTTCTGGGATAAGACAAGTTTTATCTTGAAGGATGACTCTCTTTAAGACCCTTCATTTAATATTATAGAAGCGAACTGTTACAAAGGAGAACAGGTTTCTAATCTGAGATTTTGCCAACAAATTCTAAACTGGTTGTATTAATTACATAGTTGAGTATTAATAGTAAATCACAAGATTTTAAGACTTTTTAAAGGTTTTGTATTAATGGAAAATTGGAAATTTAACTCTATTCCCTCCCCTGTACTCCCTAACATGCTTGTTGCAATTAAATTGGATTGATTTTGCATCTTCAGAATGCTGAACAGCAATATACTAACAACAGCAATTATCAAATAAAGCAGATGTGTGAGATTCTTCTCAGACCAGTACAAATAAATGACTGTATTCCCAGTTTTCACACATCAGCCAAAGAAACTAAAGAACAAAGAACACTGCTGACACAAACTGCTTTTTTATGTGATTCCAAGCAATCTGCATTATTGTTTAGAAGATACTTTTTTCTTCCTCCAAAAGAAAGTACTTTATTCCACTGCAGTTTCTTATCTATTTATTTCACTCTAGAGAACAGTAACAATATAGCCCAAAATAAAGCACTCCCTAAATCAAAGATTTAGAATTAAGAAATAGGATGAATACATGAATACTACCTTCCAATATTATCATTTGGGACATTAAGAGAATCTAAAGAGTAAAATAAATGGGGAGGTAATAAATGTGTTGAAGTATAACTCATGAAAAATACAAATTAGTAGAGCTAAACAATATTTTGTTATATCCTCAGTTCAAAAGTACTTTTCTTCAAAACATTTTAAAGGCATTCTGAAGGCTAACTATTGAGTTATTGAAGTTATTAAAAAGCTGAACCATGGAGACATGGCAGCTCAGGACAAGTCTCTTGATTTAAAAAGTTTTGAATTACTAGATCTACTTTGCTCCCAAGACTCTGTTACAAACACATTTCTGAGATCCACACTATGTGCCTTGACTCCAGCATTGTTGCAACACAAGAGTGTGTGCAACACAAGATTCAGAGAAGTTAATACAAAGTTCATGATACTGTGATTAAAACCTGGCAGCTTAGGACCAACTTTACAATGTTCATGTATGTGAAACAGAACTTCAGAAATTGATTCTTGTACAAAGAAACAAATCTCTGTTCTTTGTTTTTTTACTGTAGCTAACTTCTAACTTACCCTACCAAGCTGTGACTGAAAAATCCAACTATTTAGATTTTTTGAGATTGCAGAACTTCCAAGGTACTACAAAAACTGTCATAATACATTGTTTGCAGCTTTTTACTGAATGGCACATCAAGAGTTTCTAAAATAATTTTAAGTAACTGTTTTTTCTGTAACAACCCTTTACTATTGATGTGTGGCTGAATAACCCCAGGATCTAGTACAGACTGTGCCTCCACCTCCTCCTTTATGATCTCTTCTAAACAGAGGAAAACAACTGGCCGTTACTGTCAAGGAGAGTAACACTTGCTATTCATGCACACATCTCTACAGTGAAACAAAGAAGAGCAAGCAGCTGCCTGACTGTTGTGTTCAGTCATACCAGCAACCTTTTTCTTTTCCTGGAAAGCAACCCAATAACCAAGATCAGCAAGAATAAGCTCAATGTTACTGGATGCTGCACACACTCAGACCCATCTTTTCACAAGAAGGCTAGAAATGCACTAGCCAACATCTCCCTCTTACTCCCCATCTGTTACAGCTCAGTGCAGCCTGTATGCTATGAGGCTGCACCCATGGAGACTTTCAACACTCTTAAATACATAAATGGCAGACTTACTGAGGCAGATAGGAATGGTATTCTAGGGTGGAGTTTCATCATCAAGGACAACAGCCAGAGAAGCAGTCATGTCTCAAAATGCAAAACTAAAAAACCCTACAGATTGGAAAATGCTTACCTGCTGAGCTAAGCAGAACACTGAAGTCTGTTCCTCTCTGTGACTCCCCAGCTTCACTCTGTCCCTCTTTTTCTGTATCCTCATAGCGGCTCCAGTTAGAAAATACTTTTCTTCTTGAATAGCATTTCACTTCTTCCTTCTCTTCTTCATGTTTTGATTCGGTATCATCATCCTCCTCTACCTGTGACATTTAAGTGGACAGTTAAGCCATTGCAACTTAATAGCATTTTGTTCTGTATTTAAACAATCATTCATACAAACAATACCAACCACAGAAATAAAACCCAGAAAGACAAATCCATCTGGATCTCCATATACATTTTAGGTGGTACTATCTTTGTGAACTGTATGTAATTCATCAAGAATGTAAATAAAAACACTGAGTAAAGCTTCAGCTCCTACGGGAGATCAAGCAGTGACACATACACAAGTTCCACTACTTTCCCTCCTATTCTGAAAATTTATAATAGCCTTCTTCCTAAAACTGAGAGCAATGGATACAGAGTGGAACTAAGAATTGAAACCAGCTGTCTCTGTCCAAGTGTTGCAGTGATACAAATATTAACTGAAAAAAACAACATTTGTAAGGTGGAATAAGAAAAGATACAGTCTGCAGAAAAACATTTTGAAAATGGTGATTTATGTAAGAATTTCCATTATAACTGACTATAGAGTCAAGTAATATGAAATTATTAATCAAATTTCACTTCCTTCATGAAAGTTATTTTATGGAAATAGACATGAAAAAATTAAATACACTACTAGCAGTCAATTTACTAATCTTAACCTCTTAAAAAGTCCTAGGGTCAAAAGGAGAATTCACTGCAGAGCCAACTTAAGATACAAGCAAAATAGGCATTTGCCACAAGTATTCAACAGCTATGGAAAACTCTTCCCTGTCTTGAATTCTCTATATATGCAGCTCTCCCAGAGCTTGGGTTTTAGCTGAAGTGACTGTTGCTTCACAAAAAGAAAGATTTGCTTCCTGGAGGGAGGAGCACTCAACAGGCAAGAGATTAAATCTGTCGCAATTACACAAACGCATTCTCGGTGTCAAACAGATGACAAAAAGGAAAATATTCTGTGTACTCTCACTGGTTCTGAGCAATTTTCAGGTAAATTCTCTTTTCTTAGTATTCATCAGATAAATACACTAAATTGGTTGTTGTAGTAAACAGTTGGTTACATGAGCAAGTGGATGAAGTGACAGCTACATTACTGGAAACTGAGGCAGAGCTATAATTTCCATACAACAAAGGCCAAATCCACTTACATTAAAAAAAAAAAAAACAAAAAACAAACAAACAAACAAAAAAAACCAAACACAACACTTATTTCTTCTCTATTCTTCTCCTATTAAATTAATGATTTATTATAATCCAGCAAACCTAGTGAAATTCAGTGCCCAAAATAACTTGGAGCTGATACAATTCACAGGTCAAAGCAAGAACTGTGCTCCAAAGATAGATCAGTTTTGTACTTTATTTTTTAAGAAAATATTCTGATATTTCCTTAAAAAACTTAAGCAACTATGACATTATAGATAATTATTTCTTATAAACCTGTTTGAAGAATTCACTTCTTTCAACTGTAAACAAAAAAAAACCAGAAGTACCACTTCCATAGTTCAACAAGCTTCCAGTAAACTAGTATGGATACAAATGTTTTCTCTTAAACCAGGTTAAATTCTTTTTCACTTTCTGTTATTACCTATTCTATATGTGTACCTCAAAGAAATTTCACTTCTTAGAAGTGAAATAGTTAACTTCAAGAAATAAAGCCAAATTCTCAGGGGTATTAACAGCAGCTGTACAACCTTCCCCAAGTACCATCCTGAGGCTTATTGTTAAAACAAGTAAACTTCAAATAAAAACCTGCTTCCTTTTCCAATAAATATTTAATGGAAAATCTTACATGATGCATCACCAAGCTACAAAACAAAATTGCAAATCATCACAATTGAATAGTCAACATTCAATCAATTTAAAGATGTGTTAAAATTTTCAAATTCATTAAAAAACTTATCAGTGAAACTTCAGAAAATAGTTTGCTTCTACCATCTCACAAGACAGCTACCAAATCACAACCCCAGAAACTCAGAAACATACACCTTAATCACCTTTCTCTTAGCTGCCTATTCAGCTACACCATATGCTACTAACATTGTCACCCCACCTTACTGAAAATGTCTTAATCAGTACAGAGCAAACACCTGTCCTATGTGTAATGAAATAAACTACCCTCTTGCCACACTGTCAAATAACAAAAAATAAAAAAATACAAGCTGAAACAAATTCTAGAAGCCAACTCAGATACAACCTTTAAAAAGTATTACTCATATAAGGAGAAAAACATAGGTCTTTAAAGGTCTTTAAATAGTATTATACTATCTACGTGTTATTGCTCAGTGTTTGAACACAACATGATAGCACAGGAGGTATAGCATCTATCTGCTGTGCCTCAGTTCCAGACAGTAATGCAGCACCATTTGCACATTTCATTGAAATTTTCAAAGTGTGGAAAGCATGCAAAAACCCAGCTGAACAAAACCAGGAAACCTTCGGACTATTTTGCATATCAGAAGAACAAAAAAAAAAAAAAAAAAAAA
>VZRH01006718.1:71906-89358 GCA_013397555.1 Urocynchramus pylzowi | reverse complement strand
AAAAAAAAAAAAAAAAAGCAATAGCAATATTTCACCTAAACACTAAAGCACTCAAACAACAGTGAAAGGGCCAAGCTCCCCTGCAGAGGAACTTGCACAATTTGTGGTCTTCTGCTGAGCAATGCATTTTTATCCTTTATGAGAGCCTGTGACTGCACCTTTCTTCTAAAGGAAAGCAAAGTGCATAGCACAAATGACTGCAATCTGCAGACTAACAGAGCAAAAAAATACTTTAGTACACTAATTTTACACACGGGGTTGGAGACAGTATGGTATTGAGAAAATATATGAAAGTGGGCTTTTTATTTGACTTTTCTTACAGATGAAAACACGTTGATGCACGTGGTTCAGGAATGAAGGTGTTTAAATGAAGTAAACATTGTTCTGAACAAGTAATTTCCCCTGGGGTCATCCTTCTGCACTTCCCTGGAACCCAGAGTGGTTTGGATCAAAATACACAATGGAAAAAGTGCAACAGTGACCTCTTGCATCCCACTTCAATTACTCAACCACTATTCACTGTAAGGGCAATCAGTCCTGGCATGTTAAGTACACGTGTCCAAGCACTCAACAAGAATTGTTGAGCTCACAGCCCTTTAACAAAACAAAACTCAAAGTGCATTAAAAGTCAGGGCTTCCATTAAGATTTTCTAAAACTGTACTTACTACCCTTAGGAAGCCACAGGAGCCAGAGCTTATAGCCTTCTTCCTGTTCAATCCTGGTTACACTGCAGGAAAAATTTAAAACTCTTCTTTTTTGTCAGTACTTAGAATATTATACAATAACAGAAACATCAGATCTTCAGCTAACCTTTCTTTGGGCCAGCTGCTGTTCCCTATCATGTAGGTATCACACATTATTAGATTTCCTTTCTTATTTATTTTGTAGCACTCCTCCCAATTCTCTTCCCAATATGTCACCTTATAGTATGTAAACCTAATTTGAGCTTTTTTGTTCATCTCTTAGAAAGAGCATAGCTATTTGTCTTCTTCACTTCTTTCCCAAATTATCTTTAGAAACTTCTTTCAAAATTATATTGATCAAGTGCTACTTTTCCCCTTTGCTACTTAATCTCTGTATTACTGTTTTGAATATTACAGCTATAACATATTAACATTTCCTTAATCTTTTCCATTCTTTATTAGGGACACTCACCTACAATACCCCAGACATCATATATATCCACTCTGAGTCACAATAAACACTCAATAAGGGGACCCCTGCATATTCATGGACACTCATAACCACTGTCTATTCCCTGTATTTGCTGCTCTCACCACACGCAACAGGACACACCAATTCCTTGAATAAACTTCTGTCTTGATTCCCTCTTCCCTTTGTGGAAACTGCTGTACAGCTATGGTCAAGTGCAAGGACATTCAAGCTTACTTAGATGTCTCAATCCCATTTTCTCTTCTCATCAGGGTAAAAGGCTAGGAAGACAAAATGAAAATATTCTTTGGGTTTAATCTAATCCAGACTATCAGCTGCATCATGAATGAGCACATATCTTTTTTCTTATTTATATTTAAAATATTAAGGTGTATATGCAGAGACAATTTATCATTTGGTCCTCATCCTAACTTTGGCAGCATATGTTAAAGCCAAATTTCCACAGAAGGAGCTTCTAAGTTAAAAGGTCAAAAAAACATATATAATTAAGCAGCAAAGCCATTCAGGATCTCTACACCTTAAATTGTTTCACAGAACAGAAGTCTGTATATGGAGACTTGTATGCATGTAAATTAGTAATGCAGCTTGGCTGATACTGACTTCTTAGTGGTTCCTCTGGGCAGACATAAGTGGAAATGTTAAAGACTGTTACTCTTAGAGACACTCACTCTTTAATGACTTAAATCGTTCTTGGAAAGACATACTTGCATTTAATTCCATGGTTCAAAGTTATTGGCAGTGTAACCAAACAGAAGCAATGGGATTACACCAGGAATTATCTTAGTACATTACAGATACAACACAATCTCAAAAAGAATTCCTTTTTTAGCAACAGTGCTCATTAAATGCATTTTATTTACATTTAAATTGAAAAAGGTACAGGAGAATCCCCTGACAGCTTAATTTATGTATTACTATGATTGATAGACTAATACCTCACAATAGTTATATATAGCATAAAAAATCTTCAAAAGTTTTCTTGTTTTACACATTTAACTAATTAAACCCCCTATATATATACATATATCTATATATATATCCCTCTTCTTGCAAGTAATTACTTGACAAAGGAATTCATCATCTGGTTTATTCTGGTAGAAATTTAACAGACTCTCTAAATAATGAACTGTATGGTATACTAAAAAAAAACAGACTATATTCAGAACTATGTCAAATGGAAGCAGAACTTGCTGTTCAGCTGGACCAAAACCCTATCTAAAATATTTTTTGTACTCTTTAAAGTTTCAACATGATCAAGCATCAGGGCTACAAGGTGTCCTGCATCTTTCTTACAAATCACTATTAACATTTCCACAAGCTAAAGCCATATTCTGTACAAATCTTATGCCTCACTCAATTGAAATGAGAACTTCTGTTAGGAGCTAAATCTCTCCCTTAGATTCACTGAGACAGGGAAAAAGAAAAAGCCCCACAGGCAAAGAGTTTGGTCATTTTGTTCGTAACTACTGATTCAAATAACAGACCACCTTCTCTTTCAAAGACCTAGAAAAAAATCCACAAATCCTGATGCTCACTCTTCACTGCCCCCTCAGAAGTATCTCTAGGACCTGCTAGTACATGATTAGCACATGGTCCTTCGAATGAGAGCCTTACAGGGGAGGGGCAGAATGAACCAATCCAATACACGCTGCTCAAATTACATACTGCGGCTTTCAGAGACCCAGCTTGAAAACTGTTGACTTGTAGATAAATTAAGCTTAATAGCCATGCACTGTAGGTTAGCAAGACTTTGCTCTTGGCAAAGCCTGCCAAGTAATTATTTATTTCAGAAAGTGCATATTTGAGGGTGCTGCTCATTAGATACAGGATTTTCCAAACTACAAAGCCACCAGAAAAAATTTCACTCTACTGATTTAGATTAAAACTCCAAACTGAAGGATACTGGATGGGGTATGTTGTGAGAACAGTATCATTATAAATTCAGTACTCCTTCTGCACTAACTGGAAAATTTGGTAGAGTATCGACAAGTTGCATGAACTGCAGAGGCAGCCCTTTGCCTCTCTTCCCCAAGGCTGTCCCATGCTGTGAGCAAAGAGTCTGTAGGAAGTTTGTCCAGCTGCTGTCTATAGATAATGAGACTTTTGATTTTCTAAACTTGCCAAGCTAATAGATTTCCACCAAAAGAAATTCAACTGTATTCTTTTCTTTAATTCAGTAGAAGTGATTTTATGAAAGTTACTGGCAACTCTGTAAACCCATCAAGCAATTTATACAAAATTATCATATGGACCTGCACAAAACCTGGCAGCTCTTTTACCTTCAAATTGTCAGTAACTTTAAAAAGCTGATTTACGAACATCAGCCAAAAATATGATTGCAAACATAAAATAGGAGCGTTTGTCTTGACAGAAACAAAAGGTTTCAAGAAAACTTTACAAAGTACATTGCCAGAAAGGTTACAGCATTTTCAGTAAGATTATTCCTATGTATAGGGTGTATTTGGCAAAAAACAGAAGGTTTATTTATTGCATACATATGGATCCACATATGTAAATGTTGCATGTCTTATTCCAAAACCAAGTTACACTTTGTATTCTGGAGTGGTAAAGGAAATCTTCTGGAGAAAGATAATTGTTTTTACCAAATCTGCTGTTCTTAAAAAGAAGTTTCCTAAACTGCATTAGAGACTGACAATATCCTGAAACTGTTTCAATTCTTATCTGTTAATGTCACAGTATTATAGAGTAATCCAAACTGAAAGGGATTGCAAGAGGTCATCTTGTCCAACTGCCTACTCAGAAGAAGGTCAAGACTGAAATCAGACCATGTAGGTTGGGGCTTTGTCTACTCAGGGCTTGAAAACCTCCAACAGTCTACTTAATCCTTAGTATTTCATTTTGCTGTTTTATTCCAGCACTTCTAAAATTGCAAAAGCAGTTGTATTAACAGCTTTAACAATAACTTGTAAAGAACACATGCAGAGTTCTGTAACATCAAGAAAGCAAAATTTATTGAGTGGAAATACTTATCTGAACACTTAAATAAGTGATGTTTTTAAAGGATATTCTTATTTTACTAGTCTTCATGAGGCAATGGGTAAAAGAGCCTCTCAAAAAACGTATCTGTTATAAACTTCTACATATTGAAAAGCTTTGTAGTTCTGCAACTGTTTCAATGATAAAGTAAAAGCACAACAAATTATGTAAAAAGCTCAGTCAAAGCATCCATCTGCGGAACAGAGAAAAATTTTATTCTAACTCACAAAGTCGATTTCATAAACTTGGAACGAAGTCTGCTCAAAAGAGCAAGGTTTACAGAAGACCTTAGTTATATTGACAAGTCTAATGTTTATTTAACAACCCCTACATGCACACAGCTTTAGAACAAAGCCAACAAAAATCCAGCAACTGTACAAAGATCAAAAACAACAAGAAGAAGCTTCAGGGTTTCTCATGCAAGGAGAGGTACAGGACAAAGTTTCTCAACAGATGTATTTTTTGCCACAATGAAAATAGAAAAAAAATAGACTAACAACTCCCCCAAAAAAACTCTCAAAAGATTTCTGCTCTGCTATATTACACATGAAAGGAAAGCTCCTAAGTTTACATTTTAATAACAACAAAACTGTTGTCTACCTTTAAATTCAAAAATATTTGATAAAAAATAGTAACAAGTTAAAAGTTTAGGGCTTTTTAAAATGCATCTATTTTGTAAAAAAGAAAGTACATAGGAGTAAGACATTCTTTTTCTATGTATTTCAAACGTAAAAATAGCTTAGTGATATTCACCCACACTGTTCTATTTTCAAGTGTCACTGCATTAAAAAAGAAAAAATTCTGAAAGACACAAAAAAGAACAGGATTGTTTGAAATGGTATTCCTAAACTGATGGAAACTTCATCAATAGTTTCCTTCTCTCTTCTACTTCTAACCTTCTGCCAGCTTCAGTTCCTTTGTCAGTTCCCAGCAGAATCAGACAAGCACAAATAATGGTTATATAGGCTGGAATCATGCCATGAAACAGGAACTGGGAAGCAGGTCCTTCCTTATCTGGCAGCAGTTATCTGCTCGACTGGCTAAGTGTACTCATAAGCCATATTCTTGGTTTTAATTTCCTGCAATGTGAAACTCCTTTTACTAAAGTAAATTTTGTCTTCTCTTCCCATTAAAGGCTTACAGATTCTCCACTACTAGTCCTACTTATATAATACACGTGGACACAGAGGTGTCCTTTGTCAAAGTCATACAGTTTTTAAAAAATCCTTTGCTACAAATATTTATGTTGACTGATAAAATTCTTAGTGTAAACTTCAGAACATTTGCCATTTGTGACTGCTTTTAGACCCCTTTTTCAGTCAAGGCTTTAAAGCAGTCATTCAGATGTGCAAGGCATCATTTTACAGGTTCTAGATACAAGTTCTGGTGTTGGGTTCACAGTGGGAAATTCCAAACTGATGTTAAATTATAGCTGCTAACATTTGTCACTTTTTCAGATCAACACCACACAATAATAGCTTATTCCAAACATACAAATATTTACATAATGAAAACTAAAGCTGCAAAAGGAGACACTCTACCAACTTGAAACCCTATAAAGACCCTGTACAAGAAATTGTAGACAACAGCATTTTGTTTTCCTCACCCCTTTCACTACATCTGTAACACTGTCAGCAGCATAGCTGCTATATTTTTCATCTTTCATTACTAATGTATTGCTATTTCATAAATATAATTTCACATACTACCAAAAAACCTCACATCTCTATTACCCCTCTACCAACAAACCAGCAGACCCAGCCATTATGCATTTTGTAAATTGAATTGCATTATTACATTTATGGCATGGCATGTTGAAGCACTAAAACTTGAGTTACAAATAGCCTAATTTGACAATATTTTCAGCCAGAGTAAAAAACGGGTACTTTTTAGGACCAACAGAGAGTCACACAGTAACAGCAAGTTATTAAAAAGATACTAAGGATAAAAGGCAGTTTGTCTGATGTGCAAACAAAATACATAATTATAACCCAGAATGCAAAATCCCATATTAAGAAACAAACAAGCAGGATAGTTATATTGAACTACATCAATTATAAAAATAGAGTCATGCTAAACAAAATAACCATGTATTACAGTAATGCTACATCAAAAAGATGCTATCCTTGACTCAAAGACTTTTAAACAGTATTTCTGACACCATTAACACAATGAATTTCTTTCTTTAAATAGTGGAAAACCAGAAGGTATGCAGAAAGTACTAACTCCCCACTTGACAGACACCAAAATCTTTCTTCTTCCTTGTGTTTTAAATTACATGAGAAACGTACAGGCTGATCCATTTTCTTAGCTATCTGCAAGCCAGCCAACTCCGCAATAGAAGGAAAGGAGAAATTAGTGAAATAGTAATTCATCAGGGATGTGAATTTAAGAGATTGTGATCCCTGCCCCACAGTCAGGGAGATTACAGGCACTGTGCAAGGTGTTGTCCCACAATGCAGTGAATTATGGCCAAAAGTCTGATTTGTGGTGGGTTTGCCTTTGAAAGTGATGGACTTGTGTTGAATCCACACACACTGTATTTAAAACACAGCTGTATTATGCACAATGCGTCTCTACAACGCTGCCCCAAAACAAAAGGCAGCTACACACCACACACCTATTTTCAAGCTCTTTCAGTAGGATAGCTCAAAGATGGTTAAGGCAGTAGTATCCCAAAGCATGTTCTCCAACTCCTACACTACAGTCTGATAAGTGTGTTTGGGGACTCTGTCTATACATCAATGATAAAAGGTGTAGAGATATCACACTGTCTTGACCCAGGTAAGTCAGAAGCAGAATTATTTACCATCAATGTGTGGCATGCACTTGGCCTCAAAGCAGTGCATTTTGGACAGAAACAACATTTTCTCCAGCCAAAATAGTTCTGCTTGTCCTGCAATGAACTGAGAATAGATGGGCAAAAGAGAGGGGAGTGTCAAAACAAAGCAAAGAGATGTGTGAATAAATACAATCCATATTTCTTCAGCTACTGTACAACAACAGCATTTTATCCAGAAAGTGGAAATAAATTCAATTTCTTTTTCTGCACAAATGTATCCCAAGTTGCACCTCCCACTTCCCATGAGAATACAGTGGTTTTACACACTGAAGCGGGAGATCTAGCCTCTTTCCTCAGCCAGATCTATTCTACTTTGTACAGCACCTGGACACTCCTGGTAGGAGAACTTGAGAAGCTGCTGGACTATTGTGTCCTGCAGATGCACAATCACCACACACATTTGAAAAAAAAAAAAAAAGAACAAGAATGTAACACTTAACATCAGTCTTTCATTCCTACTCTCTTCATGACAATACCATGTTTGTACATAAAGTACAAAGGGTCTGAAAAAAATTGAGGGAAACTGAGGGAATTGAGGAAAATTCAGATTAAAAATTATTTCAAGTTCATTGGCAGGTCTCTTATCTAAGAGGTGAAAAAAAGCTTCACTGCACTTTGTATTTGAAACTAGGAAGAAAACAGATCACAGACTGAACTTTTTTCCACATCCTCAAATCCTTCGCCTCAGTAGTCACTGCAGACTGAAACTTTTTCATCGCGTACTCTCTGTATCCAACACCGGCTCTGTATCCCCTGCCTGCCTTTTTACCAGAGAACGTCAGTGCTAATGGCTCTGCAACCTTCCCCACAACTGTTTCTAATATAAACTGTCACACACAAGGATGATTTTGCTATATATTTTGAAAGAGCTGAAAATAATACATTACCTTATTAAGAGAGGTTTTTTTCTGCATCATAACCAGTATTTTCTGGAGCTAACAAGGAATACAATAAGGCAAGAAAATAAACAAATACTGATAAGGTCATCAGTCTGTTTTGCTGTCTCACAGAAAATAATTAAACCACTTTTCATTATACTTCCTCCTTCAGGGTTTCATGCAATTTGAATAAGATTTTTTCCCCTTTCAATTATTCAACAGAAAACAAGCATTTGCAACAATGATTTAATTGCAATTCCTGGCAGCCAGCTTAAACAAGTCAGTATAAATATTTGCAAATCCTTTTGTTTTTATGCACTATGTTTTCCAGACTACACCTGATGAAATGCAAAGACAAAACAAAAATCTCAATATTAAATATTTTGTGTATTGCACTGATTTGTCAACAGCATTAATAAGAGCAAATCATATTGTTAAACATTAAAAATAAATGTCCATCATTACAGTGACACACAACAGAGTAAGCTAAAAATTATTTCTATAAAAATATTAATGGAGATAATGTGACACATATGTTTGTATGGTCACAGTCTTTTCACATTGACATAGTGACCTATTGATGAATTTGTAGTGAGCCTTCAGTGATTTTTCAGTGTTGCCTATCAGAAACAATTTACTTTCTTATTGTTCACCTAGGTATCTGAGTTCTTCCAGCACAGATTCAAGTTTCTACTATAAACAATTTTTTAAAACTTGAGGGAAAAAGGTAAAAGCTAAAGCTTTTCAGGGTTTTTTTTTCCCTTTTAGACTGAGGAAGGAAGAGCCTTGACTCAAAGGTTCTTTCTTGAAAAGAAAAAAAATATCCCTACAAAGAGTAATCCTCTTCACTAGTTTGCTCTATTGGTGACCTTTAGAGAGATCTACCAAAGCTGAAGAGAAGCTTAATTAGCAGAAAGGGCAGCTGAGAGAACAAGTAGCATGAAGAAAAAGGCTTCTAGTCCTTATTGTACGGGATGAGAATTTTTAAAAGAGGGATGAAATACTAAGTCTGATTCATAAATGTTGGATACTGGAACTCAGCACTCTGAGTTAGCTAAAGATAGAATTAGCCAAGAGAGATATCCGATTCTGAAATCAATATTTTGCCTAACAGGAATGATGTTCCAGTTAAAGGCAAAAACATCTCATCAAGTACACAAGAAAGAGACTTGTTCTTGAAGTTTCTCCATAAAATTGCTACTGCTTCAACAGTCACAAAGTATGGTTCTAGAAACTTTCTTAACTTCAATAGCAAAAAATATTTCTCTCTCCTTGATTTTTAAAAACTGTTACAGGTAATTCAAACAGATTAGACATGTGACTGTAACCTGGTATAACCAAAGATTCCTCTCTGAAAAGCATCACTGCAGTTGCAGAATACCAGTATGAAAAACCAGAAGAAAAAAGTCTAGATCCTGAAAAGTTCTTATGTTTAAACGTATTTACAGCTGAAGAAAAGAGCATGACTCATATATAGCAACATCTGTAAAAAGCCTAACATTAAACAAGGCTCAAACAATTCTAGACAAACAGAACAAAACTTATCAAGTTTTAGTGAAAAACTCCACTTCTCCATGTTTATTTTGTCACTATCAGCCTCTTGAGATGCTCAGTGTTACAATGTTGTTTCATATTTGAACCATCATTATGAAACTGTTTCATAACTATATTATACCAGAATGGTATAATACCATGAATGTTTTCAAATATCTGCCACTGCATTCACTCAAAAAACCTTTGTTGTTATAACTTTTTTATATCAAATTAGAATGCAACTTACTGCAGAAATTTTAGAAACCACCATTCAAACCTCTGACATCCTTTCCTCATACACCTCCAGCCTTTTTTGGAAGAGGGTGGAGGGAGAAATCCTGTGAAAGATATTTTTCTAAACAGCCTTAAAGAATATGCTTCCTTAAATCCAACATGCAGCTTGAGATAGTAATGAAGAATCATGGTCCAAGGTCCCCAGTGCCGCAATACCACACTTAAAATCCCAAGATGTTAAAATATCATTTTACTTCGCTATTGGTCTGGAGTATAATTCTGACCAATAAGAGTTACCACATAATGATGCTCCGAGACCATGAAGTTAACACTGCTGTGAAGAAGCTTTAAAAGTAATTTAGAACTTTCTGAGAGTGCAAACATATCCAAATTACCAACAAGGACTGGGCTGTACCTGCTGGGATGTACTACAATCCCATCAGGTTATGTGCCCATCATATCCTTACACGCTACAGTTCACACTGGTGAGCCAACTTAGGTGCACACAGAGCAGTAACTGCAGGAGAACTCTGCATCCAGTTTGCAGTGAGTGGTGAGATACAGTGTTCATCTCTCTAGACAGCTGGTGGACAGCTTCAATTGTGACTCCATCAGGAGTGAAACCACACTGAGTCCACTAATATTACACCCAAGTGCAACCTGCAAGGCAAATCTGCATCAAAACCCCATCCTTGACAGTAATTCAAACTAAGAGCCACACCAAAATCACTGAAGGAACCACTTTGTTCATCAGCAAAATTATTTTTTTAAATTTTGTCACTACAAAAACATTTTACTCTGAGACAATAATCCTTTAACATCCTTGCTAACAATTTGGTTGAAGTGGAAGAAATACTGAGGATGGGATCATTCGCACTTCTGTTGCTCCAATGGGCATGCCACCTTTTGTTGCAAATTAACAGAAACATAATACACCAGTGAAGTCAGCAAAGCAGCATAATGTGAATAATGTAGTCTGAAACAGGATACTGAAGAAGAAAACTAAGGGAAAAAAAACCAAACCAATAACCAAAAAAGACCCAAAAAAAACCAATGAAGCCAGCAAAAACCCCTAGTTTGTAAGGCAATCAGAAAAAACTCAAGGCCTCCCAAAAGGTCAGTGAAAGAGCCTAGGAAGAACTGGAGCACAGCATCATCACTCTGTTCCTAGAGACAAAGACCCTAGCTATTTCAGGGCTAAGGAGAGAGACTGTACAGGCTCTAATGTAGAACTATCTTCTGGGAAAAGAGAAACAGGAATAGAAACAGGACCTTAAGGCAAGGTTCTTACACTCTCCAGCAGATTTATGGTCTCACAGCAGTGTATTACAATGTCTATCTGTAGAGGAGTTGAAGACTTATATTCCAAAATAAAACAAACAAACAAAACAGAAAAACTCAACCCTCCCCCCCCCCCCGACCCCCTACATACACATAATACAGAGGAACTGCATACATGAAAGAATAAATGGGAAATAAATGGACCCCCCTCTATGCCTTACCATAGAACACTGAATCACACAGGCTTGAAATCCCGTGTGAAATCCTGTGATTGTATAATTCTGTAAGAATTATTCTTTCATACTTTTTTTAAATCTCTAAATCACAACTGAATCAATCATCAGCATTTGTTCAATTCTTTTTTAAATACAGTGAAACTTTCTGACTGCTACAAAAGACTGTGCAGCACTATTAGACTGGCTGGAAACTCAAAACAGGGCTCCTGAAATTACCCAGTTTCTTTTGTGAGGAAAACCAGCAGCAAAAAAACAGCAGCAGCATGGCATGGCATAACTTTTTAAACAAATCCATCACTTCTACAAATTTGTTGGTTTTTCAGCAGAAATACTTACTGCCTCTCACTTGATGTACCCAAACAAACTCCTGTATTGTGCTGTCTGGGACCAAACACTCATCCCAGTAGCACAACAAGATTTTTAGCTCAGAATCACAAAGTGTACCCTTCCTACCAATAACTTTTCTTCACAGCTGTATTTTGAAGACCCAGGGGCAAGTCCTAATAACTCACACGTTCGTGTGACTTTCACACGTCGCGCTGTACGTTCAGAAAACATCACCCTGAGATGAGAAGAACATTCCAAGCCCGTGATGTGCACACATCCTGACTTCCCACCGAGTAATTCCGGCCCGGCACGGGAGGCGCCAGCTCCAAGGGGCGGGCTGCCTACACCATCTACTGGTACCTTCCAGCACTGGTTATCGCCCCGCAGGAATGCAGGCATGGATGCAGGCATGGATGCAGGCATGGATGCAGGCATGGATGCAGGCATGGATGCAGGCATTCTTAACCTGCGGAGTTTCAGTTCTTCCCGAAAATCTAAAATCTTCAGTTAAATATGACGGGAAGTTCTCCAATATTCAAATAATTACCATTTTATGCTTCCTCTGAATGAAATCCATACCAATTTACTGGATAATTAAATCTAAATAAAATTATGATTGAAAGCTGTGTTTCACACAATTAGCCCAATATGCAGCCAGTAAAGTTACTTCTTTAAGCTAGAAAATATTTGGGACAACCTGTTGCCAAAAAGCTACCAAATTACTACCCCAGAGACTTGAGAGTAAAAAATAGGAACAAAAGCATTTAAGTAGGTGAGGACAGAAATGGACAGTCATCTAAAATAATAAAAAAACCCTCAAGCTCTTTCAAGCTCTTTCTTTTCAAGAAAGTTACAGAAAAAGAGTCAGACACGAAGTTGCTCTGCAGAAATTATATTCACCTGTGTAATGGGATACTTTCAATACAAATCTCTCATTATATCAACAAGAAAGTTGGTAAAACATGCTGAATGAAAAACAATAAATATCACTAAACCACTCCACACTATTATGAAACTCTGGAGCCCCACTGTAAAAACCAGGGTCCTCTATTGTCTAGAAACCAAAAAGAATAGATTAACTTTGGATGTATAAAAACAATTTATGCTTTTCCATTGCACAGACAGCCTTGAAAAAATAAAAGAAAAATTAATAGGGCTGTGACAAGTGGTTACACAGCAGGTCTACTGAGTAGACTCAGTAACCTTCACCATAAATATTTTTCTGTCCTGATTCCCATGTACTTGCTACACAAGCTATCTAATCTTTCAGTCACAAATTTTATTTTCAAGGCCCCAATTAAACCTCTTCCTTCTTAATAATGTTTTTCTTCTTGTCCTGCCTAAAATGGATCTCTTTGCAGCAACCTTTCTACTTCATGGAACATTGTTAACCAGGCCTGTCCAAAGTGTCCTCTTTGCCAGATTAAAAAAAAAAAAATTAAATAAATACATAAATTAAATAAAAATAGAAAGAACCAAGTTCTTCAGCCTTTCCTCCTTGGTCATATCCTCTTTACATCCTTCTTCATTCCTTCCCTCTGAACTTTCCCCAGCTAGTCCCAATCTTGCAAAAATAGAACTAGTTCTTCAATGTAATGGCATCACTAATTGATACCTTCTCATCCATTAAGCTGACAGTTCTCTTCTATAAAATTGCACCTTCATCAGTCACACACCACTCCAGATATTTCCTATGTAGATGTGGTTGTATTATATTTGACCTTGAATCACACCCAAACGCAGGCTGTTTCTTCCATTTGTTGAGACAGTGTTCTGTGCTCCACTCTCCTGCCAGTTTAGCACTGTCTGCAAATATTAACACTGTATATTTTAATCCTTCCCTGCTGGAATTATTAATAGAAAACTGAACATGAGCAGATATAGAATGAAGCCTTGCAGAATCCCATTTAACAAATACCAGTTTGACACTGAACCACCACAGTAGAGAAACTTCTGAGAAGGGAAGCTCTTCACACCGCATTAGCAATTAAGTACAGCCCACAAATTGATGCACATTAATCTAAATAAGCTTTTTCTAGTTGCTTTTGAGAACATTAACACAAAATGTCAGAAGATTTATTGTCTCCAAGATCCAGAAATCTATTCTTCTATCTGCACAATTTCTGTCACAGTGTTCTAAAGGAAATCAAATATACCTGTATTTGTTACTTTTGTTACTGCACCTCTCAACTGCTTTGTGCAGTTGCTTAGATGGTAAACAGCTCATACTAATTAGGAAAATTTACCTGATGCTGACAGCATTAGACCACTTCTATATGTGCATGGACTACAAGAATGAAGATATAATAAATACTAAATTAATGTGATGCCATCTTGAAACTAACCACACATGAGAAAGACTGCACTAAAATCCATCTGTTAATGTCCACTTGTGAACAATAAAATGTTTACTGCAACACTTCCCAAAGCCAGGAAAGGAACATTGAAACAGACCTGTCAATTCCAACTGCACTGAAGTAGTAGCATGCATCACATGCACACTCGGTGTATCATTGAATGAAAAATTAAAAGAATACTTCATAAATTGCAAATGTAATAAACCTAAAGGACAAAAGAAAATCTTAAACCACTGCCAACCGCCAAAAAGTGTGGTCAAGAACCATGAAAACAAAACCCAGCATCATAGCAACAATTTCAGAAAGTTGTTTCTATTTTAATACGCTGTATCTCTCAGAGAGAGCAATTTTAAAATTCTGACAGTACATAAAATATGAATTCTGAGTTAGACTAAAAGCGGGAAATAATATTGGACCACGGTCAATTTTCTTTAAGCATTATAATGCCACATTTTACTAAAATTGAGTAATTTCAAATGTGTTTTATTTATTTAACATAGCATAGATGAGCTAAAGCAGACTGAAACAATGGAAAATTGTTCAAGATGACAGATCTACAAAGAAATTTGCCATTTGGTAAACCAGCTGGTCTTCATTAGACATTCATTTTTGAAGGGAGGACACAAAATCTTCAGTAATCAAGCCAGTTAAATCAACACGCACACTAGTTACAAAAAGACATAACAAGTGGAAGATCCTTTTCCCTCTTCAAAAGGAATCAAAACACTTTTTCTCATGGTTTCTAAATCAATTTCATATTTGAGAGAAGCAGAATCCTGTTTCAAAAGCGGAGCTGGGAATTTACTCAGAGAGCCACCTTCTCAAGAGCTGACAGAAATCACAAAGCTTTCTCCTCTAAGATTCTGATCCACAGCTGGATCTACCATGCAGGGTATGAATACAAACACAACACCTAATCTCCTTCTCCCTTAGCACACGGCTGAGGAGGGGAGAACTGACTTAGCAATTTCTGGGTCTTCCCAGGCTTTGCAAATAACTCGGCCGATCACCCATGACTAAAACCAAAGAATTACAGGACCCTGCAGCAGCATGAGACACACAGTGCCCGGTCTTCTTGTGCCCCACAAAACTGCCAATTGAATGTGCCACCACAACACTTTCTTCTCCCTCTTGAACATGTCAGAAATAATGTCCTCCTGTAGCTTCAAATGCAAGCTTAGGAGCCATTAAATTAAAACATCTAAACCACAACATTTTAAGACAGTGCTTTTAAGTGAATGCAATTGACTAAGACATATTGCTGCCAAAATATTATGCAATTTAATGCCAATTTCTACTTCACTGAAAAAAAAAAAAAAAGAACAGAAAAGATTTTTCTGAGAAGTCCCCAGCATCTCAGCACACAGTAAGCAAAGGGAATATGGTAAGACCATCACACTCCCTGCCTTATTACCTGACTTCCCAATTTTGCAACTCACAAATCACCACTTCAGAAGATTTGCCCCCTGTTGCTGAAAGACAGCAGGGTCTTGTCTCACACAAAATGCTTACTCTGGGCTAAGCATCCTATCACTGAGGTGGTGCACTCTTGTAAAACAAGTCACTCAGCTGAACACAGAGAACGCTAAGGAGCTATCTCTGCCAGATAAACTCAGGCTGCACTGATAGAAGGAGAAAGCTCTCTCTGCTCCAGAAGTGGTGAATTATGAGATTGGCTCAGAGGTAGCACTAAAATTCAGCAGCTGCAGGCTGGCACAGCTGCTGCTGATGTGACATGGATTGCTGGAAGCCAGTCCCATCCAAGCTGCTAAACACAAAATTTGTGGCAGGTGTGCTAAGAGACCATACAGTGCTTAACGTCAAACCCCTCCAGTGCAGGAAGAACATTACATTACATAACGATCTTTAGCAGAGTTCTCAGAAAATTTTAGCTATTGCTTCACTTTTAAAGTCCCAAATCATAGCAGCCTTGGCCAAAAATAAAGTCACTGTGCTAGGCTAAGATGAAGAGCATATCCAAGTCAATGGATGACAAAGCGAGCAGTGGCAAAAAATATTTTAATGTGTCCCAAAATAAACATTTTTAATTGCAGGGTTGAATAACTTGGGAAAAAATCAGTCCAGGACAGAAATTTTCCCAGCTAATACAAAGAGGTGCTGAATTTCCCCTGCATGCTGGTGCAGCTTATGAGGGAACACTGTTGTTTTACTTGCAGGATCCAAACCTGTCCCCAAACATCAGTGTGAATTCAGCAATTTATATTGCTTACATGTGAAAGCACTGACCAGCATTCTAGGCAACTGTACCAATCGAGCCGTAACTTTCATCTCCCAAAACATGAGCACTATGTATCTAAGTACAATATCAAAATTAATATATTTTTAAATCCACCAGCAAGCATGGGAGTTTTAAAACAGATAAAACACTAGGTGGGTTCAGTTGAAGCCATGGCATCATAAAAGTCAAAGTGAATCTAATCAACATGATGCTGGAATTGGGGTAGCAGCTGGTCCATCTACATTAGGACTCCCAGTGCTGCCAACACCAATTAGCATTAGGTCATCATTGTAATCTCTTTGCCAATCTAGGGACATGATTTCTATGTTGCAACAATGCTAACAGAAGCAAAACAATCTGAATGAAGCAGTCAAAGCATTTTTTTATGGGAACTCTTTTTAAAGGCACAATGTTGATCTTATACCATGGTGAGTTAGAGAACACATTTTAATACCTCCACAGGAAATTGCCTATGTAGTTGTGGTGGTACACAATGGTATGTCTGTGCTACTTTTAATCTGCTAAAACACTTTATAACGGGTTGATGCACAACTATCAACTTCTATTAATGACAAATGATATCCAGTGAATCACAGATGTCCATTATGTAAGGTGTGCTCTTAAGGTTGCTATGTCTTCACAGTGAGTACCACAGGCTGGACAAGACTCAATTCAACTTCTGATCATAGAACCGTTAAGGCTGGAAAAGATCTCTAAGATAGTTCGAGTCCAACCATTAAAACAACTGTGCCAAAAATGCTCAACAATTCTCCATCTCTATTTGCAAACTAGAGGTATTTTTTCAGACGCATTTTTCAAACAAGACTTTTATCTTTTCAGCGCAAAATTACAGACGTATTTCGGCAAAAAAAAAGCCCTGTGTATGCTGCACCAGCGTGTGTAGGCTGAGCCATCCCAGAGCAGGAAGAGGTCAAAGGGATGCTGCGGCCGCCGAGCCGTCCCGGGCGGCACGGCCAGCAGCTCCAACCCACCCCCCAGGCTGGGGCACAGCTGCCAGCCCGGCTCCAGCTCGGGAAGGGGAGGAGCAGGAGAGGTGCGCGCAGGGGAGGGGAAGGTTGTGCCCCCGGCCCAAGGGCCGCCCCGGGGCCCCGCACGCTCAGCTCCGCCTCCCCCGTGCCGGAGGGCGGGCTCTCCTCCCGCTTACCCGCCGGTGCTGCTGGGCGCTGGGCGATGGCGCTACCCCGCGACCTCGGGGCTCTCGCCTGCCCCGTCCCCCGCCTCCTCGGTGCCCGTAAGCGCCGCCTCTTCCCCGGCCCCCGCCTCCTCCGCGCCCGTGGCTGTCCCCGCCGCCTCCTTCCGTCGCCGCGTCGGGCGCGCCGCAGGGCCGCCGCCG
>VZRH01006718.1:46674-71880 GCA_013397555.1 Urocynchramus pylzowi | reverse complement strand
TGGCGAGCGGGCCGGGCCGGGCCGGGCCCGCGCCTCCTGCAGGGCCGAGGAGCAAGAAGGGCAAAGTCGCGTCCATGTCTGTGAATAAAAACAGAAAAAAACATGTATTTAGTGTTTAGAAAATAGAGCTCCTAGCTAAAGCTAGATGGATCATGGAACTGTTTAATTTGGAAAAGACCTCGGATATCATTCAGTCCAGCTGTTAACCCTGCACTGCCACTTCCACCACTAAACCACGTTCATAAGCACCCCATTTACACATCTTTTAAATACATCTGCCAGGGAAGGTGATTCCTGGGCAGCCTGTTCCAATGCCTAACCACCCTCTTGATGAAGAAGTTTACCTAATACCCAATGTAAACGTCCTCAGATGCAGCTTGAGGCTGTTCCATCTTGTCACTTGCAACCCCAAGAGAAGAGAATAATCCTCACCTCACTACAGCTTCTTTTGAGGCTGTTGTAGAGAGTGATAAGGTCTCCCTGAGCTGCCTTTTCTCCAGACAAACCAAAGCATCTCTCCCAGCTGCTCCTCCCAGGAGTTGTGCCCCAGACCCTTCCCCAGCCCTGCTGCCCTTCTCTGGAGCCCCTCCAGCACCTCAGAGTCCTTGTAGGGACAGAGGGGCCCAGAGGGGGACACAGGCCGCACCGGTGCCAAGTGCCGGGCAGGCAGTGATCACTGCCACACTGTTGCTGATACCAGGATGCCACTGGCTTCTTGGGCCACCTGGGCACATGCTGGCTCATGTTCAGCTGCTGTCAACCAGCAACTGCAGCACCTTTTCCATCAGGCAGCTTTCCAGCCGCTCTTACCCCAACCTGAAGAGCTGCATGGGATTGTTGTGACTCAAGTGCAGGAACTNTGGCGAGCGGGCCGGGCCGGGCCGGGCCCGCGCCTCCTGCAGGGCCGAGGAGCAAGAAGGGCAAAGTCGCGTCCATGTCTGTGAATAAAAACAGAAAAAAACATGTATTTAGTGTTTAGAAAATAGAGCTCCTAGCTAAAGCTAGATGGATCATGGAACTGTTTAATTTGGAAAAGACCTCGGATATCATTCAGTCCAGCTGTTAACCCTGCACTGCCACTTCCACCACTAAACCACGTTCATAAGCACCCCATTTACACATCTTTTAAATACATCTGCCAGGGAAGGTGATTCCTGGGCAGCCTGTTCCAATGCCTAACCACCCTCTTGATGAAGAAGTTTACCTAATACCCAATGTAAACGTCCTCAGATGCAGCTTGAGGCTGTTCCATCTTGTCACTTGCAACCCCAAGAGAAGAGAATAATCCTCACCTCACTACAGCTTCTTTTGAGGCTGTTGTAGAGAGTGATAAGGTCTCCCTGAGCTGCCTTTTCTCCAGACAAACCAAAGCATCTCTCCCAGCTGCTCCTCCCAGGAGTTGTGCCCCAGACCCTTCCCCAGCCCTGCTGCCCTTCTCTGGAGCCCCTCCAGCACCTCAGAGTCCTTGTAGGGACAGAGGGGCCCAGAGGGGGACACAGGCCGCACCGGTGCCAAGTGCCGGGCAGGCAGTGATCACTGCCACACTGTTGCTGATACCAGGATGCCACTGGCTTCTTGGGCCACCTGGGCACATGCTGGCTCATGTTCAGCTGCTGTCAACCAGCAACTGCAGCACCTTTTCCATCAGGCAGCTTTCCAGCCGCTCTTACCCCAACCTGAAGAGCTGCATGGGATTGTTGTGACTCAAGTGCAGGAACTTTGCTTTCCGTAGCAAATGAGGGGAAAAGCAACTGATCCCAGGCTGAAAGGGTGTTCAGCAGACACCTGCACTACATGAGCCACATTGGCTCTGCAGCCTCTTGAGGAACATCCTCCTCTCAGGACACAGAGCAGAGACACAGAAACAACTTTGTGCCATAGTGGTTGGCTGGTTTGTCCTGCTCTTCTTAAACTAAGCAGCCACTCATGCTGTTCTTGGGGAAGTTCACCACTTTCCTGACACTAGCTAGCCCAATCCCTCTTGAACACACAGGCTGTCATTTGACAACATGTTAAAACATCAATCTGGTTTTGAAGGGTTTTTAAACCCAGAAATCATTCCAGCAAAATGTGACCAAACCTCCTATTTTGTGAAATCTTGGGCTGTACTGTAGCTGCACAACTACCTGTGTTGTGGGCTGCTGAGTTCCGGGCCACAGTGGGCAACAAATCCGTAAATTAGCTTAGTACACAAGCACATAAATAAAGTAACAGGGAGCAGCTTTGGCAAGCACATTGCAAAGACATCCAGGCAATACTCATGCAGCCACCACAGGTCTGACAGACCCAAAATGAGATGGAGCTAATAAAACCTGGTGAACCCAAGCTGTGCCTGCATCTGTGGTGCACTTAATCTGTGACACGAACAATCTGCCTGCAGATAACTGTAAGCTGACTTTATGTACAAATTTAACAACTCACAATAATTAAAACTGATAGATTGAAAAAAATATCATTACTACTTGGCAGCACATAACGAATACTGTTACAACTCACAAGTGTGAACATCATGCATTAATAATTATGAGACATAGCAAAGTCATGATACTTACTGTACATATGCATTTTAATTTTATAATTCAGTTTTGATGTCCCTATTATTATGATCTCTTATGACAGACAATTAACATAAATTATGTTATCATAGCACACAGAAGTCCCACTCACAGGCTCTAGTAGCCTTAGTAATACACAAATAGATGACAAAAGGTAATGCCACAAAGTGTTAACACAGACCTATGAAACAAAAGAGGATAGAGAATGACGAGATGACAAAATGGTCAACATGCCAAGAAGAGATCTTTGCGTACTAGTAAGTCAGCTGTTGTCAACTTTATAGACATCACAGTAGAATAGCCCATTAGGGAGGGAAGGCTTTGCATGATCAAACAGTCCTTTTTATTAATAAATTATTAAGAAATTGCATAGTTTCCATAACATATTATCAGTATTTCTTCAACCCATGTCAGTTTAAACCAAGAACGTCTGTGTCACAACAACAACAACAACAGGAACAAAAATTTCTGCTTCTCCTGTTGTTCTGAAGTCTGCATAGTTCCAGCAGTCTTTCTTCCTAATTGCTAGTGTTAGGGAATGTAAGTGACCTGAGAGGGGGGACACTTGCTATCCATGGCAAAGACAAAGCATTACAGGCCACAGCATCTATACAATTTCCAGTCTTCCCTCTTTGAGGCAAGTGCCATTTCTGGCAAAAAAAGGCAGAAAGTTGAAACAATCTGTAATTGTTCTACATGGCTGCTCAAACCTGGGTGTTAGGCAAATGTAGTTTGTAAATATTTATTCATGTACCTGATATTCATAGCTGCGCCTTCATAAGACCATCTCTAGCCTTAGCTGATATCTTGCAAAAGCCCAAGGCCAGCTGCTCTGCTGGTAAGCCCTGTTAAAGAAAGCTAGAAATGGGGGCCTCCCTCTCCTTTTCCTTGGGTGCGGCTTTCAAGCTGAGGTTGTACCGCTGGCCCTTGCCTGTGCTACATCACAGCCAGGCAGCAGCTACATCTACACCTGGCCTTCTATCTCCTCAGTCCTGGCTCAGATCCTGACTCAGACCTGCTGTCTGGGCTTCCTGGCTTGGTCTCAGACATGCCTTATCACTCCAGACTTGCTGTGCAAGCACCGGGCTATCACTGTCCCTCGCCTTCTCATGAATCAAACGTGCTTCTCCACATCCTGCTGCTTCTTGGCCAGGCCTCAGCTCCCACCTTCTTTGGCATTGTCCTCACCTTCCCTCACAGAGCCAACAGCCCTCATTGTCCCTGACATTGCCACGCTAAACCCACTACCACACACTGCCATGCTTGAAAATTTAGTCACATGGAGCTTTTAAGGCACAGAACAACTTTGTTGACTGTCCACAGAAAAAGAAGCATAAGCCATGTGAATTAACAGAAACACAGATTCCTCTCTCACAGCTCAGTTACCCACCACAGCCATGCAGTTGCTCCACACACCTTTGTTTCACATGAAATGAATTCCTACCCTTCAAGCACCTTTAAAGATCTGTAAAGATCTGTAAAGCCAGTGCACCAGCCATCAAGACAGCTCTGACTTGGGGGAGATCTTTCCAGAATGCAGAACAAGGATGAAATGTCTTTCTTTGCATAGGACTAATTAGAACTGCTGAGGCACTTCAGCTATTCTTGGCTGCTAGACTGGCTCTGGAGGTTGGAGAGAGAGAGCCAAGCATACAGATGGTCAACATGCATCATGTATTATGATTGTTGCTAGTCTGCAAGGTCTAAACATGAATTAGAATCCTGTTGAATTAGGCTCAGTGTATAAGCAGAATACAGATGCAGAAACATTTAAATATAAAATGGGAGATAACAGACACAGATGGAGGAGAACCATTCTGAGAAGTACAATAGGCAGAAGTCTCAGTACATCAGGAAATTTAGCATTATCCAGTTTCATACAACAAGAGATCACCATTTAAGCACGGTTTGAAGTAGAAACATGATACACTTCAGAGGAGATATTTAGGACACCTGGGGAAAAAAAAATGTGAAGGACACAGTAAAAGCAAATAAGAATCATAGAACTGTAGAATAATCAAGGTTGGAAGAGGCCTGTAAAATCAAGTCCAGAATGCAGAACTTACACTGTAACCCATAAACCACTAAACCAGTGCCAGGTCCAGACACCTCTTAAACACCTCTAAGGCTGGACAAAGAGGACAATGAAAGAAAATTACATGCTTTTCTGAAAGTTCAACCAGTGTCTGTAAAAAATTCTATTCAGCTGGTGAGAGACAGGACATAACTTCTTGGTACAAAAGACAGATGTGGGAAAGAAATAGTCTGGAAAAGCTTGCAGTTAATAAAAGACACTTGCCAAGACCAAAGAAAACAATGTTCTGAGAGTTAGGATGAAAGATGAAAACACAGAGAAGTGGTGTGGATGGATAGGGAGGACCATATAATAGAGATCTGATGTAGAGAGAATCTTAAAGACTTAGAAATGGACTTTAATAGGTGATTCATGTGATAATTTTAGCTGAACCTATGTCTGCTTTGAAAAAAGAGATCATATCAGTTTTATACAGGCTAAGAGCTCAGTAGAAAAATCTGTTAATAATTTATCTTTCATTTCTGACTTTAAAAACTGAATACTATTTGACTATTTCAAAATAAGCATCGAATAAGTGATTAGCATCACCTGACGGGATGGAATTGCTAAAAAGCCAGCAGGTTTCTTTGAAAGAAATTTTGCCTAATACAGGTTCACTGGCACAAGAAACAGCAGTGAGGAGTGTAGAAAGCAATGGATGTCAGTGGCATGTATGCATTGATAGAGTGGTCCTGTTTCCACCTTCTGGTCCTTATGCAAGTATTAAATTGGCATTTGAAATGGGTTGTTAAATTTGCATTTATTACCACTGTGGTTGTCTTCTGCTTCTTCCTCTGATGTTTACTCCTCTGTATCCTCAATCCTACCCATTCACTCATCCATACTACACAGACTGTACTTCCGTGCTTAACCCCATCAGTCTCCTCTGTCCTAAGATCTCTCAATCGAGTTTTGTCCACAAACATCTTCTTGGCCTAGCCTGCTTCATTTGCTCAAAGATTGCCTTCCATTGCCTCAAGCACTTCTAACACCTATTTGTTTCTTGCTGTCACCATGCCAGTGTGGCTCCTAACTCCCATGCACTCCCAGTATTCGCTTACTCTCTTTCTGTTGTTGGTGACTTTTACAAATTTTTCAAAGATAATTCCTGAAACCTTGGCATGCATTTTAAATACTGTAGGAAACAACACAGTGACTCACTGTCTTACTGCAAAACTTTAAATGTCTGTATTTGAGAATATGTAGAGGGTTCCTAAGATACTCAAAATGTAAGAGCTGGGGTGGTTGACTGTCTTGTGAAATAATAGTTAGATTGCATTTTGAAATGTCATAAAATACCAGAGCACATTGTCCTGGGATGTACTTTTGTGTGTTTTAGTTATGTTCACAATTGTAGAAATAACAGTCAAAATGCGAAAAGAGAACACAAATAATGTGATAGGTTGTTTCACAAGTGTTTTCATAGTAATTAATCAAAATCTGTGCTATTTAATGAGCTACTTAAATTTTCTGATTTTTTCCCTTTGATCTTTATAGCTATCTCCAAAAGGATGCTTATGAGGACAGAAAGCAGTATGGAACAGTGCTAAGGTCCTGATGACAATACACCAAGGTCAAGAATGGAAGTCAATTTATTCAGCAATTCTACTGTTGTAAACAGTTCATCCATCAACCATAAGCAGTTGGAAGGGCATAGCCTCTGGGAAGTCATTACTATTGCCACTGTAACTGCAATTGTAAGCTTAATGACCATAGTGGGAAATATTCTTGTAATGATATCCTTTAAAGTTAACAGTCAGCTCAAAACTGTCAACAATTATTACTTGCTCAGCCTTGCCTGTGCAGATCTCATCATTGGGATATTTTCTATGAACCTTTATACATCCTACATACTCATAGGCCATTGGACTCTTGGAAGCCTCGCCTGTGACCTGTGGCTAGCACTGGACTATGTAGCTAGCAATGCCTCAGTAATGAACCTCCTAGTCATCAGTTTTGACAGATATTTTTCCATCACAAGGCCTTTAACTTACAGGGCCAAACGCACGCCCAAAAGAGCTGGCATCATGATTGGTATGGCTTGGCTAATTTCCTTCATGTTGTGGGCACCCGTAATCTTGTGCTGGCAGTATTTTGTGGGTGAACGAACAGTACCACCTGAAGAGTGCCAGATACAGTTTCTGTACGAGCCCATTATTACCTTTGGTACTGCAATTGCTGCTTTTTACATTCCAGTGTCTGTGATGACCATTCTGTACTGCCGCATTTATAAAGAGACCGAGAAACGCACCAAGGACCTCGCTGAACTGCAGGGCTCCGAGTCCGTGGCAGAGTATGAGACAATAAAGCCTCAGAAAACTCTCCTGAAGTCTTGCTTCAGTTGCAAGCAACAAAACTTAGTCAAAAGAGAGAGGTGTCAGGCTTCTTGGTCTTCATCTAGCCGAAGTACGTCAGCTACAGCGAAGGCCTCTCAGGCAGCAAGCACTTGTATGGACTGGGCTAAGGCAGACCAGCTGACCACCTGCAGCAGCTACGCGTCCTCAGAAGACGAGGATAAACTTGCCACTGACTCAGTTTTCCAAGTAACTTACAAAAGTCCATCTAAAAGTAAGGCAGAAGAGTATAATGAAACTACAGATGTTGTTGTCAAAGACCAGCCTGAAGAAAGCGATTTTGAGAACCAGAAATACTTTTTGTCACCTACCAAAGAACACGTACAAAAAAGTAAAAAATGTGTGGCCTATAAATTCCGTTTGGTGGTTAAGGCTGATGGCACCCAGGAAGCCAACAATGGTTGCCGAAAAGTAAAAATAACTCCTTGTTCTGCTGCTCTGTCAAAGGACCCTTCCATCAAAAGCATGGACCCAAATATAAATAGCCAAATCACCAAAAGGAAGCGGATGGTTCTTATAAAGGAACGCAAAGCGGCACAGACTTTAAGTGCCATTCTTTTGGCTTTTATCATCACATGGACTCCCTATAACATCATGGTTTTGATCTCCACATTTTGCTCTGACTGCATTCCCCTGACACTGTGGCACCTTGGATATTGGCTATGCTATGTGAACAGCACTGTTAACCCCATTTGTTATGCCCTCTGTAATAAAACTTTCAGGAAGACTTTTAAGATGCTGCTTTTCTGCCAGTGGAAAAAGAAAAAAGTGGAAGAGAAACTATACTGGCAGGGCAATACCAGACTGCCATAATCGTTCTTGTATAAGAAATAAGGAGAAATATAGATATTGATGTAACCTAACAAATCCTGTATTTTCAAAGCCATTGCTGTTCTGTCTAGTGGTTAAAAAATCTGCTGAAAAGTTAAATTTTGCATGAAAGTAATGTGCTTGGGATAAAAATGTCAGTGGCTGCTATGAGCAACACAGTTTTTTTTTGACTATGCAGTAGAATTGCATTACAATTATTGTGTTTGGTGTCTTATGTCCTTTCTTTCAGCCCAAAAATAGGTGGAGTAAACTATAAACTACTAGAAAATAGACTGGGATGATCATCCAGTCATCAGGTTAGGTCATTCAGTCTGTCTCCCTGTAGAGCAGAACTGTTTCTTCCTATAGTTCTTTGCTAGTGTATTGTTTATTTAGTTTTCAATGTTCAAGCAATGCAGCCTGTACTACCTCTGTTTTGAGGCTTTACCATCAGATGTTGAGATGAAACAAGGACTATCTAGAGAGTAAATGCTGTCAGCCCCAATGCTAAGTGGTTAGGGAGATTCATAATACTCCAAATGAACACACACATTATAGGAGAATATGATACTGAGAAAATTTCCACTTTAAGGATGACTCTTTTGCAGACTTAGGAAGGGCTCGTAGTGGAAGGGCTTATAGTGGAAGAAATAGATAATGTAATTTGTACATGAAGAAGTCAGTCCCAATATCAGTTCCATCATGCAAGTCACTGTCATTTGTAAAAATGGTGACACCTCTGAATTTCTCCACTTCCCAATACCTGTGAAGGAAATTTTAAATTTTTTTCAACAGTGACAATGGTACAAATCAGAACTCACTGTAAAGCATAATGGACATGGTCTATCTACAACACAATCTCCTTTGTTGTGCTACACCTTGCTCCAAAAGTTTCCATAACATTTACCTATATATAAACAGTGAGAGAACTGGTCTCCTAAAGAGGAAAGATTTTTTAAAGCAGCTTTTTAATGTTTCTGTAAAACTACTAAAAACACTTTGAATTCTTTGTCATTAGATAGCTTTACAAGTACTAGTCAGCATCAGGTGCCTGGAAACATGAGTTATCTTCAGGCACTCTCTTTTGGTCCAGCAAAACCACATCTGCTACAGATGTGGTTGAAGTCAACACCCCTGCTGGCTTCTGGTACTGGGTTGTACTGGCCTAGTTATGAGCTGAGACTGAGCACTGGCTGAGATTTGAGAGGACCTTTGGTGCCAGAGCTGAGCTGCCTGTGCCCTCCTAATGCCTGTGTTAGATTGGCAGGAGCCCTGCAGCCCTGACCGAGTGAGGGGGTAAGCAAGGGGCTGCCTTCAGCAGAAGGCCTTTGGAATGGAGCTGGTGACCTCCTTGTGGTGGGAGCAAACAGGAAGCTTCAGAAAAGGTCCTGAGAAAACCAAGTTAACAAAAACAGGAGTCATGAGGTGTGGAAGTCCTAAAGAAAAACGTTTATGAAGGAATGAGAAAGATCTTCATGTACACAAAGTTCAAATTCAGTTCTAGCCTTTCTATCAAAATTCTGAGTGAGATACTTTGGAACATTAGTTTGGGACGATCTTCATATTGTATCTACTGTACACTTTAGTGGGACATTGCAGTGGTGACATTACCCAGTTGCACATTTCAGGGATTGTATAAGTCATCATGAATGTACCATTTCCCTCAGTGAAATTGTTTGTATAACCTAAGAAATTATCATACCATCAGAATATTCTCCTACAGATAGATAAATCCTGCATGTCAACAATCACAGTACAAGTGATTAACATTTTTTTAGCCCCAGTGTCCACAGGGGAAAATTTTGTCAGTGAAAGATTAGCAGTGTACTAATGTAAAAATATGTTCTCTCACGTCACATGATTGATTTTGTAACGCACCATACTGGGTCTATTATCTTTTGTGCATTAGCAGATGATTACTTATGAAAGGAAAGCAGAGGTCTCTTTCATCAGCTTTGTTCTGTCACTATCTGGAGCTTTTCCTGTGTACAGTAACTATGTACAAATTGGTTGTTAGAGGGGGTTTATTTTATATTGCATCAGACCAATCATTCAGTAAACTATGTTTGATTTTTAGCAAATGAATGTGTCTCTCTGGGGGCACAAGCTGTAGTTAAAGGCAAAATTTATGAGGTAGTAACAGATCCTGCTAGCTGCACTGTTATTGCTGAAATGAAGCATTGGCTCTTACTGGAATTAAATGGAGTAATTTTTGTTGTTTTTGAAGTCTTTTGATCAAGAATGTTCTGTAAATGTTTATGGACTCTCTGCTCAGTAAATGTATTAGAATACACAGTGATGGATGCAACAATGTTGGTTCAATGTAATTGTGAAATATGTGCACAAATTATGCTGCTAGCACCTAACCATGTGAGAGATTACATGGCCACACTTGAGTACATTGTAAATATCAAGAATTATATAAAGAGGTGTGCATTACTTTATTGTTATGTAGGATACTTATTCTTAAAAAAAATCAAAACCACAAAAAGACACATGTGGTCCTCATCAGAGTATCAGTTAGTACTTGATTGTATTTTGTATCTTTTAAAAAGTGTTGTGGGACTTCTGCAGTGTAGGACAATCTTGTTATGTTGTTATCTGTCCTTTAATGACATTTTTACTGATCCTGTAATTGGTTATTGTCATGGACTAATGAAATGCTTTGTGTAAAACTACATTTTGGTTTTACATAATTTCATACACATACATATATAGAGATATATATGTATTATCAATATAGATGCATAAATACACGTCCCTAACTAAAAGACCCTGCACCTTTTATATTTTAAAGTATTGAATTTTCCCAAAAACCTGGGGTATTATTTTTGTCCCTCCCTTTTCATATATACTGGCATCCCTACATATTCCAGATCTCCATAATTTATCAATTAATATTCATTTTTTGCAAATATGATTTGTTTGTAGATAAATGTAATGCTCCTGCAGCTGCTGGGTAGTCAATGGCTTCTCTGTTTTGAAACACAGGCTAAACCTTAACTCTAGAAATGATACAGTGTCTTTTCACTTCGCTGCTTGGCTTTACCCCTAGCAAGTCAGTAAGAGGCCACTCTGTTTCTTATGTGTTCTCCCCCAAGTCTCCATTACCACCTTTTGAACTTCCTAAGAAATGTTCTTCCACATACATTTGACAATTGAGTGTCATAAAACCTTGAGCTTTAATAAGCTTCTTGTTCATGACTTTATTAATAGTTACCCCATAAGTAGTTAAAACAATTAAAGATTGATAACATCATGTTGTAAAACAGGAGATAATCTATAACTATTAGTGGTTTCAGAAAGGGATGGTGTTACAATTTTTTTTTTCCATCTTGGTAAATGTATTTTTTTATGATTAAGGAACTTCAGTCTTTGTTATACTCACTAAAAGCACTGCCTTTTACTCAGTATTTTTGCCATTGGTCACTAAATGTCACTAGTTTCTTCATGTATCTGCTGATATACCAAAGTCAGTCCTCCTCAAATAAACCAAACATTTCAAATCCTTCAGAAGTTTTCTTCTCAGCAGGTCCTCCTCCAGACCCTGGTTGCTGATGGCTTCTGTTTCAGTAGACCTCTTAAGCTGGGGGGGCATGTACTGAATTCCTGGATTACAATGCTGAGATTGAAGCTGAAATATCTTTTAATCCTTGCATGCAGCAGCAACCTAGACGTAGTGGAGGTCAGATAGTTGTTTTTTAGTGTGTGCTGTCCATAAGGCCTCCTTTAGTGTGCAATTCATCTGGTAGCTGTAGGAGGAAGAGTGGAGAGAGGGTACAGTGGAGGATTCCAGCTGTGGAACACAGCTGGATTCAGCTCTTTAGCCCCCCACTCTGACTGTGGCCTGATGCCTTCTGAAACACTAAACATGAGAGTGACTTAAGGACTGTTTGTTAATTCTAGAGAAAATGAGAAAATGAGGCCATACAGCTAACGTCATTAATTTTTTGATACGGTGTATTGCATCTATAAATTACCAACATAAGTCAGCTAGCCCCTAAAACCCCTTTGTCATACTTTAAATCTATTGTTATACATAAAAAATAAGGTTACCTGGAAGTCTGGGAAGTCAGAAACAGAAGCAAGCACTTTCTCATATGAAAATTGAATTATTTTTAAAGACAAATAATGAATAAATTCTGAGTTGATTAATGTGGTATTGTATGTGAGAGTGTACTCGCATTTCCTCCAGTTGACAGTATAAAGAGAAATGCAAAGTAGCAGAGGTAAAGAAAACTATTTCACTGCTATTGTTAGGAGATTGCATGGTTAAAGTGGAACATGCCTCCCATTCACAGGTGCTTAGAGCTGGAACCTTGTGCTCTAGACCTTGTCATACTTACCTATTTTGGAAGGATATTTATTTGACCAAATAAATTTGTTTCAGCAGCTACTTCTGGAAGACCCTCCTTCTTTCCCATACTGCAGGAGGCAGTAAAATAAGTAAAGGCTAAGAGAGAGAGCTTAGGAGAAATGTGATTGGCAAAAGAACTTAGGAGCGGGTAGAATAGAAATCCCCATGTTTCAGTCTGTGATTTCACTGATTCAATGATAAGGCCAGATGCCTTCAGCATTGTTCTGGGTATCTGATCTGGTGATCAGGGTTCAGCAATGGAAGAAAAAAAATCTGTTCAGTTAAGGCAGTCTTTTTGCTAAGGAATTATGAAGTAAAGTTTAGTCTACTTCTAAAGGTTCTATGCTGATGGATGTTCTAGAATATTCTTATTTATTTTCATCCTTAGTCCTTAACCCACTACTTAGTCCCTAACCCAGCTCCAGTAGTCATTTCCATCAATACTTTGTTTAGAAATTTGGAATATAGCTCAGTTCCCAAGTTCGATTAAATGTCTCAGTTTTTTTTGCTGGTAGACTGCTTTTTATGAGTTTCTATTACATTCTAATTTTCATACTGGAATTCAGTGCATAGGTTTGTAGGTTTGCTCCAGTTAAAGCATTATCTAGAGTCCCTCTGGCACTGGGCAGCTGGATTTGGTCTGCTGGTGCCCAAGTTATTCATGCAGCTTATTTGCAGAGTCCTTACCTCCAAAATCCTCTGAGACAAGCTAAGGGTGTGCTGCAGGGCAGGTTACCTGCCTTTGGTGGTCACATCCAGCCTGTGGACTCTCCCTTCCATGCTTCCATGTCAAGGTTATTAAAAACACATTTTTGGAAGGTGTGTGAACATCTGGCTATATGGCCAGGAATTCTGACAAAAGCTATGTGAGACTGGCAGCACTCAGGTGATTTTCTTGTATCCTCATTACAACTTTGGAGGCATCCTGATAGAATTATGCAGAACCCACATTAAATTGACTCAATGATATGAACTCAATTCAGGTACTAACCATTTCTTGTCCTATCACACTTCTGTCTTTGAACACAAACTCAGGGGGAAGAAAAATCAGATGCTGCAAAATTGGCATGTGTGCTATGTTGGCCTCACCCACATCACATAGCTGTATCTCTTTCTGAAAATGCTGCAGTGCATCAAGAAAACTAAAAATTGCTTTATTGGCTTTTCTGCTTCCAAAATAGTTTCTCATCTTAAGAAATCATGACAGTTTTAGTCCTCTCAAAACACAGTACAATTTATTTTCTGAAGCACTTTTCATGAAAATTATGAATAGTATTTTAAATTAAAAAGCAGGAATTTGACAGTATCTGTATCTGTTGGTGGAGTTTCTTTAACTGAAATATTTGAAAAACACACATGATAATCTACTTATTATTCTGACATTTTGTAAATGCAACAATAAAAACTCTTCAGTTGTCATTCGTTATTCCAATAATACAGAACTGTGTGAAGCAACTCACACAGTGGTAAAAGAAAACAAGGTCTTCAAGTTTATAAAAACTGAAATCCTTTTGTTTATTGTTTTAAAACAGAATAATTTATAATTAAATTTTATTTTATTTTATTTTATTATATAGTTAGAAAAAATGCACTGTTTAATTAATGTCAAGGTTGAGTACTAAAACAATTGAAACTATTAAATGTGAAATAAAGGCAACATTCTCTTCTCTTAGTGGTATTAAGAAAGAAAAAACTGAAGCACAGCATGGAACAGGGACAAGTAGCAGTCAAATAATGATAAATAAAGTGGAGTCATCTTCAGGGTAAAAATGGAGGAATAAATAAACAATTGCAATATCAATTTGATCTTTTTAAAAATGTATTCACTGGGTTTCTTGGGGGAAAAATTCAGAGGGGTTGTAAGCTTTGGATCAGTGGCTTTAAATGGGAAAGCTGACAATCCCATTACTGCTGAGTACTCTGAAATGAAGGCAGAAAAGAAAAGCATGTGCTGTATATGGGATCAATAAAAAGTAGAGATAAAAAAAGAGTCAGTGAAGGTGGAAAGAAGCCATAGGAGATGAGGTTAATTCCAATTTTAAATATTAAAATACCATTCACTAAGTTTAGAAAGAAAAACCTCTTGGAGCCCTATGGTACACAATACTCTTCAATATGCATTTTGTGAATGTAAGTATTTAACTGGAAATTTCCTCCCTGCACAATATATGAAGATGTGCAATTATAGATGTGCAATCAATCATGAACATTGACACCAGAGCAAAGCCTTCTGAAATGCATTTTTATTCATGTATATATTGTACAAGACATCATATCCTGGATTTCATACCAGACTTGTCTTATAGCTAAAATAGTATAAAATTAATTCTTTAAATCTTCTGGTTATTTAAATCTTCTGGTTATTTAAATCTTCTGGTTGTTTAAATCTTGTGGTAAAGGCCTCAGTTTCTGACAGTTTCTCACTTGTGTGGTTGGCAAATTTCTGTGACATGTTCCAGTCCTGGACAATATGTCACCGTGTATTTTGGGCCCTTACAGAGGCCCAAATTAAATTTCCAGTGATGGCTACTTAGGGTTATTACTCAGTCAGTGAATTCACTTCAGTCACTTGAGAAAGAGTCCATGCTCCTGTCAAATACACATGGCTTGTCTACAGTTCAACTTTCTGACAGGGGCAGGCCTTGGCAGGGTATGACTGGTGGTGCTCGATGGGTTTGATCATCATCCATGCAAACTTGCAGGGGTGTTGCTTGCTGCAGTCTTTTTGCCAGTAGATCACATTCCTGCGGTTCAGATTTGCCCCAGCACACGCATCGTACCACCAGCCTCCCCCAGGAATGCCATTGAGCTCCAGCTTAGCACAATTCATAAAGTAATTGTCGTTGTCTCTGTCCTTGGTGGTGAACTTCTGGTTGTCATGGAGATAAGCTTCTGTGTCCAGGGTCAGCGCATCAGTGGCGTTGCCTTTGTAGAGACCAACCCTGATTCGATACTGAGACTCTTCCCCCTCAATCAGGAATGGCTCATACTGTCCCCATTTGACTTCAGCATCTAGATTTACCAGTTTAACTCCAAGTATGTATTGCACCGAGCTGGCAGTTAACTGATGCATGTATTCATTTCCTAACCAGTGGTTCTCATGAACAGAGCCAAATCCATATTTGTAGTCCTGCCAGGTCCTGTCAAAGTCGACAGTGCTGTTGGCTGTAATGTGCTGGATTACTGTCCAGCCACCATCCTGCATGTTACAAAAGACAACAATTGGTTCCTCTTTTGGTTGGATGATGTAAAGGCCATCTCTGGAATTTCCTTTGGAGTGCTTTAAAATCTCAAAACAATCCCTTGGATAGTCTGAGTAAAAAAAAAAAAAAAACAACAAACAAACAAACATACACAAAAATTAAAGTAAATTCTGTTCAAACAATAAATTTCAGAAATTGAACTCTGTCCTTTAGAGTGACTGAATGACTCTCTCTAGACTGGAAGCTGACTGACTTCATTGCAGCTGATGGCCATTTATTCAGCTAAAGGGGGAAGATTTCTGGGAGGAACATGCAGGAAATATTCAGAAATTCAAAAAATGGTTTGTTGCTCTGTCATACAACAGAAGGATGGCTTTGTATTTAAGACAGAAATATGGATGAAAAGCCAAAAACTATGTACAGATCATTCCTTTTCCATCAGTGTTCTTCCAGATTGAGTACTCAGTAAGTCTGCAATTCCCTGTGCCATCTGTAGGACAATTGATAGCTAGACCTAGTCTTTTCCTCAATGAACAAATTAATTTCTCTTGAACCAATTTATACTTCAGGCACCTCTAACATCCTTGTGTTAAATTCTGAAAAGTATGCCATGTGTTCATTGATAAAAGGGAGATATTGAAGCATATTTCTTGTTAACATAAAGCTTGTAAATATCTGAGGATTTTCTTAGGATGAGTTCTTTTCACTCAAATTCCAGGCTAAATTTTATCATGGATTTGCAGGTAGAACTACAATTCTGTTCAGTCCTGAATACCAGTATCAGGAAGATGGGTGAAACGCTTTTCCATTTTATTCCTTTATCCAGTAGACTCAGAGGGTAACAAAAATGGCATATAAGGCTTGGGTTGACCCTCTCTATTGGGCTAAAATATTTACTGGGGTTATCTAAATGTAACGTGTTTATAATGTAACTTCTTGCTCTAGTATAATATCAAGCATCTCTGAGACTGCCACGCAATGCTCTGAATTTTACAATTGATTCTGTGGTTTCTTAAGAGCCAGAACATAATGTATTTCAATATACATTTACATATATATGAACTTATAGAGAGAGAATTCCTTTTGTAGAGAAGGATGGTATTCATTGTTCTGTTACTCAGAAATATGTTTATGAATTGAATTCACTCACTTCTCCATAGAGTTGAAAGACATGTCCTTATGTCATTAAACTGTGGAATATTTATAATTTGTATTTAATAATAACTTGACAATTTTATTATCTCCATGAGAAAAATTCAGTAAAAATTACATTTTCCTGGTAGACATAGCCTACCTAAGTCAAATATGATGCCATGATTTTATAGAAGGATTATTTAAGTAATTTATATGGTGATGTCCAAAGCAGCAAACACACAGTGACACTCACAGTTGCCCTTCTCAGTGATCATTATAGAACAGGCTCAGGACTTTGTGACAGGACATGTTCATATTGCAAATTATTCTTCCAGGGCTAGCTTTCATATATGTTGGTTGAAAATGTTACAGCAAAGCTATAAAGTAAAACACAGAACGCTTCCAAATCACTTGCTGTGTTCATGAGTACCTTTTTCATTGGCGTTTCCCAGTCTCCCATAGTCTCTTTGGGGGAGAAGGTGGGCATTGGCCAGGACCACTGCCTCTTTGGTGCCCAGGGACACAGTGCACTGAGAGAGCACGAGCAGCATGAATCCTGCTGAGCTCCTCAATGGCATCTTCCTCCTGGGTCAGTCCTCCTGCAGCGATACAGGACTGTAACACAGATTGGAGCTGAAAATAGCAACTTTTATGACTTCTAATACAAAAGTCCTGAAGGAGAAAGGTTTTGAAATACTGAGCTTCAATACAGTAAGCCTCTGTCAAAGTTGGCTTCTCCCATCTTTGAAGGACCTCTCCTTTCCTGATGTCTCATTTCTGACAGATCATTCATTTCTCTGACACAAAGTGCTGTGCTGAGACGCTCAGAACATCTCTCACCTGTCACCTTGTGCCATGCTAGGCAATGAAACATAATGCAATTTTGAGTATGGCAAAAAGCCATCAAGAGTAAAGTAATGACAAAAGAAAAAGCACAACTTTTAATTATCAGTTTAATTTTTCTTATTCCCTGAATCCAAACCATAGCAAAATAGAGATACCAATGGTTGAAGGGACAGAAGCAGTAACATTTGTTCTGCTGACTGTCTGTAGCTCAAACAGTACTCAGAGACATAGATTTCCTTGTGCTGGAAAGGTTTCCATGCCCTGGAGAACTCAACCTGAACTATGCTATTTTGTGAATTTCTATCTGCAGCTTGAAATAACAGGTCACAGGTTTCAATCAGATTTTTTTTAAAAAAAGTTCAGTACACAAAGCAAAAGAACTTTCTTTAGCCTCTTCAAAACCTACTAGAGTTCAGTATACTGAATTGAAACAGCTTTGAGCCTCATTTTGTCCATCTTTTGGGGTACATGTCTATTACTACTTCATTCAGTGCAGAAGAAAGCTTTGGCTATTACTGGACTAAGTCCTGGGGTCCTCACTTAGGCAAATCCCAGATTCTTTGAAGAGGAGCTTCTGTCAACAACAGCTTAGAATGAATCAGGTAAACAAATGTTTCCTGTACTCTCAAAGGATATACTTACTTAGAGTCAAATCAAACTCTTTTAATGCTCTTTGAAACTAATTTTTTTTAAGGACTGGGCTCCCCACAGTGGCTTTGCTGAAGGCAGAAAATAGATCTACCAAAAAAGCTCTTGGTCAGGGCTTATTTCCTGCCAGCGTCAGCACAGAGTCTGCAGAGGCCAGTACCCTTCTCCACAGTGGCTTATGTTGCAACAAAGCCACATTCCTTATAAATCTGGTGACTTAGCAGCAGATTCAGCAAAGAGTTTTCCAGAGTGAAAAAATTCAGCACATTTTTTAAAAATGTCCAAGATAAATCATCGTAATAAAGTTCAGGTTTGAGAGTTAATTTTTGTGCCTACCATACACAAAGCCAGCAAACCAGAATTTTCTATTCTACCTAAAACTATTCAGTAATAACTATGATTTACTATTAAAATATAATTTGCCATTTTATGCAAAGTTGGTCATTTGATATTGGGATCATAATAAACTGGAAAATTACCTTCCATGAAATTTGGCACAGTGCTTCCCTTTAAGCATTTAAATTCTGCTGTACTTGTATTTTCTACTGTCATGTATCATTTTCCCTGAAAGCTTTGATTATTATTGCTATTATGAAGTATTAAATTATAAATTACTTTAAATCAAACCCTAATCCACAAGCCCAAACCCTGATTTTAATTAAATTTGGACTTGGATCTGGAGTTATTTTTTTAACTGTTTTTGTTTTCTTTTAGTATTTTTGAATGAGTCAACCTTTTTTCTTCACTTATATTCATTCATAAACATTGAACATTGATTTAAAGATCAATTTAATTCCAGAATAGGAATTGGTATTAAAAATTATTAAGAAAGCACCCAAGGAACACAGCACTGGGCAGGTACCTTACCTCTTTCAAGTGACGACTGGCAAAGTACACGAATGAGCTCACTCTCTACAGCTGTACTTTGCCTGCTACTGAAGTCCAAGTGAATAAATCAGATCCAATGTGCTATCTCAAATGCAGCAAAATTGCATATTCCTTATTTCACACTGTGCTTAATCTGCTGGACTTTGCTCTGACATATACTTGCAATAAAGTATGTATGAATTATAAAGTACAAAGTTCTTCCATAATGATTAAAATGACATAGTAATTAAATTAAATTTCCTTTATTAACCAATAGTGGTGGAGAACCATGAGGAAATTTTAATTCAGTAAATTATTTATGTTGCTTGAATAGACACAGGCAGATGCTAAAATTTACTATGCTATTTTGCATAGATGAATTCAGTCAAATCTCTACTGAAATGTAGTCACATTTAAATTACACAGAGATTACTTGATTTTTAAGTATTAGGAACAATCCAACTATAAACCATGTCGTTACTTCATGTTTTAATGTGAATGAATCAGAAACAGTCTGAGAGCTCTAAAAATACAGCAAACAAAAGCAGAACAGGCTGGTCAACAGGTTTCTATTTTAGTTTATGTGGACTAATGTATTTTTTTAATCAGTTAACATTAACTCAGATCAAAAGTGTCATGAACTAAATAAATTAATTATTGCTATGTAGCTATGTGTCTGAAAGTTCTACTGTCTGTCTGCACAGTCTTTAGGTGATGTCTAATCTACATTTACCCTTTCAAAGATTAGACAACACTTGGGTTATTAGACAACACTATCCACCCTGCAACCTGCTTTGATCCGATTCTGTCCTTGAAACAAATCACAATTAAAATTGATGGAACATTTAAGACCCGTGCAAGCTCTATTTCAGAATTCATATCAAGTCATAATTTCTGTTCTTCAATAATTCATCTTCAGTGAGGATTTGTATTTCATGTACAATTAAATCAATACCACAGCAAATGTCTTAGGAAATATTTGCTTGTAACATTTAAAACTCAGTGATCTTTCTCTTCCATTTTAAAGTACAAGCAATCTATTACACAGGAGGATGTCCATGGAGAGTCAGAACAGTATCTTCTCCATGACACTGATCAGTAGAGCTACAGGGAAAAGTTTAAAAATACATATTCTCTGCTTTTTTTTTATCATTATGAAGCTCAGGGAATTTCTGATATTTGTGTGTTTGACAATATCTAATATATGGCTGGTACCAAGTATTACAAGCCTTGTTTAAGGCATGAAAATACTGTATGGTAACTTATGAAATAGAAAAAAAATGCTTTGAACATATACAGATCTTGCTGAAATAGTACGCTAAGAAAAGGTAGGGGAAGGTACATTTCCACTCAGTCCATACAGATACACTCTGAAAAGCACCATTGACCCTAGTGGTATTTATTGATTTATCTCATCACCCTGATATAAATTGGGGTGCATCTTTGGTGCCTTTCATTCCCGTATATTTAATCACTGTTTATCTCATCTCCTGTCTTTCCATTTTTTCTTTACTTTCTTGCTGTTTGCTTCTTTGTTGATTTCCAAACTCTTATCTGAGCTGGCAGAGCAGAAGTGAAGTGGGAAGTGTTTAATTAGAAGAGAGAAGGGCACTAGCATTCATTTACTCATGCTCAGAAAGGAATCTATTTTTGTAGATGAAAACTTTGAAAAACAATTAAAATCTTTGCATCTCCCTCTCTGTTCTTGATTCTGAGAAGAATTTTTCAGAAATTATACCATGATCTTAAGCTCAGAGTACTTTACACGGGTATGGTTTGGTAATATACAGATTTCTAACTAAAACATTGCTACTTGTTAATTAGCTGTGTTAATTAAGACACTTTGTTTTCTAGCCCAATGACCACATATTCCTTCTCTACAATATGCTAAACTTTTAATTATTCTTCTGATTCTGCTGAGCGTTAACTGACAAGCATTCATTTGAATTTTTCCAATTCAGACTCTCCTGTGTGGAAATACTTTTTACACATTCTTCATATCCATATGGCACATGGATCCAGCCTGTTCAAATCCCTCTGCAGAGCATTCCTGCCCTCCAGCAGATCAACACTTCCACCCAACTTGTAGTCTGCAAACTGACTGAGGGTGCATTTGATCCCCTTATCCAAGTAATTGATAAAGACATGAAACAGGACTGGCTCCAAAACTGAGCCCTGGGGAGCAGCACAGGTGAGCAGTCACCAGCTGGACATAGCACCACTCACCCCCACACTCTGGACCATGTGTTGAGCCACTTTCTTACCCAGGGATGAGTGCACCCGTCCACGCCATAGGAATCCCGTCTCTCCAGCAGAATGCTGTGGGAAATAACATCAAAGGCTTGACTAAGGTCCAGGTAGACAACATCCACAGGCTTTCCCTAATCCACTTGAGTGGGTCACCTTGTCGTGGGACGGTCTTTCACAAACCCATGCTGTGTGGGCCTGATCCCCTGGTTGTCCTGAGTGCCATCAGGATGTTCTGCTCCATGAGCTTCCCCAGCACCAAGGTCAGGATGAAAGGCCTGCAGTACCCAGATCCTCCTTCCAGTCCTGTAGGCGGGTGCTGCATTTCCCCTAACCTTCCTGGGTAGCCAGGGCTGCTGGTAAATGGTGGAAAGTGGCTCAGTGAGCAGTTCTGCCAGCTCCCACCTGGCCCCATAGACCTGAGTGTGTCTAAGTGGCAGAGCAGGTCACTGAGCATTCCCCTTGGATTGTGGTGACTTCATTCTGCTCCCCATTCCTGTCTTCCAATTCACAGGGCTGAGTAACTTGAGAATAACTGGTCTTGATGTTAACCACTTTAAGTTTCGAGCACCTCATGTTTTCCTCGTCCTTTGTCACTGTTTACCCCTGCATCCAATAAAGAATGGAGATTATCCTTAGCCCTCCTTTTGCTGGTTATGCATTTAGAGAAACATTTTTGTTGTCTTTTAGGGCAGTAGTCAGATTAAATTCTGGTTGGGCTTTGACCCTTCTAATTGAATTCCCCATAAGCTCACATTATCTTTGTAGTTCTTCTGGGTTTCCTGCCCTTTCTTCCAAAGGTCATGAAATCTTTTCTCTCTGAGTTCATGTCCCAGTTCTCTGTTCAGCCAGGCCACTCTTCCTCGCCACCTTTTGGCACATGGGACAGCTTGCTCTTGCATCTAATATTTCCCTCTTGGAGAATGTCCTGCCTTTCTGGGCTTCTTTGCACTTTGGGATGGGGGCCAAGCTCTCTGGAAGTCCAAGGCAGTTCTGCTGGCCCCCTGCCTTACTTCTCCAAGAATTTAAAAATCCATAATTTCATGATCACTGTGCCCAAGACGGAATCTGTCATTATGGGAAAGGCTTTGGAATAGGCTGGCAACTTGCATACCCAGGATCTTCAAAAGGCTTGACATGGGTGACTTATGGATTTGTATGGGTGCCAGAAGCATGCAAAATGCTAATTTACGTGCAAGAAAATTGTTCAGTGTACTGAGGAGCACAAGAGACAAAGTTCTAACATGACAAAATACATAAAACACATAACAAAGTATTTTAGTATCTTTTCTGAAAGAAGTTTCATAGGCACACAGCACAAGTGATTGATTTGGGAAAACAAACAAACAAACAAACCAAACCCCACCAAACAACAAAATCAGGCCATGGAAATACTTCTGCAGCTTTGAGTGATTTTGAATTGCTTTGCAGCCTTGGCTAAATGCACTTTGGTATCTTTGCATAGGATCAGTAACAAAAACAAAATGTTCATAACAGCTTTCACTTGTTCTTGAACTTATGAGCTGGCATTGGCATATGAAGTGTGTGTTTTGTCTGGCAGTGCAGAAAGCAGTTATTAACTGCCGAAACACATTGAACATAAGAATATTTTCAATACAAATCTTAAATATCTTTTTACACTTTCAGTATTTGTGAGATGAAACATTATTTGGGGAATGAACCAAAGTATATTTTTTGACTGAATGCAAAACAGACAAAATGCTACACTCTTAGAAACATTTGACTTTTCAAATATTCAGCAAATTTATTGAGATTTCTTATGAAAATATTTTAAGAACTGAAGTAAATAATAAAAACATATTCTTTGTATCTTCCTGCTGAACCCAAGACTACATTCTAAAGGTGTAGAAATTTAACAGAATTGAAGAGGGTTTTCTTTCAACAAAAACACTGACCTAACTTGAAAAAAACAATCAAAATAATCATCATGGAACACACTGGAAAATAACTGTTTGGTTAGCTGACAGTTAGGACTGTGGCAATGAAAAATTAAGTTACTCAGGTTGCTTTGAAAAACAGTTTGATAGGAAACATCTAGTAATTTATTTTTTTTATTCTAAAGGTGGCAAAAACTGCCAGATACAAACACTACAAGTGAAAACTGTTGGAGAATACTTGCATGGAATGTCAGTTAGGTGACACCTGTCTTAAGATAGTAGAATTTGTGATTCTGAGGAAAAGTATGTGCAGCATTGTGAGGACAATATATTTTAAAAAATAAAAGGCAGACTAATAAACTTAGGCAACCATCTTCTCTCTTGCTAAGAGTCTGAGAGAGACAGGCTCTTTGAGCAGGCTGGCAATTAATAAAAGGTACTATAGTGAAGATGAAATGACAAATTATTTCTCATGAAGAAAGACAGGAACCATAGTAAGACTGCAAAAGTTCTGGCTAAAGTGTTCTTTAAAAATTTGAAATTCAGAATGAAGTTGTGTAAGCAAGGGGAATCACAGGACAAATCCTAAGAGTGACTATACAGGGATAACACAATAACTGATCATGATAAAATTAGAGGTTAAGATTAAAAAGATTACTGCTATCAAGGGACATAAAAACTCAACAAATATTCTGTAAATAGATTGGACATAAAAAGAAGTCAAACCCAAAACCCCATTATTTTATGAGGGAGAAAGGCAAATGGCAAAAAAGATTTTTTTTTTGTTGCAGACTTCATGAATAGTGATCTGATAATTAATACAATGAATTTTAATGAAGGAGTAGGACTGAAGGCCAGATTAAGTGAAAAGTATCTCCAAAAATCTGAAGTAGTTAAGTATTTTCAAAGTCACAAGGACAGATAAAATTGTGTATGTACCTTACGATCTAGCAAAAGTCTTCTCTGAAACATTTACATTTTAGAAGTAAATGGAAGTCCCAGAGGATTTCATTGGGCCCATCTTTGAAAAAGGGGAAAAAGCTAAGCAAAATAGAGTAAGATACCTTTCAAAACAGAGAAAATAAGAGAGAAAAAAAAAAATCAGGGGATGATGAGGTGGTGAAAAGCAGCCAGCAAAGACTGGTCAAGAAAGAAATCAAACCAGGTTTGTTGTTCCTTGCTGCATGGATCCCTCCTTTTCTGACCTCTGGTCCTTTCACTGAACATTTCATAAGAAGTTCTACATGCTCCCAGGGTCACACTACAAGTATCCCATAATAACCTTTAAACAGTTGCATAGTTCCCTTTCCCCTGCATCCCATAGCAAATCCCTGTAGGCAGTACATCACTGTGCCAGGAGCTCTGGGATTTTTTTATTTGGGTTTCACACCAAATCTCACCAGGTTTTTAGCATGATTAATCCCATCATCTAACAACAACACAGACTAATGGCCACAACCAGTGACCTGGAGATTCAAACTGGACACTTGGGAAAGCTGGTTCATCAGGAGCAGGGAACAGGGGAGAAGGTTTCCCAGACGGGTTGTGGAACCTCCGTATGTGGAGATTTTTAATACTGGCTAGACACAATATGACTGAACTGATGTTGGTGATAATCCTGCTCCAAGTGAGGTTGACTAGAGACCACCAAAACAACCAACACTTCATCAACTGTCTGGACTTCAGAGAAAATAAACTTTAAAAGTATCTAGCATTTCTGATCTGATCCAGATTTGGCATATTGCAAAGTATGAGTCCAATTCAGAGTCATATTTTAAACACTACCTATCTAGGTAGCAGTCAGCTTTCAGGATAATTTCTACTATAAAAACAAATCTACTAAAATCAGTAAGTTGAAAATATTTTCCATCTGAATGCACCAGTTTTACCTCAAGTATTTGAACAAATAGAAAAAAAAATATTTGAAAAGTACCTGCACAAATACTTGAGTAAAGAATTTCAGATGATTATCAGCCCAAATATATTTAGAAAGCAATATCTTTGATCTTAATTTTAAATCAATTAGCTATATGATTTAGTTTTAAACATTATAGTTTAACCTTGTAATATAGGAGTCTAAAAATTATTTTCTCAACTGGGACAAGAAGCAGCTGGAAGCATTGCCATGGCAACCATCTCATTTCCAAAGAGAGATTCTGTGACTTCTGTTGCTCTTTAGCAACCTCACAGCTCAGTAGCATTGCTAAAAAAAA
>VZRH01006718.1:30194-46651 GCA_013397555.1 Urocynchramus pylzowi | reverse complement strand
AAAAAAAAAAAAAAAAAAGGGAGGGGGGGAGGGGGGGCTTGGAAGAATCATGAAAAGAATGCTTCAAAACATAAGGCAGGCTTTAAGTAAACAAAGTAAATTCTCAGTCTGATGGTGAGCCCAAGGAAAAGAAGCAAACCAAAAAACCAAACCAAAACACATATATCCCACCACTCTAACATGTGTCTTTGCAAATGACTGTAGAATCAATCTCTCCTGGAAATTATGTTTATCACAGATTTCACTGTCTCACACTAAGTACGTGACTTAGTTTCTTGATCCGACTGTTTAAGGAAAATTGATAGCAACATGAATAATATACAGGGGGTGGATAGGGTGGGAGCAAAAAAAAATTCTGTCAAAACAACACATTTTACTGCCCACAGCTCTCCCCAGGAGAGAGGTTGAGATCATATAATAAGAATTAGTCAGATTGCTCAATGACTACTGAAAGATTTTAAAGAACTATGGTATTATGAACCCATAGTCTAAGAACTTGTACAGACTAGAAAACCTGCAATACCTCTTTTACAAGTTGGTTCTGAAAAAATACTATAGAATTTAGAAATTAAGGGAAGTTCATGCACAGATCTCAAGGTTATGGTCTAAATTCTTATTTTACCCTTGCTTCAGTCTGGTTGGCTAAATGCCCTTTCCTGGCTACTGGAGTATTGCATGGTTATGGCACACTTGGGACACAGATGATGGTCACTCAGACAACAGTGTCTGGAAATGCTACAGGAGCACAAGGCCATACACAGGCTAAAAGTACATTTCTATAGGTTAGGCTGGGAGTTTTTCATCATCTGTATCTGCAGAGACCCATATCTGCTGAGACCAAAACCCCTTGCACTGCTGGAGAAGGAATATTCAAGTTCCCTTCAAAAGGAACATTGTATAGCAGAGCAAGATCTTCAGAGGTGTGCATGTATTTTTCCACAGCTGTGAATGGAACCTGGCTGCACCGGTAACTTTAGTCTGTATTTTGTTCATAAAGGAGCTAACTGAAGCAAGTAAGCACTGCTAAAAATAGTAAACACTGTAGAGCCTAATTCCTGGTTCAGACTTCTATTGATAAACCTCATCATATTCTTATTGCAGAACCATTTGCTTATTCAAATCCCTAAGTTGGAATGTAAAGGAATTGTTAGGATGTAAAAGCATGTAAACATAAACTATATACAAAAATACTTAAGGACAGAATAGACAATAAAACACCATTTAAAAAAACCCAAACCAATAAACAGTGCTTAAATCAAGTTAGAAATTTAAATCTTTTTAGATGTAATCATGTTTAGCAAAGAAGCAAATTTAGAAAGTAAAAGTTTATTTAGTTTAACAAAAAAGCTTTCAAATTTGAACAATGTTCAAGAAGATTATAAATGGCTAACGAGGGATTGCAAAGCTGTAAAGGCACTTCAGGAGCTTCAGAGGGCAAGTGTATTCTGTCATATAAAACAGACACATAAAGAAGTACAATGTATGAACAATAGCATGCAGAGTTTTTGTAATCAACAGATTTGATTGAGAGGCAGAATTCTACAATTTTGTTTCTTTACTATGTGATACTGATGAAGTGGGTTGAAAGCAGCAGGTGACTTCTGGTGTTAGTTAATGGGATTTAAGATGACTGTTTTCATTAAGAGCTATCCAGATCCTTTGGACATTTTATTCAATCATCTTTTTTTTTCCCCAATGAAATAGCTGTAAACAGTGCATTATGTTAAACTCTTGTATTTGCAGTGAACTGTGTTGTATTCTACAAAATCCTTCTAATACTCTCCTCAGTGTACACTTACACTTTTTGTGGAAAAAAAAACCAAAAACAAAAACAAACAACCCACAACTCTAACAATAAAATAAGTTTTAAACATATTACAAAGAAAGCACAGCAGTTTGATCAGGTCTTTCCAGGACAAATGACCTCTCCACCATTAGTCATCTACCTGGTGATACAAATAATTGGTTGCTACCAGAGAAACACTTGAAAGAACAAGTGATATATACAATTATTTCTGCCAGCACCGGCTCAATAGAGCTTGCCACTGCAATTTCAACAAGACTCCTGTAGTCTTCATAGAAACAAAGGGCAAAAAGAAGCGAAAAAATTCTGTGCAAATACCATGTGAATAGAAGTAGCAGAAAAACAAACCAAAAGAAAAGAGTGAGTATCAACACTACAATTCAAAACCAAAAATGAGAGGATTTCAGGAAAAGGCTCCTCTAGGAACCTCTACTGATTGTCCGTAGATACTCTTGTCTAATGTACAAAGCTACAGGTAGGGGTATTATTTTTATGAAGCAAACATTTAATCACAAACCTGGTAATAACACCACAGTTCAATTCTCATCAGTTTTGGTAAATGTGATGATGGATGCTGTACTTATTCCAATACCAATTCCAAATGCCTGTCTTTCAGTAACTTTTAGTAACTGTTCCACCTCTCATCTGAGCTCCTCCTCTTTCTAAGAGAGAATGTTTAGCATGGCAAAAATACAGACTCATTAGGAGGTTTGACCTCTAACTTCTTTGCACACTCTTTGCTAATTCAGCTTACGCATTTCTCACCTGCCAAGCTGAAGCATTCTGAACCACACCCATGGATGACTGAGAAAACAAACTGGTAGAAAAAGAAACACTCCTCCCTACTGCCAGAAATTTGTTCCAAGTCTTGTTCTGTTCTGGTCCCAGGAATGGAAAGTATTAGTTCCAAGTGTTTAACTGTATTCTTCATGCATCTGCATGGTAAATAGCAGTCCTGTGCCCTGCACACCAGACTATGAGCTTGGGTGCCCTATTCTCCATTCTGAAACACAATGGAAAACTCACACCCATGTGTATCAGACAGCAAGTCAACCTTTCAAGAATTCAGAGAACTTCTTAGGAGACCATTCTAATATTTCATACAGAAAAAATGTTCCTTTAAAAAATCTGTTTCCTTTTTTACTTGCTGTGTTTGCAAATGAGTTTCAATACCTGTTATATTACTTTTTAAATGTTTGTATTCAAATTAAAAGAATCAGTTAAAAATTCAGTTTTGTTTGTAAAATGACACAAAAGGCTTTTCTGTTACATATCCACTACCTTTTGCCCTTGACTAAATAATAGTCTTTAATAAATTTTTATTCCTACCAGCCATGCAGAACCAAACATATAATACAAATGATCCTAACTGTGATGTTTTGTGCATCATCAGTAAATGAGCTAACTAGTTAAAGTTCCACTTGTTTTTCCACAGAAAATTATTGTCATTAAATCTTTATAGCCTTATTAGAAACAAGGTATTACATAAAGGTTACTGACAGCATAATTGAAGGAATAACCTTGTAATTGCAAAAGTAAACCAGTTTTCCTGAAAAATCAATATTTATTATGAAAGAGGATGAATAATCCTTTATTGCTTTTGAAACACAGAAACAAAATAAATTAAAATATCTCAGCCTATTTATGACCTCAAGAAGCTTTCACTAGCTCAATCTGAAAGCAGACTAAAACTCAATACTATTCCTACAGACAATTTTCTGACTAAAAGCTCCCTGAATGTTGTACTAATGTTGCCTGAATCACCAGATTATACACAGTATAAAGTTCAAAACAGTCATTAAGATCTACGGTCTAAGTGTCTTTAAAGCCACTGAAATGATGAAAAATGATTCTTTAAAATTCTGGTTTTTTCACTATCAATACTGATTACTTTTAGGAACTCAAAGTGTAAAAATGTATATATTAGAAGACTATTACCCAGAATTAACCCTGCACTGAGTGGGGCAAAACTGGCTAGACTGTACCACTTGGGGAAGAGCCTTAAATGGGGGCCCAGTTTTTGTGTAGTGATGGAGGGAAAGACTGATGAACTTCATCTCTTGAATGGTATAGCAGTCTTTCCCAGATGGAAACAAGATGAGACAACTGCTTTTTCTTCACTCACATGGGTAAGAGGCAAATACCAAATAGGCAAAGAAGTCAGTGTTCTCCTAAAGGCTGTGGCTACAGTTCATTTGCTCACTTGTCACTTGCCAACACTACATTCACTTAGAAAACAACGTCTGTAGGACATCATGGAAACATCTTCCAGCTACAATTTTTTTTCTAACCTTAATATTTGAGTTAAATATGTCATGACAGCAATACCTAAATTTCCTTCTATCTTTGGGGGCTTTCTCCAAATTTTTCTCCCTACAATTAATTATAGCTTCAAGTATCTTACTAAATGAAACACTGCCAGAGAACTTCCCTGGACATGGGAATCTGCTGATTCATAGGATTAAGCTTGTGCAATATCTGTCAATACATTTTTGGAATGTAGTAACAACCCTGTCCCTCCCCTCCCAGTAATTCCTGGATATGGTAGCAAAGTTAGCATGGGCAATAAATGACTCCTGAGCCTCAGTGTCTTTGAGCTCTGTGTTGGAGAGCACAGCACGCACAGGGGTTCCTCCTGCCAAGCTGGCCTCTGTGCCAGTTCCTGCTTGGGAACAAGCCTTTGGAGATAAAGACCATGATTAAGCCTATTAAGTGGGACCTTCCAAATGCCCTGTGCACCACAGGTGCCTCTTGTACTTCTCCTGCCTAAGAATGTGCAAAATGTACATATGTAATCTTTTCAACCTTTTAACATTGTACAGTAAATATGCTTTTCCACTTATTTGAAGTTCAAAATTTTAAGTTCTTTCTGTATTACTTAGCCCATCAACAGCAGATGTAAACACTTCAATTTTCCTTCAGTTTGTTAAATTAGCACAACATATAGCCATATATGTCCATATTTTATGCTGACATGTAAGAATGAAAACCACTAAGGTTCATTACTATTTATTTTATATTGATTATTTTCCTAAAAGAAATGTCTCAAATGAAATATAAAATTGTAGGAATACTAATTCACTACCTACTAACTACCAGTAGCAGCAAAATTAAGGTCAGAGATGTCTTAAACATGAAAATTAAATCCTTATAGTGCTTTAAAGTACTGCTACCACTGTTAGCCTAGGGTCCTTTTATCAAATTGTAAAACAAACTTTACCCTCTTTGAGCTACTGATCACACATGACCTTTATGCAATTAAGGGTACATTAACACCCAAGTGGAGATGTTTAAACAGATCTTAGTGATTTAATACACTTTTCACTAAGTTGGAAAATGGTATGTACTTAAATTGCCTAGATTATTTTTAAAATCTTGACATGCAGTTACTTAAAAAGGGTTGCTTTGACAGATAAATATAAAATCTGTACAATAATGCTCAACGAAGATACTCTTTAACAAGACTACATACTGGATTTTTTTCAGTAAGTTCATAGCCACACTATCTGAGTACCCAATACTCATTACTAAATTTATCTTCACAATTACTTTTATGAGATGACCTTCTCATAAGTCATACACAAAAGATTGAAACAGAAATAATAGATGTTTAGTACAGTCTGACAGTTGCATCTGAACTCAAGGCACTTGATACTAAAGTTCTCTTCACAAACACAAGTCTTAACCACAAGCCAGCCTGTCTCTCTGGAGCAATACACACCCCATTTATGGAGCCATTATCATCCCCACTGCATCAAAAAGATAAAGAGCACCAACAATTTTTTTTTTTTTTTTGCTTAAAACAAAGGGGAGATAGCTGTACATTAGATCTCTTCCTTATGGGTAGAATGTGAGCATATTCGATGATGCAATTAGTAAAATTATTTCAAACTGTTCCAAACACCTTCCAGACCATCTTAAGTGACTAACAGCTAAAACAGACTTCAGCAAAATATGTCTCCTCTCCCTTCTACATGGCTTGTCATAAACTCAGTTGCCCACACATTCAGAACATGGCTAAATGAGCTCTTCAGCTGCAAATCCTCAAGATGCAGTGAGCTCACTGTATTACTCACAGTCACTGCCAGGAACAGAGAATTCCTGCCTCTGACTGAATGTTTCTGGTGCTTACTTTCTGCTGGTTCGGGGATTTCTTTGATCCTTCTGTGAGCTGATTTAACTTCCTGAAACATAAGAGAATTCCAGCAGACTGATGAACCAAACTCGCTTACTAAATCAACGCACAACACAGCCTGAGAAGTATTGGAACTTGTAATCAGAAGGCAGCAGGGTTATCCACTCCAAGCTGAAGAAGTGTGTCTTCCTCCTTTTGGGAATAAGGAAGTCAGCTAGTCTATAATCCAAGTAAATCTTTAATTTCTGTTCTCAGGTATCAGTTGCTTCAATTTACAGTCTGCCTTATGTTATCCCAAGAAGCCCCACCAAAAGGCAGCTATGTTGGTTTTTTTTGAAAATGGAGATGCCAGACCTAACACAAGTTAGGGGCCTTGCCTAGGACTTGTGGTGGAAACAGTGCTGATAAGCCAGAGACATTTTCAGGAGACTGACTCCTAAAAATTTGTAAATAAGAAAATAAGACTGAACTACAGCAAACATTTATTTTCTGCAAAAAGGCAACCTTGCATTTTAACTGCTTCAGGAACAAGTAAGTTTTGCCTAGTGGCTTTTATGATAGCCCAAGGCCACATCACAACTTAAATTGACTGTGCTGGTTTTGACTGTGTGGTGGAGTTATAACCTTCACAGTGGCTAGTGTGGGGCCTTGCCTCGGACTTGTGCTGGAAACAGTGCTGATAAGCCAGAGACATTTTCATTACTGATGCACAGTGCTCCACAGAGCCAAGGCTTTTCTGCTCCTCCCCACCCCACAGGCAAGGGGCCTGGGGGCGCACAAGGAGTTGGGAGGTGACACAGCCAGTACAGCTGACCCCAAATGACCAAAGGGATGTTCCAGACCATAAGGCACCATGCCCTGCATACAGAGAGGGGGGAAGAAGAGTGGGATATTTAGAGTGATGGCTTTGTCTTCCCAAGTACCCATTTAGGTGTGCTGGAGCCCTGTTGTCTTGGGGATGACTGAACTCCTGCCTGCCCATGGGAAGTTGTGAATTCTTTTTGTTTTGTATGTGCAGATTTTGCTTTCCCTATTAAACTGCCTTTATCTTGACCCACAAATGTTCTTTTACCCTTCTGACTCTTTTCCCCATCCCACTGGGGGAAGTGAGTGAGCAGCTGTGTGGGGCTGTTGGATGAGGTTAAACTACAACAATGACCGACTGACTGTAGTGGCCAATGCACACTGGCTAGAACCTCTCTGTTCACTTGACACACAGATTTCAGCTCTAAAATGAAAAAAAAATTGTAACTTGCTGCAGTTCACCAGCAGAGTATCACTACAAACTGCTTTATCACAAAGGTGTCTTATAAGGAGTTGAATAATGTACAAGATTTTTGGTCTTGGATTTTTCTGGTAACAGGTTTCTGAGAGTGGACATTGCATCTGATCCTGATGCACAACGGAGCTGCCTCAACCTTCATATACAAAGTCCTAAGAGAAGTGTTGAATAGTCCATGAGTTCCTTCTAAAGTTTTACTATGATCTACATTTCCTATGAACTTTTTCACTCTGAACTCTTAACAAGGACTTTCAGTTTTTCATGGCCTGAATTCTCCATTCTCCCTTGAAGACAAATCAAGAGTGTGAACACACACACACAAAAAGGCAGAAATATTAGTTCCTACCTTTGGAATTTTTCCATGTTCCTAACATGGAAAAATGCATCACTATGATTAATTATAAGCTAATGCAATTCAATTGTTATTTCAATTACTGTTAAACAAAAGTAACTCATGGCTTGTACTCTCCAGGATAGCACAGTAACAATGTTAATTGCTCAATCTTCAAAAAACTGCTTTCTGTTTTTCATATATTTTTTTCATAAGATAGCACTGAAAAAGGGTTTTTTTTAGTTTGTTTTTTTTTTATCGCCAATGCAACTTGACACTTATTTCAGTATATCCTTCCAGCAAGAATATCCAAATATCCTCTTGTCTCCACTGAAAATATTTTACTTAATATGTGAAACAAAAAGACCATTCAAGCAAAACAAAGAGAGCAAAAATGTGCAGCTTACTTTGCAGAGTGAAATCTTTCATTGTCCATAAAAAACACTGGGTTATTTCTTCTCCAACACCTCAAAAGCTGACTTAGTCTGATTAATGAGTATTTAGTCTCTTGCAACTTCTGTTTCTCAGCATAACTTCTAAATATGTATTCTAAGAAAATTTACAGCCTTCTTCTGTGTATGACAGAAAAAATACGTGCACTAGAATTGATTTTGCTTCAGATGTATTGTAAGTGGATGTTAAATACCATTTTTGGAAGCAGATATACATTACCTATGCTGCATTGACTCTGTTACCTAAGAAGCTACCAACTGTAAAGAAGAAGAACAGCATTTACAATGAAAAAAAAAATGTATGGACTCTTGCTAATAGGATTTGACAAGAATTGCTGTCATTTTAATTTGCAAATGTTCAACTAGTGAAAAACAATCCAGGTAGCTTGAAAAGATACCATGTAAGAGATATACAGGCGTGACTGAAGAACCAAGTTCTGGCAGTGACTTAGCATTCCTCCAGAGCCATGTACTTTGGAATGTAATTTGTAAGATGAGCAGAATTAAGCTTCCTACTACACCTTAAGTTCTTTTCTTTCATTTTAAAATAAGTTAATTGGAACTTCATTTAAAATTCAGTATTTGGCCTCAAATCCTTCCACTGGTAAGATGAAAGCACAGCAGGCATAAAAAAGTGAGAAGCCTCAGTGTTGAAGAAGTGATACATGTAATTTAGAAAAGAAAGATTCAAGATCTTGGCAGCTTAAATGACTTTCTCATGCAAGATACTTTGCTTTCTTTCCTCCCAAAGAGTTTTTAGCAGAAAGTAGATCAGAGTAAAACTGGGCAATACATAGTGGAAAATCTTTGAACTAAAGATTGCCCAGAGAGGTTGTGGAGTCTCCCTCACTATAGACTTCACTTGAAGTCTATCCTTCAAGATAGCCAAGAACCATCTGGAGTCAATCCTGTGCCCATGTGCTCTAGGATGACCCTGACTGGGAGACTGGACCAGAGGACCCACTGTGGTCCCTTCCAACCTTACCCACTCTGTGATTCTGTAAATTGTACAGGCAGCAAACAGCATAAGATACAACGATTTTATATGTAACATGTGACAAGCTGATACAGCAAATCATTTACCCAGTAAACTCACAACTCCATTTTGAAAGGATGATTTGTTCATTTCAGAACTCAACAAGTGTAAAACATTAAAGACATCTTAAAACTGAACTCCACTTATATTAGCTTTGAAATTTTTTTATACATTGTCTTAAGACATTTATTACTGTGAAGCACGTTGTATAATTTATTTTAATTCTCTACAGAACAATATAGTCAATTCAGTATCATCAATAACTTTACACAGATACAGTACTGAAGCCATGTCATCTTTTGCTTACTGTCAAGTACAAAACAGCTTATATAGTCTAAAAAAAAGCTACAAACCACTCTTGTAGCATAATGTATGTTGTGCCTGGTTAAAGTTTACAGCTGTGGCTTTTTCATCTTTCAAGACAAATAAACATGACACCATATGATAACAAATAGCTGTGCAAACTCAAACTTAGGAGGAAGACTTAACTACCTCCTTTTCCCAGAACTACTTTTCCCTGCTTTACTGCTGCTACCACCAGACTTGCTGGAAGATTTTGAAGAGAAAAGTCTTGTCATGAATTCAGACACATCTGGCAGCTCATGGTTGGAATTCAGCATGTTCATTGACTGCTCCATTTCCTGCATGCAAAGATCAGATAATCTCATTAGCTTGTAACAATTCTGGCTGTATCCAAGGCATCAGTTGAAAGACTGTATGAAAAAGATGCCAAATTTTCCCAAATACTGTTTTACTTTTTGTAGTCCTCCAGGATACATATTGCTACATAGTTTTATGCAGCCACAGCTAAAACCACCCAGCTACACACAGAAACATAAAACCCCAAAACTAAAAGCAGAGATGCATGGAAAATGGTAACCATGTCTTTAGCAGTCTTACAGGGCAATCATCTGATTTAAAAAATCTAAAAAAATACCAATTATTTCTTTTCAGCACTACTTTTCTCCATATTAAAATTTAGGCTATTGTTTAGATATTCAGAACTGTGTTCTCACAGATGTTACACTTTTGTTTTTCAAATCAATATTATTTATAGCAAATTAAAAAAATTTTGATGCTGCTCGAAGGGATTAGATATTTTTATTGCCCTACTTTCTGACACCAAGCTACTAGAGTGGTGCAGCTGAGTTTTCATTCCTTCAGGAAAAAAAGGGTTTTAATATAAGACCGTATATCAAGGTAAGCTTAATGTAACTTTAGGGTTTAGCACAGCAGTTCTAGGAAATGAATTACCACATTTTGAAATAAATCTATCTTGAAGCACTTTTAATGCATACAACAGCTGAACTGCATATCCACAAAGGGAAAGTGCTTATAGCCATTGTGAGTTTCATGTGGGATTGTCACCTTGTTCTTCTCCCATTCAGAATGATAGATCTTTAAGTACTTTCAAGGCATTTGTAGCCTTTGTTACTATTGCATCTACACTACGCCTCTACAACAAGCACAGTTACTAAATCATTAAACTTTCTATACAAACTAGTACTGTGCTGATTCCAGAAAAAAAAAACAAGTTAATTTGAAAAACATCATGCAACCTCCATATACTCCACAAGTTAACATTTAACAATTTAATACATGGTCATCTAGACAATGCCATTACAATTTAGCTCTTAAAAACAACTTTTTACTACTCTTCAAAGGTAAGTTAAATTATAAGCAAAATTCTTCCAACTTAAAAATTTCTCCTTAAGAAATCATATCAGTTATCTGATAAGAACTAAATCATCAGAAGTTTTGATGGTTTTACCATCAGAGCAGCCTGTCTATAAGCAGTGTCAGGTCACTGAAAAAAGTAAGGAATATGTGATTTTCTTTTTTTTTAAATTTGACTTCCAGAGTTCAGCTTGGAAATTCACCTTCGTTTGAAGAACATGCCATGAATACCTAGTATATCTTTGTATCTGTTTTTTTAATCAAAATTATAGCCAAAAGAGCATTATACAGCTCTGATAGGCTTTTTAAAGGTAGCACTTATTAAAAAAAATTACTCAGACACCTATAAGGTACTACTAAAGACAGTGGTCGTTTACAGAAAAAGGAGTTTTTAGTTAACCAAGCCTTCAAAAAGCAGCCACCCATGACAGACAAATATAAAAGATTTAGCAAACACCTTGAATCTCCATTTTGTTCTAGCCTTCTGCTATTCAGCATTTTGCATGATGAAAGGACAATAAATCAGATAATTTAATGGCTACATTAAGACTCCATATCATGTACACTAGTGTGACATCTGGATTTAACAGTGTAGTCAACTGTGTTTTAAGCTGAAGGGCAAGAGAACCCCACATCGCACTGTTCTCAACACACTTGACACTCATTAAATGACTCATTGCTAAAACAGCAACTCTATTAGCTGAATAAATGATGCCCATTAAGCTTCCCTTTAAAGTACAGTCCTGTTTTTATTACTTTCCTGTGCCTTGAAATCTCATTATCTTTGGTCTCCCCACATCATCAACTGAGTGTACTTACCCGCCTCATATCAGGATCACTGGTGTTGACAACTTTAGGCAAAAGCACAAATATCAGTAATGGAAGAACCATCATCATCACCTACAGAGAAAACAGGAAATACCTCTTCAGCTTGCTTGTAAACACTTTTAGGACCTACTAAAATAAAACGAAGCTCTGCAAACCAGCCAAACTCTAGAACTACTGCATTCTGAATCAGTAAGCCAGTAACACTTGCCAGGAGTGAAACCTGACAAGGGAGTACTGTGCTTTATACAACAGTTTTCAAAGTTGGACCAATAAGACAAATGGCTGATCTCTCTTACACCTGTTGTAATTACAATTTTGCAACGTGTTGATCTCTGCACTACTAGAACAGCATCACACTGTCAAAGGAAGAGACTATGGGCTGTTTTCAGAGGACGTACGTTAACAGTGGTGTATGGGGAAGGAGATGTCAGAGAATAACTCCCCATTTGTAAGCAAGTAAAATCCAAGAAAACAATGCTGTCAGAATAGCCAAGAAACAATGTACATTTTTCCTCAATTGTTTCTATTCTTAGTATTCTGACAAATAGCTGTATTTGGATCCTTAGCATACTTTGCTACAATATTTGTGTGTTGCCTGTACATACCATAGGGTTCATGAGGAAGTCTGTCCATCCCCAAGATTCTCTCTTTATAAAGTATGAAGGTGGTCCAGAAGATTTCATCTGGAGTGGGTATGGCAGCCTGACAACTTCAGAGGGTTTGATGTAATTCACATATCTTGCTCTATTAGGCAAAAGGTAAATAATTGAAAATATGAAACACAGAATCTTTGGCAAATAATAAAGAAGATTTTAAAAAATCCAAACAAGTTTAAATAAAGGACTACAAACAAAACCATCTGCTATGCAGTGTCAGCTAGGCTGCACTTTTGAAAAGCTAATTTCTCTCAGCAGCATATTTGATTGGATCAAAAGCAAACCATTTTTTGTTACCTTGTAAAAGAGCAAGAAAAACTATGCTATTTAGGGTCCAGCTTTTAACAGTGTAATTTAACCAGCTTGCTCAGGACATCTACTACTTGCAAAGTTAATATCTTTTCCATAAGTGCATTATTCTGCATTTATCAATACTGAATCTCAGTATCTTTATTACTTCATAAGGATAGTTCATCACTAGTATTCTTCATTTGGGCTTAATATTCAGATAATTACTCAGTACTAACATCTTTGTCATTCTTGACCCATTTTTCATGATTTATGAATATTTATCCACTTTATACAGCTCCAGGGATGACTTCTGTCAATAAAGAATTTATTCCTTGTGAATTTTTCACCAAATACTCATCTATAGAATGTCTACAGAATCTATATCTATAGAATTTCCTCATACCTTATGACTACGTGTTTTCTTCAAAACTTGAGATTTTCAAGTAGATCTTATCAAATACATCTGTCATCCACATACTGTTTCCTCTTTCTAGTTATTACCATAAGTTTTTAATGCAGTACATCCTTTAGAAAAGCCCTGTTGACATTTTCCCCAAGTAACATTGTTTTTCATGCATCTCCGACTCCTCAGCTGCATTCCTCATTATAGTCTCTATCTGTTGGACTGGTAGAGATGCCAAGCCTCCTCTACTTTCCTCTGCAGATGTATCCCAGCAATTTACTCAACATAAAATTTGTGTTACTTTACTAGTCCTTAGATACATAAATGGTGCTAAGGGTGAGGTTATACCCAATATTTTGTCTGTATCTTTGTAATTGTTACATATTAATTATTGCCAATAAGATAGCAACAAAGTATTAAAAAATAATTTAATAAAGTTTGGAAAAACCTAAGCTCAAACAAACTGTTTTGAGCTTATTATAAACTCAAACATTATGATATTATTACTGTAATTATGTATTACAATAATATTATACTATTATTGCATTATATTAATTATTATTATTATAAACAGACTGTTTGCACTGTTTTCTGTGAGATTTCAATTTTTAGCCTCCCCTAAATATACTGCAGGAGTATTTACATTGATGACTGTATTCCTAAAAGTTAAGATGCTAAGTGCGTGCTTGAACAAAAGAAAAGTACTACGAGCATTTTCACTTAAATGAAAATCACCTTAATAGACAGATTTTTCTGTATTACTGAACAGTCTACAGTTACAGCCAAGAGTGGTTTGGCCACAACATAAAAACAAGCCAACAATCCTACAGAAATAATCCTACAGTTGCAAACTGACAACTGCTACTATTAACCAGTATCTGTAACAAGCGTCCTGTGGGGGTGCAACATAAATATTTAACAATTTTGTTGTGCCAAGTCCTGACAGTAAACTTATTAAAGAAATGGAAAAGGGAAGAAGAAAAAAAAAAGTGTTGACAAATAATAAAGCAGTTAACTAGTTTATGCCTAGATTTTATTTCAGGATAGCTGCATTAAAAAAAAAACAATAAAAGCAAATAAGTAGATGGACTTTTAAAGTCTCTTTTTTCTTATTTCAGGCCTAAATAGGAAGAAAGATATCAGACTATGGAATCTGAGACACGTGCTTCTAGAAGTGATGTTAAAAGCAGCTGACGCATACAGTCTGAGATGGAACATCAGACCTACAGCACTGCTTCCGTGAATTTTTGTACTGTGCTGCCAGGCACATGGAATCCATCAATACAGAGGCAATCAGGAAAGGCTCACCTCATTTTGCCTTTTGAAGTTATGTCAACTCGAACGGGCTCAAATTTATGAGCAGGGGATATAACTTCCACAACGTAAGATCCTGAAGGTACATCATGAACCACAAAACTTCCATCTGTCCTGAAAAAAACAGTGAGTTCCACAACATTTCAGTGTGCTCCAGAATATAAGGCAGGGTGCTCTGTTGTTTTGTTTTTTTTTTTTTAAAGAAGCTGTGTCATTTTATATTACAAATCTTAATACCACCACAACAACCAAAAGGAAAATTTAAATCGCTCAGCACTCACAATATCAAGCCCTTTAAGTTCATCAATGCATGCCACAACAGGAGTGGAAATTCCCTGTTGTGCCCTCAAGGTGTTGTCTTGCTGGAGAAATAATTTAACATCACAAGTAAGATCAGAAATAAGTTATATTTCACGTATTCAAGTGATGGCAGAAGTAATTTACACCTTCCTTCCTCCTTCTGAAATACATCCAATGAAGCTTACTTTGCTTTAGTGCTTCTGCTGAAAGCAAACCCCCCCAGAATGACATCCTTCATAGTGTGGGTTGGTACTAGGAATGATTTGCAATGCAAAAAATAGCAATTTGTACCTTTGTTGCAAAATAGAGGTTTTTACTTGTAATTGCTCCCTTTAGGACCAGCCCACGCTGGAAAGCTCAATCACAGCAATAAGGAAACTAAGAGCTCTGAACACATACACAGAAGGGATTTTTATACAGGTGACTTTTATTTTAAAATATGAAACTCAACTATTCAATGAAAATACTAGTAAAAGGTTACTTGGAAGCTTCAACATTAGTTGCCTTAAAGGTACAGAAGTTTTCCTCCTATGTGTTTCCAGAAGTTTCCAATAAGAAAACCCTAGTGTTCTCTACCCCGTTAAGAGCAAGATCAAAGATCTCTTTCCTAAAAATAAGATTCAAAGTTAAGACAAAAATTTGTTAAAAGGGCAAAAAATGTAATAAACTTAACACATAAGAAACATGCAGCGGTAAAACAAATAAATGAGCCCTCTTAAAAGCGAATTCTTAAAGAATTTGTCATTATGTCCTTCACACCACATCTCTCTCTAGCATGCACAACATTTAAGGACCTACCCGCCTTTATGTGATGATTTGAATCCCTAAGAATGCTTACACAATTTTATATTGCAACTGTTTTAAGGATGTTTCCTTAGGAATTTCCTTTTAATTTTTTAAAAGTTTTTTAAGTATTTGAGAAATTTAGAGTTTCAATTAAGCATTTAGAAATTTGCCAACCTGACAGGAGTTATTAAACCAGCTCCCAAATATGATGTCAGGCTCTCATAATTTGTTTGTAGTGGCTTAGCAGATGCCACACTGACAGGATTCTACAAGATCTGCAGAATCTGTTGTGCTAATCTATTGACAGAACCCAAAGTCAAAGTTAGTTTAACTCCTATTGCAGAGGGATCAATTTAAAATTATGAATATTTATGAGGGTATATCTTAATTCCACGTAATCTCATTTTCATACATATTTTAAAAGCAATGCATTATACTGTATTGAAAATCACAAAGAATTTAGCATTTAATTCTTCTCTTGAAATTATGACATTAGTTCAGTTCTTAATTCTGAGGATATTTTCTATGTCTTAGATTCTCTAGATCTTTTGCTTATCTGAATATATCCAGTACTACCCGAGTCCGAATAAGATAATGATTCCTTACAGCTTCCAGCTACATTTGCATGATGTGTGAAGGAATAAAGCCACGTCCCTTAAATTACCTTTCACAAGTACAGGTAAAGTTTTTCACGGGTACTCTTAACACAGAACTTCAACTGTAACTTCTGCCATGACCAAACGTATCTCCACATCGGGTAAATTCTTAGCCAAGGTGAGATTGTTAAATAAGACATGGCAGAATTTACAACAGAAGCTGAGAAGGAACACGGTCCTCCACACAGAGCAAACGCATTTGGGGTTTCTGTTTCGGCTGTTGTTTCTTTGTTTGATTGTTTTAATTAAAATTCCCTTCCTAAGCTTTTGGCCAGCAACCTGAGTCACCAGTTTGGATACGTCTGCCGGAGGTTGAGGCCAAACCCTGGGGCACTGCACGGCTGCCCGTGCCCAGGCCATTACAAGGCAGGTTCCCAGCGTTCACAGTAGGGCCAGCAGCTCAGCTCGCGATTCCGCGATTCCAGGGTCCCGCACCGTGCGCGGCTGACCGGGACTCGGCCGAGCCCTGCAGGAGCCGCCCCCGCCGCCCGCCATCTCAGGGCCGG
>VZRH01006718.1:242-20859 GCA_013397555.1 Urocynchramus pylzowi | reverse complement strand
CCCTTTCTGGTTTTAGCTTTAGTAGCACCATTCTCTGTCCATCTGGAAAGCAACTAATCTGCTTTTTGAATCAAGAACTGTGAGGTGGAAAGAACCCCTTTAGAGATGGTAAGGGACATGCCACCACTAGAAACATAAATGTATTGGAGTGCAGAGGAAAGGGAAAAATGATACTTCTGCACAGAAATGAATGCAAATGTGCTCATACAGCATTTTGTGAGCATAACACATCCTCACTCTACCCAACATCCTGATTACTTTGTGTGGTCAGAAAACCATGAAAGACATAAGCTTGTAAAAATGAAAATTCAAATTAGCACCAGGACATTTAAAGAACTGCACTCAGAGGGGGAGGCAAGATGGGTGAATATGAAAAAATCCCCAACTCAAAGCAACTAACCACTCACCCCTAAGCAGCAGGATTTCTCCCTAACTAGTCACCAGCCTGCCATTTGCAAAGGTTCAGAAGTGTAGGCATTTTTAATTAACAGCTAGTAGAATACTGGTAGGGCATTCATGTTTAGAAAACATTTATACACACACAAACCCTCTTAATACAACAGCTTCATCTTAAATATCGTTGTGGCCTCCAGAGCTGCTGCGTGTAGGGCATAAGCCTAACCCTCTGAGTTTTCACAGCTCAATGGCACTAACTTGTTTTGTAGTGAGAACCTGGAAGACCTGAGGGACAAGACATCACTTGGGAAACTAGGTGTGCCAAATATGAAAGCATTTTATTCTCACTTGGATAAGTGACAAGGATGTGAAGCTGGAAATTCAGCCAAGCAGATGTGCCCCAACATGTCAGAGGGGTGGAAAAGCAGCAAGTGTGAGGAAAGATGATTGCTCTGTGAACATCTCCAGCCCTCCTTTGTGAAGTGCCTCACTGCTGTGGATTAGGCACACAGGACTGGAAAGACTTTCAGTTATCATGCCTCAATCTCCCAACAATCACAGGCACCCTTTTGAAGTAATGGGAATTTTTGTACTGTATCTTAAACACTCCTCCTTCCCCAGTTTTATGCAATTCCCTACACTGACACCCAGGACAGCACACATTGGCCAGTCCTGATTAGAATGTGTCTGTGTTCAAGCCCTCAACCCCCTGTAATGACTACTGATGCCACCACTCACAGGACAGTATTTTTAGTACCTCTTGCAGTACTACCCCATCATCCAAATAACAGATGTAGAAAGCTCCCTGTCTGCTCTCTTTATCCAAAACCACCTGAACTGTAACATCTAAAAAAAAAAAAAAAAAAAAAAAAAGGCTATAAGAAAATTTATGTAAAGAGACAGTTGCTCTGGTGGGTAGGGTTCACTTCACAACCAGCTACTCTGCTTATTCTTATGCTAATGCTGGCTGCTGGCACAGAATTACTCCAGAATTAACACCTCCATCGATCACCACTCATTTTGGCTGATTAAAAAGTCAAGCTTTTAGGCTTACCAAAACACAAGGTTCAGAACAAAACTTGCCAGCTATTTCTTTAGTCCTGCTTTGCTTTACTACTTCTCTAGTAATAGCCTAAACCACACAATGTTGAAAATCAAGTTTTATCACAACTTGCCCCATGATGGTTAACTGCATTTTTGTAAATTTGCTGTTTCCTGCAGCAGGAACACGAGGTGGCAGAGTCATCCAGAAATTAACTAATGCAGCAAGGTTGTTTTTTTCTTCCTGTTCAGTCAAACTGGTTATTTTAATAACTAAAATTTTAAGCAAACACACACAAATACTTATGCCTTTAAGCTTCAAGACAAAGTACTATTAGCAGACATAGAAAGTACTGAGATTTCTGCTCTCCAAACCAAACACGAAACAAATAGCTCCTTTCCACATTCATTATAGCAATTTCATCAGGATGGAAAGAGCAGTTTTAGCTTCTTATAGCCAGGAGCTGTTAAGACTTCAACTCCCCAATAATCCATCATTCCACTTTTATCTAGACTAAGTAGATAATAGAACAGCTGATTCACATGAGAAAGACAACTCAAGTAAGGAAATGTGCACTATCCTAACAGCTGCCTGTATTTGTGCAATTTCCCCATTTAAAAAACCAAACATGCCATAGGCTTCTTGTATGTGGCAACCCTCCTCTGAAACACTCCTAAAAATTATTTAACTCTTGCAGAAGTTTGTCTCATGCAGAAGAAATGTAATGAAAGCCTGTTATCAAAAAGGACAAAAAGATCAGCTATTTTTCTGAAGGTGGAATACTTACTGCACTAAGTCTTTCAATCCATAGAATATCTGAAATGAATAAAGTGGCAACTGCAAGATCCAAACATAATTTGGGATTTTTCAAAGTAAAGTTCAATAGATTCAATTTGGCAAAGAGACATCATAAATTACAAGAACTACTTTAAACTGTCTACAGGTCACTTTAAAGTATGATACTAGGATGCATATGTATTTCAACACTTACACCTGTAAGAGCAGGCAGTTTTGGAATGTAACTTTATCTTGATATTTAGATTTGGGTTAATTGTTTCACAATATACATAGTGCTTATGTAAAAAAGAAAGTATCAAGAATACAATTACAGTATCAGCAAAGTCCACTAGTACTGTTTATTTCAAGCCTATCTATACAGAAAACAGCTTCCTTCCCAAATCCACAGGAAACTGTTATTCACAGAATGCTATTAAAAGAAGTCAGAAGCGTGTTTGCAAAAAGCTAAATTTTATTAAATTTCGGTATCTATCACTTTCCAAAGGGGATTCAAATGGTTCTAAGCACTTAAATGAAACAATAAGGGAAGAATAAAAAGGTGGGAAAGATAAGTGTGCTGTCCTTGTGTTTTGTTACAGCAAAGAACAGATGTTTGAGACCCCAACATTCAGTTGCTCATCTACACTACAGCACTCAAAGTACTGACTGCCTGAATTGAAGCAGTGATCCCTATGAATCACAACCACTATGGAACACATTCATGCTGAAAACAGCAGATCTCATTTTACAGCAATGATCAGCAGCCACAATCTACATAAAGAGATACACTATAAAACTCCTGGCAGTACAGACACAAAAATATTCTAGGTCTGCAATAGTTGAAGACTAGGTGGATATTTCTGTTTTATCCCTTTAAGGGACAGTGCTACACCTCCTGCCCCCCTTATGGCAGGTTAGTATCAATGCAAAAAACAAGAACAGAAACAATGCTGCAGCTACAGTTATTTAGAATGAAAGCACTTTATTTTTTTCCAACCAAGTTCAAAGTCAAACTTAGAGCTGTGAGTGCACACTTCAATTCATAGGTATTAACAAAATTTGCGTGAAAAGTTTTAAAGATGGAAATTCTTTACAGTTGCTGCAAACTGAATCATGTTAAATAGCTAGCCCTGTGTTTTCTCTAGAATTCTCATCTTCCCCTCCTCACTTCTAACAAGACACACTCTTAGTATATTTAAAGCAGATGAGCAATAAATAACATCATTAAGTCCTAAAGAATATATGTGGAAAGGGGGAGAAAAATAGTTGCATTTAGTCTCATCCTGAGACAAAGAACAAGTTATTTAACTCATAGAATAAACATTAGTTGTTAAAAGAAGGATAACATAAACACTAATAACACAAGCATGCTCAATCTATTTTCTCTGTGAATCTTTATTTGTAGCCTACAATGATTACTGTGTGTAGGATGGTAGACTGAAGGCAAAAATTAGACTACACTGTCTGGCTTTTACCAAGGCTATTAAAAACTGCTTCATTTTTTTCCTTCACTAATGCAACATCAGCTCAATTTCTCTCAAAAGAATTGACTGCTTTCATAAACTTTAGCATTTGCATTGTGCAAAGCTGGAATAACTTCACACCAGTACCATAATTTGCATGGGTTGTATTCTGAAATAGTTGACTATGAACCACCAGTTTCGCTTTGGACCAGAAAACTAGGCACAAAAATAGCTGCAAATCTCCACACTAAGACAGACATTCAGTCTTCTGTAGAACTGGAAGAGCTGGCAAGATGAACTGGCAAAAGCAACCACTTGCTAGTCGAAAATGTAAGCTTCCCAGAAGATACTTTCATTTCCACACAAAGAATGTTCACTCTTTCAAGAAAAAAAACCCAGAAAAATCACAAATTAACACTGTAGCATCCATCTTCAAAACCTTTATCTCTTCAATGCAAAATGTATAAAGACATTTAACTCCAAACTTGCCTACTTCAGATGCCAGAAAATGAAAATACTGCCTCCTTTATAATGCAGTGGGGCTGATGTCACTCAGCATAGGGCATGTGTACTTTGTCCTTTCCTACTCTCCCATCCCTCCTGCACCTCAAATGTTAAAACTGCAGCCACTGATAACACAACCTACAGGAGGGAAAAAGATAATTTTATTTGTATCTCACTGCGGAGGGTAAGCTCTTGGAGAGCTGATGCTATTTTTTTTTTAAATATCAGCAACAATCTGTAAGCACTATTAAGGAACGTGGAACTGCAGTACCTATGTGATACAAGAGTGGAGGATTCTTTCCTGAGAAATAGGCATAGCTCCTTCAAAACAGAGACAATCATTTAGACATGCTACCTTCTTTATACTCAGCTAATTAATGGCATAGCTTTTTCCACCTCCACTCTTCAGCAAGCTATCAGCAATACCTCAACTTGGCCACTTCCATTTACAAAATACTGGACTTTTTTTCCAGCCCTGCAGAAAGAGACAGTTTGCCAGAAGGATTCTTTAATTTCAGTTTAGGGGATGGGCAAATCCTGGGTCACACTTCAGCAAAAACAGCCTCAAGTGCTTTCAGGGAACACTGAGGCAAAAGACATAGTGTTTTTCAAAGACATCAGTTTCCTATCAAGTGGTATAACACGAAGAACAGCTTTGTGAAGGCATCCTCAAATACATACGTGCTTCTGCATCACAAGAACACACGGGAAAAGGATTAATTCTGTCTGGATCTTCTGACACATCCTAGAAACAGCATTTTTAGAAAGTATCACAAAGATTAGCATTTATGCATGGGATAGCTTGAGCACTTAATTATTAGATTCACTGAGACAACTATATGAATTTAGTGGAGTTACACAGCTCTTAAGACATTTAACTCATGCCAACTTTGACCAGATATTATACATGTACATTCTGTAACAGTAAAACTGATTCCTAGCTATTTGAGAACGAAAGAGAATACAAGAAGCTGAGCCTGAATATTAGTGTGAATAGTTTCAATGAATTAAGAACATGATGGAAAAAATAATTTCGTAACACAGACACCTGAACCCTGTTCTTACAGTCTAGTAGCTGCCTGAAAACAGTAAAAAATTCATTTAAAATAAGGCACAGATACTAATGACAATGTTTAATACTGTACTATTGATGCTGTCAAAATACAACTTTTGGCAGTTAAAAAGAATGCATTATTTTATTAGATATTCCTCAGTAATGATCCTCAAATCAATCTTACCTTGCCTGTAAAACAAAAGCACTGTCCACAGATTTGGTAATATGGCCACATAAAGACTTCATTATAAGCCCATGTATTTAAATCTACATTCAAGCTAGATTTTTAAATACCAGAGTATCCCTTTAATCAATTACAACTATACTTTCTTATATTAACAAAAATAAATGGCCATGAGTTACGTTGTCTATTAAAAAAGAAAACATCTGAATTTCCATAAACAGTATTCTCCTTGAGGAATAATCTAAGAGTTTCAGCAATTGCCACCCAAATGATGAAACCAGACTTCGTTACTTTTACATTTAAGTGTTCAATGGAACAGTAAAGTATTACAAGAATGTCGTCATACTATAGTTCCTTTAGATTTTTAATTGATAGTAAGAACATTTGAAAGTCCTACCTCAAAACTTTTTGAGCATGAAATATCCCTAATGATACATAACAATTCTAGCAAAAAGACTGGCTATGTGTATGTCTCCAAATTGTCCCACAAAGTACAATTTTGGGATGTCCCAGAAACTCTTTGCAACTGACTGCCCCAGGAAATGCAAAACCTTTGGTGGTTTACAGAACAGTCAAACAACTAAAAGCACCAAGTTCCCATGACAGATTTCTAGTTGGCCTTCAGAAGTCAGCAACTATGATACATAAACTAAATACAAAACTAAGCAACAGGAGGCCTGAAGTTATTGACCACTACAGGAGTTTAAAATTCATTTATTTAATCCGTAAAGCAAAAACCACTTGCTGCTATAAAAAGACTTTTCTCCTGCATGTCAATAAAAGTGCACATGCTTAATGCTAGGTATGAAAACAACCCTTGAAAGTATTTATTTTTAAGGAAGTAGTCTATTTGGTCATACATGCTGTGCATGTATACTTTTAAGTGAAGAGCTGGCACTTTATAAGTTTTAATTGAAAAAGCGTGCTTCCTAATCACAAAATTAAAAAAGGCAACAGCAAGCCTAAGATTAAGACTCCCTCAGACCTATTAAGAGATAGCTTTTAAATTAAAATAGAACAGCATATCAATATGACAGTGAAAGTTCATAGCTGTATTCTCAATGCTGTTGTTGGTATGAATTAGCCATCATTGATCAGGTTAGAACTTGATCAATTTTGCAGAAGTTCTTTGTCAGTTTCTTAAAGGAGGTAGTATAAAAAGAGTGTGATTTGAATAACATGGCCTCACCTGGCTGTAAACATTTCAAACAAGAGACATAAATATCCATGATAAAAAGTACTGTGGAAGAAATTATTCTAGGAATTGATTTTTTTGAACTTGAAAAGAAAAAACAGTAGATATATTTAATATATTTACTTATTTGCATGTAGTTTGAATGATACAGAACAAGATTACTGTGTTAGAAATCCACATACAATATAAAAACATTTGTTAGACATAAATTCACCATTCTGCTGACATTTGCAATAACTGTTTACCCAAGCTTAACTTCAGGTATTTATAATATTTTTCATACATGAATCTTTGTATATGTGCAATGTTTCATTAACTACACAATGTGAAACCCTGATTTTTGTAGTTTTTCATCACAATCTGAACATAATAGCTATTTGCATCTTAATACATTGGCTTTTTGAAACACTAGTAATTAAGGCATCTTTGCTGTATAGTTTCTCAATAGTGCAAACAAAAACTCTCTTTAATAATTTGATTAAAACATAGAAGTAACTGAATATCCCAAAGTTTTTTGTATTTTTTATGTAATTGGAAGATAGTTGTGCATTTTGGAGTTCTCTTGTGAAAGAGACATTTAAAAGCTCTTAATGCTGATTGTTTTTGTTGGTTCCTTATAACTGGTTCTGCTGTCTTGTCCTCATGACAGTATAGGTCATCTTCTCTTATGGACGATGTTGTAGATACAGTAGCATTTAAAGGAATACCTAGTAACTGAGTGAATCCCAAATGCAGCAAAGGCATACAGTTTTCATAGTGCACTTTCACCTCACTGAAGTAAAAGTTGCTCCTACTAGACATTTTTCCACTTCAATGTGAAGTAGATTGTTAGGGTTTTGTTAGTGGTTTCATTAAACAGCTTGACAGTTCAGTTCTCTTCTGCCAGTATTTCTCAAAAGGCTTTCAGCACATATTTCAGGGATACTTTAGGGGATTGTTTCACCACATAAGCACACTGTTTCCCCATCATGTCAGTGTAGCTGCAATAAATAAGCATTTACATCCTAGAAGGAAAAAAAGAGAAAGTGTTTGTCACATTACTTATAGCTCTAACATCAATTTTATGTCTGAAGCAGGTCAACCTCAGGACCATAACAAAAGAATAATTATATCTGCCCAAATTTCAGAACCAGTTATCTTCATGATTACTTTCAATTAATGTTTTTAATGACATTTCTTTATGTACTAAAAAGCCTGCCAGAAGAGCAGGATTACTTTTCAAAGCTATCCATTTCATCTGTTATTCCTCTGCTCCCTGCATGAGCAGGAAAGATCATCATCATATGATCATGTAGTTAAAACATGTTATGTATGGTATTCCTTCTCCCAACCCCTCCAACATTCTTCTACTACTTTTGTTCTGACTTGCTCAGGTGACTTCGGTCACAATCTATCCTAATATCCTTATATATTAATAAGCCAGCAAATGAACATAAAGGGAACCTGAACTTTAGAGAAACAAACTGACACTACCTATAGCTGCTATTCAGATCCAGCAAAAGAACTAGGCAGTCTACATAACATGCTCTCATAGCTCTACCAAGTTGGGAGTTAGTACTCAGTTCTTCTGCATCCCTGTTGACTGAAATGCTGCAAGAATTTTGTAATTATCTTCGTAGGGACATCAAAACTGAAGTTGTGGGTGCACAGCAGTCCCAGAAAAAAAGGAAGAGTTTACTTGTTTGACACAGTGATCAATTCTGTAGGCACAGAATTATAGATTCCACAAAACTCCTTAAGATGTTAAGTAAAGGATGCAACTTTTAAGTGCTTTTCAAGTTCACCCAAATCCTGCACTGCTCTAACTCCTTTCTCACTGTCTACCTTCACCAGGTCCCTCCACCTGGAGAGGTTTCTATCTAGTATAACTTTTGATGCCCGATCTCAAAGCCATGTTTATAGAGATAAGCACAAACAGCAAAACATGGATCTACCAGACACCCTCATTATGTTACTGATGACATAACCTACTGAAAAATGCAAGGAGGGATTCATGTCAGATAGACAGGCTCTTCTGCTCACCACAAACACACCACTTCCTAAGCATAAGGTCACCAATAAGCTTTAGAATTTAGTATGTTGTCACTTTCCCCTGTCACCTGATGTGCAAATGCCAGTGACATTCCTGGGCTAAGATTCTCCATTACACTTACAACAATGGGTACAACAGATCTAAGAGAAAACATCTTCCACAGTCTACCTGCTCAACTGAGCCCTTTTTCACATCCATTTTAAGGCTCATTACTACTAGCTACTTTGTTATTAAGGAGATGTTTAAGGATAATTATCGTTTTAATTCACAGAACTATCATAGGGAAATAACTCCAGATTTCTGTAAAAACCAGGCAATACACTTGAGCATCAGCAGTAACTGAAGTAAAAGTGTTTCTGTCCAACCACAGTTTAGCATAACTAAAACAAGAGGAATACCTTAAGTGATACAACCATGTTTATTACTGAACACAACCAGAACTCGAATCAGAACTTACCTTAGCTATATTACCAGTATATCCTGGAACCAGAATAAGATGATTCTCCTGTTCCCACAAAACACTTAGCTGCTGTTTTAAAATATGAATGTTTCTGAAAGAGAATGAACGTGACTTGACAACATAGGTAGTACATTTCAGTACTCTCTATTACTAAAATAAATTATTAATACTAAATATATACTTAGCCTATACAATAGATATTGCCACAAGATCTGAAAAATTTTGATTCAGCTTCTACAGCATTTCTACAGTATAATCTCTGATATGACTATGTCCTACATGTATTACAACAGTAGCAAAATCAAGAAAAATAAAACCTGTAACTTAACTATCCTTAAAATACTTTTAAGCTTTAACTTTAAAATTATAAGTTTGCCTTTTGTAGGCAAGCTGTGCTCCTACTGATCAAAATTAGAACAGATTGAGATGAAATAGGCTACAGAAACCAATTAAGTATTTTCCAACACTATACTCACCCATCTTCTGCCTTTTCTGTATGTGCAGATAGTTCTGACCACCATCTTTTAATGACAGCTTGAAGCCAGTTTAAACCCACTATCACGTATCTGCAACAACACATTTTACACATTATCCATTTCCCCCTCCCTGCAGATTATCTACAGGCCAGATAAATAAACATTGAGATAACTTTGTAAGCCATTTAGAAAGCAACACATTTTCTATTTTGGAAGAGGAGAAATCTAGACAAATTGATAAGTTTAAATACTTGCTTACATTTGCAATTTCTAAGTGGTAGCCTGAAGTTCTTGTTGAAAAAGTAGAAGAAAACTCTGCCTTGATTACTTGTTATAAAGCATACTAAAACCTCAGTGCTATTCTTCCTTACTGTTTCAGATAAATAAATCTGCATTAAGGGCACAGCTGTCCTCTCCCCCAAGTCCCTAACACTGCAGAAAAGAATTTCTGCAGTGCTGTTTTGTTAAAGGATAAAGGTTCAGAAAGCTTCCATTCCGGAGCTTTCTCATTTCCTGAGAAAAGGCAGAGCTGGGAGAAGGGGCAGAGGGAACAAGAGTCAGAGGATTAAACACCATTGATTTCCAAGGCTCTGCATAGCCAGGAAGTAATAATGTTTCAAAACCATCCCAAGATGATACTTACTCTTCGTATTTGCTTTTAAGCAGAGATTTCACTAAAGGCAAAAGATCTACACAGCAGCCAACTGAAACATATGGTTTTTCTTCCTGTAAACTTAAAAACAAGATGTTTCAGAAGTGCTTGAACTTCAGTGTGGTTATAAGCAGGTTCTAATTCCCAATTTTTTTCTGTTTGTACCTGTTTGTAAGCACAGGAAGGCAGTCTACTACTACTCCAAGATCTTGTATCCTAGAAACATTAAGAATAAAATCAGAAGTGTTACTTGTAGATCCTACTACTAGTAGTAGAAGTATATGCTTCCACTATGACTTAAAAAGTATAACTAAGTCACAACATTTACAGAAATTGCTACAAATACTGTGGCATATTTGCGATTGCTGTCATTTTAAGGATATAAAAGAAGAGACTTATTTTACCTCACTAAGTAGGCTACCAGTTCACTAATACTTCTCCTTCTCCAAAAGGTTAAAGCTACATTCAGTCTCAGATTCCTGCTGAAAAGAACTTGAGCCATAGTTTCATGGTCCTGAGAAACCTGCATGTTTTTAAAAATATAAAAAGTTGCCACAAGTTAAGTAGCCAGCGATAAAACAATAAGCTATTCAAATATAATCTGGTATAAGATAATACACTTTTCTACCTGTATGTTAATGTGTCTGTTTTAGAAATTTATCTAAGAATAGACTTAAGCCCATAAATTTCCCTTGGGGGCACAAAAATATTTGACCTACTTTTCACGAAAGCTGGGAGAATAAGGTTTCTACTTCTTTACCACCTAAGACAGGTATCTAATAATTAAAATGAGCATTCATGAGCATCAACCTATAATTCTCACCAACTCTAAGAATTTTTTACTTAGATAATTATTAATTTTGACACAATTTAGACACAAGTCTAATTACATGTATTATTCCGAACTCTGACAGAAAAGGTTCATTTCCGAAAAAGCTTGTTCTCTGAATGAAGTTCAGGCATTTTAATTAATTAGACCTTGGACTGGAATGAACACTACAGAGCCACACACATCTCTCAAACCAGTTAAACAGTCATTTGTGACCAGAGGCCAGTGATCTGCTCCTTAGCGTCTCATAAAATGAATCTTCCCGTCGTCATTTCTTTCCCCATCTTTCTGCAACCTCTTTATTGTAGCTATTCTGCTCTTTTCTTGAAACCATCAAATTAAACAGTGCAGAAGTGCTGCAGACTTGTGCCTTCAGCCCAATGGCCTCTCAGGGCTCTCCCTCACGGGAGGGACAATACTGCTATTGAAAATTGTCCTAATCTACCTCACCAGTTTATTCTCAATGATATACTAATATTTTTAAACTTCTATAAACACACACATGGATACGTGTCCTGCTAGTTCATGAAACCTAGGCAGGTCAACAAAACCTAAGCAGGTTCTCCTTTGGTGCTGGTACAATTTTAACCCAGTCAAGTCTGGCAGATCTGAGCTTCTGATCTGACACAAATAGGAAGAATAGTGGCAGGACCATTACTACTGAGAACTGCATCACCATAAATGGACAGACTGTAATTCACAAAACCTGATATTTGCAGAATTGAAGGAAATTAATCTAAAGAAAGAAAACTTTCACAGCTAATTACTACGAACACTTTTTTTTATAAACTGGAGTTTCTTCAAACTCTACCCACCTCTGAAAAAAATGCGCTGTATTTGGACGAGGGGCCTTCTGTTTGAGACGAGCCAGAGTCACTAGAATTCAGCAAGTGTGTACGACTGTTGTGAAGCTTTGCTGGCAGATTCCCTGCACAAGCCAGTTCATTTTCTTTATTTGCCATGTCACGGCCCCTAGATTTAGGGCACAGTTTCTTTCTGTAACAAGGCTTTGGAGTATAACAATGAACTTTCCTTTTACAATATACCACTTTGAAAAGAGAGAGGGGACTGGTCACCGTTTTTCCAACCGTTACTCTGCAATAATAAAGCACTATTTTAGTAAAGGTTAATCCAAACCAAATCAATTGCATTATTATGTTTATATATATATACACACATATATAATGTGTATATATATATATAATATATACACATATTCATAAAGTATATATACATATATATACACATATTCATAATATATATACACATATATTATGAATTCAGCAGCCAGCTTTCAGGTTATTGAAAACATTTTCCCCCCAATACATATGGTAATGACACCTGGGTTATTAGAAGTCATGCCACTAGTATTCTTCTGTTTTTATTAATGCAGAGACTCATTACTATGGAAGAAAACACAATAACCAAGAACTGTCATTAAAAACAAGATCTATCATCCAGTTGTGTTTGCTTTGATGTTGTAATTAATTTCAACTGTGACTTTCTCCCTACCTCTGTCACACTTGAAACTCAGATATCACACAGCACAGCCCTCCTACCTGTTTGTGTATGAAGCCAGCTGTTTTGGAGATTTCTTACCCTGGGAGAAAAGAAATAGAGAAAAAAAGCTGTATTACTATAAAGGGTCCAACACTTCCATCTATACTACTCAGCATTAATGGTAACATTTAGATTATGCACATCAGCAAGATAATGTTATGATCTATTTTTGGTAACGCTGGTCATAAAATGTTAGTTTTAATAAGAAATTTCAATAAACAGAGGACATTGACATCTTCACCACTGTTTGAAGAGGTCTTACATTAAGTTTGCCTCTCCAGTGCTTCCTCTGTACTCCACTGTCTTACTCTTCAGCCAGTAACACAGGTAAGAGGTTATAAAAACTACTTTTGAGTAGCAAAAATCCAATGAAAATCTATGTGCTACCAATGTGCTAGATGAAGAAGTATAATTATATGACAGATCTATTTCAATGAATGGGTTTCACCTACTCCACTTCTTACTTGTGCCATGCAGCTCTCTTGGCAAGAAAGAACTTTCTCATGACAGAATTCCTGTATTGAAACATTTTTGGCTAGATTGCACAAAAGCATGCATGAGTAAGGTCCTGCATCAGGACCTACTGCTCATGTGGACAATGCTCATATAGCTGATCTGTTCAGCTGCTGCCTGTATCTATTATAACACAGTTTTCATAATAAAACTGCTATATAAACAATTTAAAGTTCTGTTGCACATCTAAACATCAAATGTTTAGTAGTGCTGTGCTTCTAGATTTAGACTGCTCAGAACTACAAACTTGTTTAAATCTTTACTTCACTTCTCTCAGAGGACATAAAACAACCCAACAAACAACACAAACAGCTTACCTCCTTCATGATCTTTTTAGTGGAAGAAGAGATTCTTTTCCTGGGGAGATCAATGGGATGACCTTCAATAAGCAATACTTTCTGTTTAACATTGTGAGCTTCAGATGCCATAATCTCTCAAATCCCTGTTCTCAAGGGAAAGATATTTAGTTGTATTTTCTAAAACATTCTGTTAGATTTCTTCAAATGCAGCTAGCAACACTAGAATTCAACTATTTGCAAGATCTTCCATCTTGGATATAACCCAAGACATCATCCTTTAGTGCATGATAGCTGGAGGCCTTATTATTAATATGTTGAGAACTTCAAAATCCCTATTTAGCTTTCAAGAAAGAGGAAACAAAAACCAAAATCACCCCAAGAAACCGAGGCAGAGAATTTGTTTTCCCACCAGTTTTTACACCTGCACTGAGGAGTGCCATACAAACAAGAACTCAAGTAAAGAATAGGGCAATTTATGAAACTCTTTCCTCATGCTATGAATTTCATCTGCCACCTAGAGAAAAACAATTGGTTTCACATCTGTTTCCAAGAGTGAAAGGCAGCTAAAAAACTGATTCTTGTTTTTCAGGAAGAAAGCAAGTTTCATCAAAATTATAAAGGTTAAAAAAAAAAAAAGTGAAATATCTTCTCCTTAGTCTATTGGCAAACGTACATCCCCCCCTCCCCTCCCATTTTTTGTCAAAGCAGTGCTTTGGCCATTTTTCATACTAAAACCCACAACTTTTTTATGCCTAAAGTCCTTTGTCTTGGAGTTTGCAAGTATTTCTACAAGAATCAACACCATGACTGAGACAGCTGTACATATGATTTTGCATCTTTTGTAGCTGATCAGAAGATCCATTGCTTGAGCCTAGGTTCAACTACTGCATCATCATAGAGGCGCTGTTCTTGACGTGTTTTAGCAAGACATCCTGCACTACTTTTAAAAGACAACCACTTGCTCCAATATTACTGGTTTTTCCCCTAAAAGGTACAACTCTGGTCTCAACCTGAGTGATCCAATCTCTCCCCTCCATCTTTAGCAGCAGCCCTATTCCCTTTTCTCTATGTAGCAGATTTACCCCACATTAAGAACTTTGGCATTTAAAAGACTAAGACACTGAGCACTGAGTAAGCCAGATGGGAAACAGCTTATTAGCCAAGAAGATCCATGCAGTAGCTAAAGGACATCAAATGAAACAAGCAGGTGGCAGGCCCAAAACAAGACAGATGCTATATTCAGGCAGATTAAAACCCCTGTTGTAGGGTACAGTGGAAGAAAACAAAATCTTCAAATATTCTGGTATTCTTTAGAATTGGATCAGTACTAAAGAACTTCACTTGAGATCTCTCTCAAAAATGAAGTATTAACTGGCAGAATCCCTTATCCTGTAAGATGGGAACACAGAGCCCTCAGACTACAGCAAGAACTTCAAATGGCAGCATTAATTAGGGAATATCTTGAACAGCTGTGGCAAATATTTTTCCAGATGTAAGTCTGGCTTAAGACTGGTTCATTAACTTACTTTTTTCACACTGTGAGAGAGTGATGAAGAGTGACCACTTTGTTAGCCCTCCACACTTCCTAGTTCTTCCACACAGGCCTGTAAATGAACTATTCCCTGAAGTTTAGAAAAAACCTCATATAAACAAACATCTTTTCCTCTGCTTATCAGACTGGTTAAAGCCATTATTTGGATTCAAAATGGGCTGTATGTTAAAATTTGTACCTGGAGCACAACATAAAGGCATAAGCTGAACAACTGGACCTTTGAAGAAAAACTGAACAATCCCAAAACCCAAAAAAATCAACCTTATATTCAGTCAGGTCAGTGATGAAGAGAACTTGGAAAAAGTCTTGACTTTTTTTTTCTTCTATCCATTGTTTGACAATAATACTGAGGGGAAAGCAATAAACTAAAATATTAGGGCGAGCAATCTCCAACAGCCATCTCATCAGATGCTAAAAAATCCCTAATCTCTGAAGAATAATTTTTGTGACTACTCCCATAACACACTATCAGTTTACAATTCTTCATGCCTAACAGTGAGTGTTCCTTATTTTTGCTTGTTTTAACAAATGATCTCAATCTACCCTCATCTTTCACACTAAGCAGTACACGAGTCTGAGCACCAAAATAAATGACAGCACTATATAACTAGAACACTTTTTGCTTAAAGAAGTGTAAAATACTAGGACGTTAGAAAGCAATGTCTTACCAAGGAAATTCAATTAGCATATCCGTTTTTAATATTGGGCTCTAAAGAGCATCTAACATCTCAAAATACCTGAACTGGAGCTATCTGAACTTGAGAGGGAGGTTCTTGACAAAAGGTTGCACGTGTCCAGAAGAAAAATTAAGAGAATTTTACACTCTAACTAATCTGATATAAGAATATATTATTTCCCAGCCGCCCAGCTGAAACAGAATTAAACAACAGAACTATCAATTCTTTCCTTAAAGACTGGTAAAAGAAATTCAAAAGGTCAAAAGATTATCAGATATAAAAGAACATTTGATGAAGCAAAGTAAAATCCTTTTGTGTGACTTCACTGTCCAACAGTTTAAAGAGGTTTCCACAGTTTAACCTGTTGAGGGTCTCAGATTATGCAGAAGTAGCAGTAAACATTTAAGCAGTAATGAAACAGCTGTGTTTTTAGCTCCCTTGGAGCTGACAAAGTACCTAAAGAAAACACAAGTGAAAAACAACAGTCAATATTTAAAGAGCCTCAAGAAGATCCAGACTGACATCTCTGTTGCACTAATTAGTAAACAATGTAATCAAGAATAGACTTAGTGGACACAAACAAATAATATAATGGGAAAGATTCAGCCTGGCTGTCACTAAGGCAACAGAGCCTGGAAAAGAGAAGGCTCCAGGGTGACCTCACTGTGGCCTTCCAGTACCTGAAGGGGCTACAGAGAGCTGGACAGGGACTTCTTACCAGGGCATTTGTGACAGACCAAAGGGTAATAGCTTCAGACTGAGAGAGGGCAGGATTAGATTGGATATTAGGACAAAACTCTTTGCTTAGAGGGTGGCAAGGCACGAAACACATTTCCTAGAGAAGTGGTTGATGCCTTGTACCTGGAAGTGTTCAAGGCAAAGTCAGATGGGGCTTTGAGCAGCCTGGTCTAGTGGAAGGAGTCCCTTCCTTCCCATGGCAGGGAAATTGGAACTAGAAAACCTTTAAGGTCCGTTCTAACTGAAATTACTCTAAGATTCTGTGAAGTCCTGCTCTGCAAAATTAATGGAATTCATTAAGAGTATGGGGTAGTGCAACATGGATAAAGGGCAACTAAATGATAGACTCTATTTGAGTTTCCAAGTCCCTCACTTAAATCTTGAGGAAACTAAGCAACGAAGCAAAAAAAAGGGAAAGCTCTTGCATGCACAAGTATCTCAGGAACAGCCATAAACTGCCTAAGCAGTTTCCACACTGCAGAAAATCAGCTCCAGATCCCTGGGGAAAACCTGCATTGGTTTATGCTGTTCAATACCTTCATAAATGACCTCACAAAAGGGGATGAAGACTGTTGACAATAGCAAGTCATACCAGTGAAGACAAGGGCTAGCTGAAGAACTGGAGAAGGACTCTGATGTACAATAAGCAGAAGCAATACTTATAGATTAATATAAAGCAAAGCCTATGTATCTGCAGGTAGGAGAAAATTCTGGGTTCCTACTGGAATCACAGTCTCTGAGCTAGTAACTGCCACCCACAACAATATCTGGATACAGGACAGTTTACTTTAGATCAGTTGGACTGTTTAGTGCTCCATGTGGATCAATAAATAAAAAAATAAACAGAACACTATTGTGACAGTGTACAGAACTGATTTGTGCCTGTATTTCAAATACTGAGAGCAGGGTTAGTTAACTTTCTTTAAAAAAAAATCAACCTTAAAAAGTAAAAAAACTTCTGAGTAAAGTAAAAACAGCTCAGACAAAGGCAAGTTAAAAATACATGAAATATCTTTCATATAATCAACAACTGATTAGGTCAGCCTGTTCAGTCTGGAGAAGAGGCTACTTACAGACAACAGGGGAAATAAGACAAAGGCCTACAAAAGGAATGGCATGGAGAGATGCATAGAGATTGCACAGAGATTGTGCCTTCTCTTGCCCAATATAAAAATAAAGGGTCAAAAGACAACAGCTGAAGATCTGACCAAAACTAACAAGGTTACGCTGTGTGCAAATTATAATCAACCTGAACTTGCCACAGGATGTTGTGGACCCAAATGTTTTATATGGGTTCTAGGACAGACCGTGCAAATACATAAAAAAAAAAAATACTGAAAGTGATTAAATTCAGATACACAACCCACGTAGTCCAAACACAGCAGAACATAAGCAGAAGAATCTGGTATATACAAACCTAACAGTGTTATAATAAACCTAGTCAACATCTTAAGAAACCAGCTTTGAAAGGCTTAGTAACACCTAGGAAAATGCTCGCTGGCCAGCAATTAAAAAGATAAATGCTACAGGATGAAAGGCACTTTACATGGCTCTCCACAACTTTGATTTCCTATCTGCAGTCAGATATCATCTAGGGATAGCTAATTAGACACTACAGACCCCTGTACTTTTGGGATATATGCAGAGGGTTCTCAAACTGGCATTAGATACTAATTTGTACAGAGTCAAATAACCTATACCTTAATGTCTTTAATTTCTGACTTTTCCCTTGTGATGAGCACAGTTGTATTTGATCAAGACAATCTGCTATACAATCTCATTGAGGCCAATGCATTTCCCTCACTTTACACACTTTTTAAAATTAAACTAAGGATAGAATGCATGTTCCTTCAGCCCTGCCTTGGCCCATTGTACAATCCTAAACTGTTTTACAAGTGAACAAGGTAGACTGCAAATCTGAACAGAGATGTATGATTTCATTAGGATGACAAGAGTCCAATTCCACCAATTTCCCCTATACAGTGGGTGATTGCTGAGAGCAGATGACAATCTTCCCATCTCCTCCTTTTATTCTCTTCAATCTCCAGTAAGCAGAAGGACTAAAGTAACAGCAGCCATGTCTCCTGAGAAGAAGCTGGTTTGTCCCCACAGTCAGCACACAGTACCCGTACAAAGTTTTCTTGATGGTTCTAGTGGTATTCTCTATCTCTGATCTCTCCCATATGCAATAAAACTCTTCAGGTCATACCAGAATCAGGCAAAGAAAGTCAGCACTAACAGGCTTTCAAGAGCACATCTGTTGAAGGCAAGTATTAACAACTCTGCCACTCCCTCCCACGTCCTAAGTTCTGGGCACGGCCCCCAAAGAGGGACAAACTCTTCTTGGCATGTTATGTAATCTGCATGCATATTAACATAATATTATTTTCTTACAGAACACAGGCTGGCATACTTTGCATGGCAGCAAGGAAAATGTAAAATAGTTAGATCTCTTAAGCCATCAGCAATACCTTTTAAAACACACACTCTTCCATCCTATGCCCTGTCCAAATTCTTAATAGCTCCCTGCTGCGTTCCATGTGCACCAGCCATGGCAAATGCTCCAGTGATTCTCCTCCACCCCACAGTAACCCAACTGCAAGTTCAAGGATGACAATATTAAACTCAGATTAAAAACCTAATTAATCATTACTCCCAAGGAGGAGAGCACATGCTTTGAAAGCATTCCAAATAGGTATGCATCAGGGAAGCAGTAATGGGCAACTGGTTTCACTGGCCATTATCAGATCTACAATGGTCACAAGAAACTTCCAAGAATGGTTATTTCAAATTTCCTTCCAAAAGGGTAATTTGCTTACAAAAATAAATTATCACTATCTTATGATGTAGAAGTGATTTTGCAAGCTTGGCGTAACTTCCTTTCATTTTAGCTCTGATAAATGTTACAGAATCCATGTGTCTTTGTTTTAGAAGGCTTCCACATCCTTTGCATATGAAACAGTCTGGTTTTTTCCTAATTCCTTTTTTAGTAATTGATGTACTCACCAGCTGTTGAAAATTGAGTTCTTAAAAAGAGGAAGTGGAGTTCAAGATTCTAAGGAGTATGTTAATGCAAAATTCTTCTGCAACATTATAGAGAGTGTTATGTGCCAGCAGAACAGAGTTTTTTAATGTGCTACACTTGTCAGGCCATTTGTTCCAGTTTAAAGTTTCCTATGTTGACAAAAACTACAGGAATTTCTCTAAATTTGCAGTAAATAAAGATACCATTTGAACAACTAGCTATGGTAAATTAGCTTACACCTAAGATTTAAGCTCATTTTCCTCTTACATATGAAATTAGTATGTGGCCCACCGTCAGTCGTAATGAGCCTCCATAAATAACCACAAGTCACAGTTCATCCAAGTTTAGTGAGGATGAACCCAGGTGTGCATTAGCTCCCCTTGTGGAGATAGCCCAGGAGTCTAATAACTGAAACTTATTTACATTTTCTATTAAAAAAAAACCCAAACAAACAAGAACTCAGTTTTCTGCATCTGGAGGTACCATTTACAGGTATGTTAAGCTGTCATAAAGTAACAGCAGTTGTCAGTGAAAGTGGGCAAGTGAATATATGTACACATGGCTATAAGAATACATGCATATCAGCATACTGACATATACTTTCTAATATACGTATATAAAATACTTTAATAATATAATTTTAATACGTTATAATGAAACTCAGAGTTTTAAAGTTTACGAGTTCAAATCAATGGTAATTTTAGTTCAAGAACATGTTCTTTCCAATCAGCAAGGCCAAAGAGGCACAAATCTGCCTTCTGTTACACTTCAATTCTACTGAACGTGGGTAACTACATTTTTTAGTTATTTCCCTGATTAAAGCCAGAGAATAAGAGGAAGAAAAAACCAGGGAAACAGAAAAATAAAAAATGATGTTCCAAGAAGAGAAGGACGAAAGCTGCTTTTAAGCAAACGGACTTAACCTTGCTCCAAAGCAGAGCATACTACAAAAACTGAAACAAAAGATTTCCAAGATCACCACCTAATCTTTCTCCTTTAAAGAGTTCCCTATTCAAAACGTCTTTATTTTAAATCTGCATGCCAAATCATCCAGCCCAACACTGAAAAAATAATTTGAAGCCTTTTGAACGAAGTAATTAATGCAGGATCCGATCTTCAAGCACTTAAGGTTCCCCCACACCCCCCCTCCTTCCCCCTGGAATCTGTCACACCCAAGACATTAAATCCG
>VZRH01006717.1:2734402-2790695 GCA_013397555.1 Urocynchramus pylzowi | reverse complement strand
CGCCGCCCAGCAGGGGGCGCGCCCGCGCTGGCCGCCCCCGCTCGGGCCGGGCCGGGCGCCGGGAGCCGTCGTTTCTCCGAGCCGTCTTCAAAGCTGATTTCCAAACCACACTCTCTTTGCACGGCTTTGCTGAAAGTGCCGTTATCTTGCACTTGAGTGACTGTTTCATAAAACACCCCCGCCTTTTTATGTCCACTGTTATGGTTATCTTCTCATTTTATTCATCATGAGCTATGGATTGCTCGGGCATCTTAACCCTTGAATATTTTTTCTCCCCCATAATATTCAAGAAACAAACCCTGAATTAATTCTCACTATTAACAGCTTGCAAGGGCAGTATGCTTTTAAAATAAACAAGCTTGGCTTTGCAAAATATTATAACTCAGGGAAGCGTAAGGTAAAGATTGTAATTCTTTTTTGCATGTGTATGGCAAGAATTTTCAGATTTCAGTAAGAGGCTGTAGTGGCTGTGATCTCACCTATGGTTTGTACTCTGGGATTACACTTTCATAGAAGCCACGGAATACATTCTGGGATGCAAAGAAGTGGGCCGAGACATCTCACCTCAAATACGGGCTTTTTCTGTTAGGTCTTCAATCTCAGAAACATACAGCTAGTTTGGAAAGAATCTTTGTCTCTGCAGACAGTTAGCTAATGACTAGCAAACAAATACAGCAAAATCATGTTGCATTCAATTACATCTATTTTATTTAACAATTTTTGCTTCAAAAATTAGTGACGGTAATATCACTTTTTGTGCTGCTGTCTATACCTTCATTCTCTTTAATTTAATTTATTTATTTCTCCCTTTAATCCTTCCATGTCCTTAAATCCTTTCGTTCAGCCTAATCCTTCAAATCCTATAATTACTCAAACAAAGCATTTTAACCTTGTGGCCCTCCTGGACTCTTGCCTATTGCTTATGACGTGTAGGTCTTGCTTGACTAATGATGTTTACTGCTGCATTTTCTTTCCTAGGAAAATTTCATGCCACATAGCTCCTGTTTATAGCAGGGCTCGGTGTCACAATATTACTAGGAGCATTGTAAAATTAGTAGTGTCTGCCTTCCACTCTTAGACCAATTGCTTCTTTTAGGCAGAATTTATAGCTGACCTTAGTGTAATCCCAAATAATTAATCCCAGTAAAGTCTAGATTTTGATAATTTTTATTTCAAGTAACTATTCTCAAATTCTTTGTGTCTCTTCAAAAGTGTATTTTTGCATACTGTGTAAGGTGTATAACCAGTTTAATTCAGGCATCTAAGAATGACAGCACTTGATGATACTATATTGGTTTGCCTGAATATTTGTCTAAACACTTAATAAACACATTATATTAATTTCACTTAGAAGATTCTGAATATTAGGATGAGGATGCTTGCTTGTGGTATTTCTAATTTTTCCTGGAAGGTATTTTGTAAATAAGTAGTCATACCTTTACTTATTTTATTTATTTTAATTTTTGAAAAAGGAATGAGTGGACCAGGGTCTGACTAAAATTAACAAGTGATTTTGTTAACAGGAATTATATTTAAAAAGATAATGAAGAAAAATTTTATATAATATTATTAAGGGGAAAAGGAAATAAAGGTATGGCAGGAAATTTAGATAAAGGCTGCAAATTTTAATGACCTACAGTACTGAAAGAAAATGCCCTGTTGACAATGGTGAAAGCAAATGATAATGTCATAAGAGACTGGGTTTTAGTGAGGTCCAAAAGTGCAGTGGAGAAAAGAATATAAAGGCAGAAAGAGACTGAAAAGACCAGAGTGGTATCAAGAAGAGGAGTACCAAATTAAGCATGTGAAAATACAGGAAACAAGCACCTGGAATGTGAGTAATAGAAACAAATTAGCCTGAAGGAATAAAGGAACTATATATGTGTATCTGTGAATTTTGTATGTATTTTAAATTATTATTAAATGTTATGATTCTAGCTGAAAAAAAACCCACAATCCTGTTTTCAACATTAAGCACCTGTGTTAGCAAAAATTTCTAAACTGTTCTGAATGTTTTATATAGTAAGAAAGATACATTCCTTTGGAGATAATGACAACAGAGTCATGAACAGAAGAGTCATGAAATCTGCAATTTTGTTCTGTGTTCAGCTGTTCCAAAGCTGTTGTGGGGGGGTACACATGTTTATAAAGGGATGTACATTGGTAGCTTGAATCCTGTAAGCTCAGAGGGAGACTCTCCTTGTTACTGTTTTTATGACCTGTGAGCAAAATTCTCAACCAATATTTGAGCCACAGCCTCTGGCCCTCACCTCTGTGCCTTTTATGTACAGTTAATACATCACATATTTACCAGATGTACATTGAGTGACTTTTTTTAATATACACACATTACTTTAAACTGACTAAACAAACCATGGGACCATTTATCAAAATATGCTGGGATAACTTGCACAGAGACTTGCACCAGAGACTTGCACATCTGGGCTTGACACAGATTTATGGCATCACCTTTTCCAGCATATCTTTGAAAGAAGTTCTGCCTAGGAAAATATGAATTCTCCTGATAAGGCACACGAAGCTCAGCTGGCAGCAACAGAATGCCTGGAGCTATTTTCTTAATATGATTTCTTGGGAGAATATCTTTTCCGGAGATTGAGTAACCAAGACTAAGCTATTGAAAATAAAATTGGTCGATAAAACATTTTTTTAAAATTTAGAATAATCAGACTCCTAAACTCACTTTCCCATCCCACACCAAAAAGGACATAATTGTAGGTACAAGAAGGGAGAACAAACATGGTAAGATATAGGATGTGGGAGAAAATTAATTTCTGGAGAAGAGACATTGAAAAGACTTGTATGGTACAATTTGTGGAGGAGACACGCAAGTTTGGATTTCCCCCCAGCGGAGTCAATGAGAGCAGAGCTATCTCATGGCAAAGGTTACTAATTAATGAGGAGCAGTGAGAAAGACACAATACCCAGCATGCATTTCTTGTATTCCTCAATACAATTAAAGACATTATAAACCAGCATTTAAAATGCAGCTGCTGTGTCAAAATATGTAGGTAAAGATAATATTGGGGTTTTTTTGACCAATCTAACACTGTTGGAAAAATAGGGATATTTTGGGACATTCAGTTTTTGTGCATGTGGACCAAGTAAACAAATGTCTGTATCAGCTCAGATTAACTGCACTGTTGAGTTCATCTCTGCAGGATGTCACTGAGACAAATATCATAATATGATGTGATATAAAAGAGAACAGTTAAAAAAGAAAGTAAAAATGTTGCAAGTACTTAAAGGGAAAATATTTTAATTGGTAGTAATGTGACAAAAATAGCACCATCTTAATTCTGCTGCCAGACGCCTTATTTTCCTCTTTGCTTTAGCATTTGTCACTGCTGATAAAAATGCTGTATATTTACTGAAAATAGCCTGGACACTACATTGCTTGACTCTTTAAGAGAATTCATGGTGACTGCAATATCTTTAAGCTTGCTGTTACTTGCATGAAATTATTACAGCTGTGAAGAAAAGCTGTAAGTGAAATAAATCAATTTGAGGACCAGCCATACTTGTTCACAATGATCAGTATTGAATCCCTGCAGCCTTTCAGTAATAATCATAATAGTCCTTATGCACAATGAGCACCAGTAGTCTACCATTATTAGAGCAACAGAGCATCAGCCTGGTTTCTTCATTTTAGACCTGCTTCTTGATGTTAATCAGGAGTAATGCCTTAAGCAAACAAGTTCTGTGATATTTTCCTCTTTTCACTAAATATAAGCTACAGTACCTTAACATGCAGAATCATCTGTGTCTATTCCTGTAGCTTAATGTTGCCCTGTGTTCACAGGTCTTTCATGTTGGTTAGATACCGTCTCCTTATTATCTTTGTTGAAGTCTGTCAGGAAAAAAAAAACCCAGAAACACAGGTAATTCAGGGAGTTTGGATTTGATGAGTTTTTAAACCTTTACTTTTTCCTGCAAGTTTAGGCTATGATGTGAACATTTTGCCACTTTACTAAGTGGTAAGGAAGTAATGGGTTCTATTTTTACAATTTAAAATCTGGCTCTATTTTTATCCTTTCTGTGTCTGTTTATTCTTCTGCATCTGCATTTTTTGGTATTTTCCTTTTTGGCTACAGTTTTCCCATTTTGAGTTTAAAAAAGTTGTATATATAACTTCTAGGCTGAGATTTTTTTTTAAGTAAGAGAAATCAGTCTTTCAGAAATCTGATTTAGTACTTTCACATTATAGGCTACATATTCTGTTCTTTATATGCTTCACTTCCATGAGATACGGATTTGGAAGATCTGAAAAAAAAAATATTCTTCCTGTCTCTTTTATTGTATTTTTAAATTTTATTATATGCTTTTTATTCTGTACCTGATCCTATGTATCTGTCGTTCAGATTTTCCCTGCAAATAGGAGTGGGAGAGCTGCTAAGCTTCTAAGGGGCTGTGTGGGAGCCTCCAGATGTTGTCTGCATCTTGGAGCATCCATATATTTTGGTCTGTTGCTGTGAGATTCTTTGCAACTTTCTGCACTTAACATGAAGAGTTGCCTGCTCCTCATTCACATTTTAATATTGTGGTTTAAAGTGTGTTTTATGGCAACAGAATTAATGAATTGTCACATTATGGGATCTCAGATGATAGCTCAGTTCTTATTTGTAATCATATTTGCAAAGTTTTCATTATTTTGAACAAACGTAATGCTGTGGCTATTGACTGAAGAAAAGCTTTTTTTGTGGAGACTTCTATAACTATTTCTGGTTTATGCCAGTTCATTTAAAAACATAAAGATTCAAAGCAGGAAATTTCTCTCAATCTTTGTTTAAAAGGTGGGGCACATTTCCCTTCAGGGTTATCTACTTGATGCTCTGGACTTCACAGGAGACAAATTTTCATAACTTAAGTAAAACAGCTATTCTCAAAATCAGATTCAAATAGATTACATAAGCTGTTATAAAACTGAAGTGTAATTAAAATATGAAATGCAACCTAAAATGCTGTGGTTGAGAAAATCCACATCCAACAGTTACCAAAATAGTGTGCAGCTATTACATACATAAATAATTTTTTTTTTTTTTTGCATACCTGGATACAAATGTGTATCCAGGTATGCAAAAAAAGGACAAGGCAAGGATATGTTATTTTAACTGCAATACAGCAGTACAATACCCAAGCAATCTCATAACTCTCTCTTCTCCTGTGCCTCTACTATTTGGTTGTTTCTCACTTCCTTCAAAGTATAGAAAGTTTATTTCTGGGTCCAAGTGACCTCAGACATGTCAAAAAAAGCCCACTCTAACTCTAGTTTTGATTGTACTTCTAAGCCTGTTATTCTACATCACTCCACATGGTGTCTTCGTGGACCATAAATCTTTAAAAATAATTCAGAAGCCAGCTCCCTTTGAATCCAGCCTTGCATTCTTCCCTTCTCTCCTGTGCACTTGTGTATTAACACACAGCTCATGTCTGACTCATTTGTGATTTGACAAGATTTAAAGCTGTTTACTGTGAAGATTTGATGTTTTGTTTTCTTTAAGGAAGGTGACCTAGTAAATGAATAATTTTAAGTTGCTTTAGGGAGTTAAGTATGTTAGAAGAACTAGGCTTTTGAAGGCTTTGAAGTGATTCTTCTTTACTTTCTAAATACACACACTCAGAAGCAATGTTGTTCAATACGTTACTGCAGGTACCGTAGATTCCCAAGTAAGACAGTGGGGTAGTGGAACAGCATCTGAAAAAATCCCTGAGAGGAAAATCAGAGGAATGGAATTTTTTCAGCCTGGAGATAAGAAGTCTTGGGGTGATGCAGTTTCAGTCTTTCAGTACTTGAAAGTGCAGTGATGGTGGAGAAGGAGGTGCTTTCTTATCAAGCATGCACAGGGACAGGATAAGAGGCAATAGGCAGAAGTTCTTCAGAAAAGAATCCTTGTGGACACAGGAAAGATTTTCTTCACTGTGAGAACAACTAAGTTCTGGAATAGGTTGCTCTGAGAAATGGTGGAATGTTCCTCACAGGAGTTATTAAGAGCTTGGCTTGACAGAGCCCTGGATAACCTAATCTAGATCCCTGCTTTCAGGAGTTTAGACCAGATCATCTTAACAGCCACCTTTCAACTTGGACTATTCTATGTTTGCATTGTTGTTCTTGTTACCTAATTTATAAAGATGAATGTTGGAATTAATCTGTCTTTAAGGAGAAAATTCTACTGTTACTTTAAGTGTGCTAGAGAATTGTTGTGATGAGGACACAGAGCGTAGTGGTATACAGTATATAGAAAGACAGAGACATAGGGAAAGACATGCAGAAAGAAGTAAGACATGTAAAAGGAGTATGATCTGTAAAAAGTCATCCAACCTGGCAAAGTCTTTCAGGGGTTCCTTCTCCCATTTTGTGACAGTATCAGTTGCAGTGAATGTCTTAGTTACTGACACTGTGTTAGAATGGAAATAAGCTTTTAAGACACATCCCAGCCTTTAGAAAGCCAGAGTAGTCACTTTTCTCACTGTTACTGGAGAAAGTGTCAGTCTGCACGGGCAGTCTTTTCTACTGAGAAAACTGTAGAAAACTATTCCACCTAATCTTTGATGCTAATCCACCAAATATTTGATGTTTATAAAGCAGTGAGATTTTTGGTTTTGCTTCATCAAGACAAAATTATTTTCATATGTAAGAGCTGCCTGGAGACCTGGGTCATCTATTACACAAGCAGACTTTTAAAAAGTAGGTAGCTAAAAGCATGACCGATAATATATTCAATTCTTGGTGTACCTTGAAATTAGAAAACCAGGATAAGAAAGCCTGGAAGTCCTCAAACAATAAGAGTATAAATTTTAAAATATCAAGGTGAATGTACATAACAGTTTTCACTGAACTACTAATCAGTAATAGTGGTAAAAAAAATGCCTACACTGCCTTTTTGTGGTGTAGAGAAGACACTACAGAGAATGAAGCGTAAAGCATAAAACTGTAAGTAAAAGTGGAAAGAATATATTTTTAAAAGTTACATCACAACAAATTGCCAAGGACAGCTTGGAAACCTCAAAAAGCAGGTGTCACTATGTCTTTTATGTAGCCACTTGCTGGTGTTTCAGATCAAGAACTCTGTGTTACATATCTCACCCTCTGAGTTTTATATTCCTGCCTGTATGGAATCATCACAGCTCCAGCAGGAAGCTGGAGGACATGCTAGTGTCTAACAGAGGAGGCAGAGCTCTGAGTCAAACCTTTTAAATATTCTTATTAAGGTTGTAAATAGTTTCATTGCAATGAATCATAAATTAACTTACATGCAAGACAGCAATTTTTAAGGAGGTAGAGTTTTCTCTCCAGGTCTTTGTTGAAATGCAAAACTAGCTGTTGCTGTTTACAATGAAAATGTTCCAGTTTCTTTAGAGAAGAAAACCTACAGTGATGCAAAATTCTTCCCAATGCTTCCTCTTTTTTAGGTACTTGTGAAATAAACTCAGAGCAAATTAGTAATTTTGTTCATCAAAGTCCTGCTGGGAGCTGGAATAAAGAACTGTTCACAGTGAAATAAATGACAGGTCTTTCAGTGTTATTATTTAATAGCAGGTTAGGATTTCATGCTTGGCATCTTTCACATTATGTTTTTGAAATCTGGTCATCAGCAAAATGATGCAAAAGTCTATATATAAACATCTCTCATTTCTCTTGTTAAATAAATTTATATATTCTATGTAATGTAAAGCAATTTTAAAATCTTAATTTATAATTTTTTCTTCTCTTACCTCTTCTTTATCATATGAGCAGACTTTTATTCAAATTGCTTCAAGTACAGTTCTTGAGGATCTATAAGATGATTGAAATGTTAGAAGATTTGGGCCTGAGGCTCCATTTTTTCCCCATATTGAGAATTTCCAAGTCAATCTTGGTAATATAGAAATAAGGAACTATTAATAGGTGCCACTTGTTCATAGCCATTATGCCAAAGTTAAGTTTGCAGATGTTCACAGAACCACCTCAGTCTCTGAAACAAGTTTGAATCTCTACTTTAGCAATATCAGAAAGAAAGTGAATCCTAAATTCTGTTAAATAAGTATGTAAATGAATGATGCCTAAAGGTTTATTTACTATAGTAATTTACATTTTAGTAAATTGCAAAGGTGGTTTTTAAGAGAATTTTTACTGAAAACTTCTTGTGAAGCACAGTTTAAAACAGTGCCCATTTTGTTAAAGGCCTTGATAAAAACCAACAATAATCCTCTTTAACTGACAATAAAACAGTCCAGCACTACATACATTTTGCAGTATTCAAATTCTGCTTTTCAGAGAAAGTGATTCATCCCCTCATCCACCTTTTTATTCCATCTTTCAATACTATCTCAGAAGCATACAGATATTACTCATTTTCACCACAACTCTGCAAAAGGAGTGATTATTACCTTATTTAGCAAAGGGGAGACACAGATTTGAAGGACTGCATGTGGTCTCAATTCAAAATAACAATTGGTGTTGTAAGTCAATCATTCTTCAGACCCTAGCTGTAAGTTTTGTCAGAAAAGGAAGGCAAGACTGAATTCTATGAGCTACCGTGGGTAGTGGTATGATTTCTTCACTGAAGTTGGCATTAAACATTTCATATGTTTAGACATGACCTCCAATAAGGTAATGAGCTTGTAATCTAGAACATGCTCTACTGGCAGTCTGTGAAACACTCAGTTTAATTGATTTGTCAGCATTGCACAGGAGTTCATAAATGTGATATGGGATGAAAATGAGCTTGAAGAAAAGACTACTACTAGTAGTAGTAGTAGTAGTTGAAGGCTGTATGATAATGCAGTCAAAACCAATGAAAATTCAAGCAGTTCCTAATTGCTAAATGCTTGATTCTATACCCAAATAATGCTTTCATATTGTGTTTTTTAATGGATAATTTCTTAGCTTAAAAAGAGAACTCAAAGCCCTAGTGCCATATCACAGTGAAAGACAAGTCCCTTTTCCTGTATTTCTCCAAGTAACATTTAAACTCATTGATAAATTTAAAGGTTTCCAATAGGTGTAGAAGTCTTAAGAATATAAAATGTTTTTAAAGTATGGTGAAAATTTGTAGCAGAACAGAGAAATAAGATCCCACTATGCAGTACTGTTATGGAGTGATATGGTAGAGCAGCAGAGACTTTTTTGGCTTGTGTTATGTCCTATATGTGTATCAGAATGAAGCATACCCACCAGAATAATAAAAATAACTTTTTTAAAAAATGAGTGACTGTAATAATTTGTTATTTTATACAATTTCTTTATCAATGTGATAATAACATTNAAAATGTTTTTAAAGTATGGTGAAAATTTGTAGCAGAACAGAGAAATAAGATCCCACTATGCAGTACTGTTATGGAGTGATATGGTAGAGCAGCAGAGACTTTTTTGGCTTGTGTTATGTCCTATATGTGTATCAGAATGAAGCATACCCACCAGAATAATAAAAATAACTTTTTTAAAAAATGAGTGACTGTAATAATTTTTTTTATTTTATACAATTCCTTTATCAATGCGATCACATTTGCTAATCCAATTTGTACCTTTACTGATCAAATCTTGTATATACTAATTTCATCTTTACTAACACAATTTTCTCCATTTTTTTTACTTGCACTAGCATTTCTGCACTTGTGACTTTAAAAAATACATACATACATTTATATCTATATATATTGCTTTTTATAATTTCTCCATAATCATGTATCCGGGTGTCTATGAAGAACATACTTAGAATGCCAGCATAAATCCATGTCTAAAAGGAAGATGGGAATTTCTATGCTCAGTGGCATATGCAATAGCAATAGAAACACACAGAACCACAGAGTACTTTGGGTTGGAAGGGACCTTTAAAGGCCATCTAGTCCAACACTCCTGCAATGTATAATCTTCAATGGGTATTCTTGCTCAGAACTGCATCCAGCCTGATCTGGAATGGTTCCAGGGATGGGACACCTACCACCTCCTCAGGAAATCTGTTCCAGTGTGTCACCATTCTCTTTGTAAAAAATGTCTTTCTTATATCTAGTCTAAATCTACCCTCTCTTAGTTTAAAACTGTTACCCCTTGTCCTGTCTCAACAGGCCCAGCTAAAATGTCAGTCCCCATCTTTCCTATAGGTGTCCTTTACACACTGGAAGGCTGCAATAAGGTGTCCCCAGAGCCTTCTTTGGGCTGAACAGCCTGATTCTCTCAGTCTATCTCCACAGGAGAAGTGTTTAAGTCCTCTGATGATTTTGTGGCTCTCCTCTGAACTTGCAATGTAAAACACCACAAGGCAACAGCCTCTTTAGTCCACTGCTTTTTTCCTTTTTGTTGTGATTTGTAGTCTGGAAAAATCTTGGGACTCCTGAAATGCTTGTGGTCAGGTTGATATTTCCCTATAAATTTTATTTTATAAGATTACTGTCCAACCTATATAACAGGTGTGTCTTTATGTATGTCAGTAGACATCCATGTAACACTGTATGGTGGAAAGTCAGCTGGGACTTACAAAATATAAAGGCTGTTACATTAATTTATAATGTGCAAGTAAACTCATCTTTTCTTCCAAATAGCTTTATATACAACTGAATACAAAACTTTGCAGGAGACCTAACCTCATAAGCTCTGGAAAAATTTAAGGTTTAGAGTGGAGCTTTTCAGAAAGTGGTCAGGGAAGTAATATTTCTACAGCTTTCCTGCTTAAAACGTAGTTGGGAACTTTTCTTCCGCAGTTCCCAATACATATACACATGTTCTCAAGAAACAGTATGGTTTGCAGAATAGAGAGATTAAGTTTTTTATGTAATGTTTTTATATTTTTGATGTTGTAAAAACAACAATCAACTTTCTGAGAGAATAACTTAATATTTGATTTACAGATTTCCAGCTCTTTCCTGTCTCTCTTCTGTCTCCTTTTCTGTTGTTCCTTTTGTGCTGACTTATTCTAACTAGTATTTCAAATTAACAGCTCTTTCGAGATGGGTTATTGGGATGGTTGGCCAAGTGATTGCATTTTATCCACACCCTTCTCCTTATAAATTGATAAGATGTTCCTTCAAAGTAGAATGCATATCTATGATACAATCAGGTGCACACCGCATTTTAAAATTTTGTTTAAAATTTGGTATATTTTCTCTGCAAAATCCTAAGGAATTTTTCTGTGTGGAACAGAAATCAAAGAAATGATAAAGTCTTTTTTATGACATTTACTTCACAAAGTCATAAACACTTGTTAAACTTGGCTGGTTTTACACATTAATTCACATGGGATTTCATTTGGATTCTATGTAGCCAAAACAGATGTGTTTTAATAGCAATGAAAGTTGATTATAATGTGTTTTCTTGAACAAGCAGCATTCATTGATGTTTTGTAGTTCAAATAAACTCCAGTGACTTGCCTTAGAAAGTCTGAACACCTCTTTTGAGGCTAAAATTGTAGCAAGTGCTCTGAAATAATCTTTGATGTGATTTTTCAAGCAGTGACAGGTCAAATTGACAGAAGGGGACTTTCTACGGAGAAGTTAACGAGTCTTTTCCCATTCTGCTCTCATTTACAGTCTGCCTGAAATTCTAGGAACCTTACCTGTCCAGCCACTGCTTTTTCCATAAGACAGCCCCTATTGCTACAATCAGCATGGGTTTTATAAATCCCTTTCATAATGAGATGTGTTGTGAAGTAGCAGAAATTTCTATTGTGAACTTAATGAACTTCACTGCCAAATCCGTGGAGAAAAGACAGGAAACACAGGGAAAGAGCCAACACTTCTGACCCCATTCAATTTCTTAAATTTCATATTCTACACAAGTTTTATGGGAATATTAGTATTTGTACTCATTAAATGAATCTTAGTGAAAATAGGCAGCTCTGATAACTGTTCATTCATTCTTTCTACTAAAATTTTCATTTCCCTAATTTGTACCTGCATTTAGGTTCAGATACAGTGAGAAATAAAGGTGCAATTTTACAACTCCTGGGTACATTGAATTTTGATTTTCACAGAGGTAAGGACTGTTTTCCTTTGTGTATTTTTCTTATTATGGAAAACGCAGCAAAACAAGAGCACCTTTAACATCATCAGAGGGGTTGCAAACAGATCTGGGTTAGTATTTTCATTCATACCAAATGGCTTTCACAATAGACCTGATATGGTTGTTTAGGTAATTCTTCATTTATATGGAAATTTTTGGGTCAATAGAGAAATGATTGGCAAACTTGCTGTGAGTGCTTTTGTCCATGTACTTTCTAGTGTGTTTTGAGATTTGATTTTGATGTGACAGGATATTTCTTTAAAAGTCTTGTTGGTCTGCCCCTTTTGTGACCTCCAAAGAAAGTCGAAAGCCCTATTCTGTGTTGGTGCTCTCCTCTACCACAAAGCACAAATACTCTTTCCTGGAATATTTGCTAAAGTCCACAGGATTTACTTTTCTAGTAGCTTGTTCATGGAGAATACTTACAGGAAGGAATATGTCTCCTTTCTGTTTGATTTTCCATTCCTAAAACAAAGATTTTAGCCTCTTTATCTACTTCACTGAATTTTTAGACAAGTAGCATGGTTCATTCTTTGTCTAAAACCCCTTAACCTCATTTTTTTCAACTGAAGTCAGCTTATGTTTCAACACTGAGGCTGAAGAATTGATTAAATCCTTCATGGATCTTTTGTAATATATATTGAAGTTTGTGTTTATGTATTGTATGCATTATTCTCCAACTGATTTGATAACTTACTCAAATATATGGTAGTTTTTAGAGGCAAGAGACAAGCAATTTTTTTTTTAAACTGAGAAAAGATGTAGTATTTATATAGACATTATAATATTAGCCAAAATGTAAATTGAGCAGAATTACACTTAATTAATTCCTGAGTTATTTTCAAGCACAAAGTACTTGTCTTATTCTACTGCCTTTGAATTATCACTAAAACTGTCATGCTCATGGTTAGTAAAGGAAACTTTTAAACATTATATCTTTACAGCTTAAGTTTTAATATAGGAACCTTTCATAAAAACTCTCTATATTTATTATGTGTATAAGGAGAAATTAATTGTGATAAGAATTTTTAATATTTTCTAAAATGCTACATATAATTTTATTACCCTAGAAAATGTTCTATTTCAGAAATTCCTAAGGGACAAATATTGCAATGATCTTAAATTAAGTTTTATAATCCCTGCCCTTTGAGCAGTTGCAAATGAAAGTAGATATTGTCCTCTAGGTTATCAGTATGAAAAAGAATTCCAAGAAATTGTATATCTTTTCATTCTTGTTGGCACCATGACTTACAAATTTATATTCAAAGAAATTGCATATATCATTCTGACATTCTAATTTACTGAAACTTTTCAGATAGTACCAAAACATTTTTTGTGAGCACACAGTTTTCTATTTGTACAGAACGATGACTCATTTTAGCCTACTGCAATTGTAAACAAGAAGAAGTTGTTCTAAGAGCACACATGCCTTCCTGCTACTATTCATTTTAACATTTAGGACAGGGTGGAGCAGCCACAGAATTTTCATTGTCAAATCTTTTTAATTGTTAGACTTCTATCTTATTTTACAAGTTTTTAATAAAAAAATACATACCTGTGCGATTAAATAACTTTTACAAAGCTGTTATCTAAACATTTTTTGTTACAAATATTTTGCTCATCTTGTGTCTTCCTTTTATTGAAAGCTAAGACTGACCTTAGAAAGGGAAGTATGTCTTAGTCTGTTCTAGCTGATTTAAGTAATAATACATACAGCTTTATTTCTATGATGAAAATATCTTGATAATTTGAGCTTGTTGCTTTTATTTGGTAATAAAAAGGAAAATAAATTAAAGGCTATATTCAATAAAGTTTGACACTATAAAATTTTGTTTTTTAAGAACTTTCCCCCTAGATTACTCTACAGAACCCAGTTTTTATTTCTATGCAACTTCACAGTGGGTTTGAACCGAAAGATTTATAAAGCTCTATTGCTAAAAAGGAATCTCAGCCAATATCTAATCTGAGGTGAGGGGAAATCTCAAATCCCATTCCTCAGACTATTTCCTCCAGTCTACAGGGATGCATCCTCTTATACAGGATCTGCAGCACTAAATTCCCTCCTGGAGTTACTTGCTCATCTCATTTTTCCTTAAAATACAAGTTAGGCTCATACTTTCTTTTGTGAATATAACGTGGTAGCTGAAGCATATTCTGAATTTAATTCACAACTGTTCTTGAAGGCACTCACACCAACATCCAACAGGATTTCCTGATCAGTATGTGAGATTTCTGCCTGGGCACTTGCTACCTTTCCTGAAGAAGCTGTGCAGAAAGTTGTGAGGGGTTAGTCAGGGCCACCCAGCTTCAAGCTGGGTGTTTGCTGAATTCCTGATTCAATGCATGCTTTCACTTACAGCTTGAAAAAAACCACAGAAGCAGACAAGACTGAAATTATCAGTACTTATGTAATGTAAATGTAATTATTGCAATTTACTCTTATTTGGATGCCCAGCACTTGTCAAAAAACAGTTTGAAGGAAAACACATTTTTTTCTATGAAAATTCAGAATAAAATTATGAGACAGAGTTCCTGCAGAAATTTAGTGCAACGACAATCTTTGCATATACTTGAATGGTGTTTTAAGATTTTCTGCGATACAGATACCATTCTGGCAGAAGAGGTAAAGTCATAATAAGCCAAATGCATACTGAGTGTGAAGGAATTTTTTTTCTCCCTTTAAAAAATCTTCCAAAACTATATCATGATTCCAATTGACATTGTCCTTCTCAGAAAACTTAATTCTGAGAAACATTGAAGATGAATTGTCCAAGAAAAAGTCTTGCAGCAAAGCCAGTGCTTGCTGTAGGAGCCACAGCTATTGAGGTCGTTCAGTCTGCTCAGATGCAGTGCAATGGAGGGGGCATCTCCTTTGAATGATCCATGGATGTTTCTTGCTAGAGCCTCCTCCTGGAAATTTGATAGGTGAGGATCTATGCCTCTTTCCTGGTTTCAGGGCAGGCTGAATTTTCACTGCTATTATTAAAATCAAATTTTGAGCTTTTGACTGTAGCTATAGTTACTTGGTGAGTAAGATCAAGGGTTTTAGTGAGAATTTGTTCTTTAATTAGTCTTGGTTTCCCTACTTTGCATGGTCCTTTGAAATTCTGGTGAGTAACCTGATGCATACCTGTGATCTTGACCAAAATCATGCAGAAAATAAACAGTTGAGCTACATATAAAATTCAAAAAGCTGACTCTCAGTCATTTGTTCAAGCCCTATTCTCTCTGGACTTCTTTGAAATTATTTGGGGAAATCCTTATGGAATTTTGTCTGAGATGTGTGCTGAGGCATCAAACAGGAAAACCTCTGTCTATCATGGAAAAAATTTCTGCATGACTGCTCTGCACCCTATGCAGTAATTTGTTCAGCTTTGTACTTATCCATAGCACTCATAAAACATGAAGAACATATATTTTCTATTGACATCCTACCATTTTTGGTGATCTGGAAAAAATTATGTCAAATGAGAAATAGATGATCACATTTAGATACTATTTTTTTATTTTGTTCCCGACACAGGTCCCACAGTATTATTGAATCTTAAATCTGAGCAAAGTTTTACATTGGCTGATGGTCAAAATGCAGGATTAATGCTGCTTGCTCAACAGTTCTTAGTGAGAATTAGTTTTATCATCTGGTAATTGCATAAAACATAATTTTCTGGTAGACTGAGGAAAGTTTAATTTTAGCACTTTTATTATCTATTAAAAAAAAAATCCCTAAATGCTGCACTTAATCATTTGCTAGTTAATGGTATGTTCAGCAGTTCTATTGCTGGTTGCAATATTTAGTCAAAATCATCTCCTAATGTAATAACATTCAGAAGGTTTTTTTTTCTCTTGACTTTCTGAAATGTGAGAGATGAGCTGTGGGTAAAGATTAAGATAGCAGCTGCTTTCTGCAAAGACTTTTGATGGGGTCATGGGACCTGCGGCTTACAGGGTTCTGTTCCAGCTCCTGGATGGTATTGGAAGTGTATGAGTTATTTACTCCTCAGGAATAATGCATACAATCACATTGCAGGGTACTGTATTTCAAGTGCTGTTTTATGACAAGATACTTGGTAGCAAAAAATGCATTAAAATGCTAATGTAAAAACCCTATTTTTATGAATAAATAGGTTTGGTTTTTTTTTTGTTTTGTTTTTTGTTTTTTGTTTTGTTTTGTTTTGTTTTCATCCCAAACACAGGGATTGCTTCATTGACCCCAATAGCATGAGATGCTACTTCATGCAAATTGAAGTGGTATTNTTTTTTTTAATTTTTAACCTCAGTTGAAGAATTGAACAAGAACATTTACTATCTGGATTATTTGCAAACTAGATCTAGACACATGATACTAAATGTGCTTTTTATAAACTATTCTGTTTCATTTAAGGAGGTTATAATGTGAGATATTGCACAGAAGAAAATTGTGAGCACTCTACTTGATTACAGAGAGTGTGGTGAGTTCTTCTTGTTTCCACACTTCATATTTTTAGAGTCTTTCATCTTTAGCCAAAGTCTGAAAGTTCTACTCACATCTCTCTTAAAAATCATGGGAGGGGAGGTGGGCATAATTCCAGCATCCCTTCTAATCATACCTCAATGTAATCTCTTGTAACATCAAAGCAGTTGGAGGATGATGACTGGGAGAAAAAAAAAAAAAAAAAGAGTCAGCTAAAGTTCAGTCTCTGAATAGGCTGTGTTTGTCTTTAGGTTTGTGTGTGAGGAGGAAGGGGGTGGTGGTGTCAAACTAATCACATGGAAAACTTGGCTTTTCCTGAAATAAGGTTCAGATATTCCTGAATAATGAATTTTTCAATAAATATTTGCTTTCATTAATGTGAGGGGAAACAGTTCATGTAGGAATTCAAGCTAGTGATTTTTAGCCTTTAAATATCAGACACCTGAGTTTCATTTCTAGAAGCAATGTCCAACATGCTATGTGGCACTTTTAGACAAATTTGCAGCTGATAAATCACTTGTATTGCATCTCTGGGAGCCAAGTATGGACTGCATATACTGAATTGATTTGCAGAACTAAAAAGAAACTAACGCCAGATGTCACTTGTTCTAACGCTTTGAAAATCAGTCACAAACCATTTGCTTGTTCATTTAGGGCAGGTAGGAGTGGACTTTATTGCTTGCATAAAAGCAGTAAGCATTAATTAAAGTCCCTCTCAAGAAACAGTCAATGAATGCTGAGACCATAAGAACATAGACTTCTCCCCACATCTCTTCTGTGAACTCCAGTGAATTATTTACACAAATTCTGCTTGTTTTTGCAGAAGACTTGTAACAAAGTCATCACTTCCAGCACTTCAAATCCTGCAGAATATTTTCTGCTGATCATGCCTTGGGCTTTTGCTGCTTTCTTGAAAAGAACATGCCCATCAGAACATAATAAATTATTTTCTTATTGCTCATATCCCTAGAAAGTGCTTTCTAGCTTGGACTCTTGTCTACATGATTCTTCCTTTGTAGACAGTCTTTTACTGAGGTATCCTGATCTGTATCACAGCTTGTGTTCCTGAATATCTGGCTACTTATACATTCTTTATCCAGGGAAAGGACTTGGGTTCAAATTTTGATTGTTCTGATGATAGCTATTCTTATGAAAACTTTTTACCCTTTTCTATCTACAAATCTCAGACAGTGGAAAATGTCAGGAATACTGGAGTAAGACAGTTTGGGTGCACTAAGAATGACATATTTTACTTTGTATTTTACTCTAACAGTTCACAGAAAGACAGTTTTCCATTGCAGCAATTTAACTGAAATTTATTTTAAAATTTGGGCATGAGCACCTTCACCAACTTTTGTTTCTCTATTAGAATGTAGCATCTGTGACTGAAAAAAAGCTGCAAATTTCCTGTTGATTATCTGCAAATTTATTTCCTTGTACCTGAAATAAGGTCCATTTATGCCTGGATAATAACATTTTCAATAACTCTTTGCCTTCATTAATGTGAGGGGAAACAGTTCGTGTAGGAACTTGAGAAACCTGGTGTAGTTGAAGATACCCTTGCTCATTGCAAGAGGGTTGGACTAGATGGCCTTTAAATGTCTCTTCCAGTCCAAACTATTCTGTGATTCTATGGTTTTCTGCAGAAGTTCTTCATATGGAGCAATAATAAAGTACAAAATGTCATTTCTGGGTGAAATTTTGAGAAGAAAATTATTTTCTTTATTAAGTTTGTATGGTTATAGAAGCCTTCATAGATAATATGAAACAGCGTAATGGGAATTTACACTTCAGCAAAAGGAATGGATAAATTTTTTTTAATTCTAACTTACCTAGATAGCCACAGAATCAAGAGTCTGGTTTAATTGAAAAAATAAGTCTTTTGATCCCATCTTATCTGGGTCTTATTCCATAGGAAATTGAATTAACATCAACTTTGAAATTAAATCCAACAAGAGGTCTGAAACTAAGAATTTACAGAACAAAGTGTGTATATGTAGTAGATTTTCATATCCTTCAGTTAAAAGAGGAAGAAATAGGAAAAGATTTTTGAGGGAAAAAAAAATTCAATAAATCTTGTTCCCTCTGACTAGACATAAAAATTTGAGATCCCTTTGAAGATTTGACATCATTTTTGAATGTGAACTCACTTGCATGTCCAAAAATTGCTTTTTGTAGATGAAAATTTTTATTAAGTAATCCTTTCACAACTTCTATATACATTTAAGGTTCACCTGTGCTCAAAAGACCTATGAGTTTGGGTACCTGCATGCCATTGCTGGTCTTTCCAGTTCAGCAAAAGAAAGTGAAAAATTAGGTTACGTTGATGCTTTAGGCTATAGTGATAGTAAGTAGAAAAGCACTCTTTGAAGTATCAGAGGTGCAAGCTCACAATCCATGTTTCTGGATTTCAGGTTGACTAGAATTAAATTGACTAGAAGATTTAGGAATAGAAAAAAACATTTTGCTACTCTATATTTGTCATAGTGGGAATATTATTCTTATATTGTCAGTTTATTTCCTATGATAATTAAATGCTATAAAATAAGCCTGATATTCCAGAACTGTTAGAATTCAAAACTAAATAGTGTCATTTTTTTGGAGTTAAAACTCTAAATGGTCCTTCCCCGAACAAAGCAACACTTGCTAATTTCTATTTTAGTAGTTTTTAGCAATGATGCACTGAATCCAAAAATCCTTTTCTGACACAAGGAGATGGTTTGAAAGTTTAGAAATTTCTTAATAGAGTTCACAGACCTAGCTTAAAAGTGAAAAAAATCCTTTTCCTACTATCTCTATTTAAATTAATGAGAAAAAAAACTTAACTTCTGGGCAGATGAACTTACGTCTCATCAGACAGAATTCATTCACTATGACTTCATTGTTTCTTTCCTCCTTCATATACGGCGAGATGATCATACCAACTTGTTCCAATGTTTATATGAACTTGTTGATCTGGACTTTCTAGGAAATAGAACAGTGTTATTCTTCCTCGTGGGTAAACACGTAATGCGTGATAAGGAAGCATGCTTGCAGATATGGATTTATGAGGGAAATTTCTTTTTCATGTAAGACAGTTGAAGCAAAACAAACTCTGAGCCAATCTGAACAGTTTTCAAGCCCAACCAACACAGCTGCACATTATCCTTGTAATCAGTACCAAGAAAAGTGGCTCTGTGGCTTGGATAACATCGAATTCTAATTCTGTGAGGGTGCTTTGACTGTGAAAGTGAGTCTGTATGCTTAGCTGGGCATCTGTCCAGCCATTTAATTCATGAAGTGGCCTTCTCTCTACTTCAGGTGAGGTGCTCTAATGACTTGGTTGGCACAGGATGTGTGCAGTCTCAACCAAAAAGTTCCAGTTTTCTGAGACTTGATTTTTTGCCTTTGAATAGCAATTGAAACACATCTCCTATTAAATAACCTTCTGTACATTCCTCTCACCACAGTGCTGTGTTATTGAACAAACTAAACCCATGACATCACTTGATGAGTTAAAGGTACTGAGCACCAAACCATTCAGGAAATACTCAGACTATTGCAGAATCAGGCCCCTAATTACAAACTTATGTGCAGTGTTCTGGTTCATTTCTGTTACTAATGTCCCATTTCAATGGCAAACTTTTTTTCTCAGTAATCCACCTCTGTGACTCTAAATATTCTTCAAGGACAAAGATGGCTACTACAGAATGTGAGTCAAGGTTCCATAATTGAATCTCACATGCAACTAATAGTATAAGGTTGTGACAGAAGCAACGTCTGTCTTGTTTCTATCTATTAGGAAAAAAAGATTAAAACCTCATTTTTATGCTACTCTGCAGCATAATAGGCCTGACACTTTAGAGATCAACAAGCAGCCTTTTGGACTGTTTTCTTGCACAGAAAACAAGTTTTTTGATGGTTGGACAAAATATTATTTTTAAACTAAAATTCTGTATAAAATAATTACCAAATTGTTGGTACTTTTATGAGAAAGTTTCTAAAGAAGCATCAGAGACTGACACAAATTGATTTGCAATCTCTAGAATGCCTACCCCAGAAGTTAGAAATGCTGTATAATAAATAATGTGAATTTTAAAATAGGTAACTAATCCATTATAGTTTTGATGTAGGAAGATAGAGCTATTACTAATTATCTTCAATTGCAGTTTTTCTCTGGGACCAACCAGCAATAGGACTGTGACTTTCCTTTTGGCTTCCTTCAGAACTGTACCAGCCTTATCTCTTGCTGACTGTGATTTCTGGTGTAAATCTGCTAGTCTATGCACCAAAGAGAACAACTAAAGGCTCTCTACATTCTCCATACAATCCTGGTCCCATTTAAAGACTGCACAGGATTCTGTCTAAAAGTCAGTGATATAACTAGAGATACAGAGAGCTGTGGCCTGTTGTGATGTTTGTAGAAACGAAGAAGAAAGAATCTTGTTATGGAATGCCATGTTTGCTTCTATAAATCTGGTATTTACATACCCTTTAAGGCTTAGTTAAGCAGTTGAAATCTATAGGAATCACTGTAGAGAATTGTCCTTTGTCCTTTGATCCCTCTGAAACATCACCATTCTTTGTTATATCCTTTTTTAAAGAGTAGTCCAATATTGTCTATGTATATATTCATTGTTCAAGAGTTTGCCTAGTGTGTGTGTGGTTCATGTGGAGGTTGCATTTGATTCTGTTAATGTGAATAATAGAAACTGAGTGTTCTGTGGTTAAAAATAGTATTTGAATACTATTCTTATATCTTTTCCATTCTGCTTCTTCTGTAAACAAACATTTAGAAGTAGAACTGCTAGTACTATAAATATGTACTCATGGTACTCATTTTTAACTTATAGTCAGAATGTGGAAAGTACTTCAGCTAAAGACTCCAACCAAGATGGTGCAAATATTAGTACTTCAGTTCCCTTTACATGCTGCTGAAGTACCAATGGCTCTGCACATACATTGAAATACAGATGGCTCTGCTGAAAGTCTTACAGCAGCTGAAGAGCAGCATGACTTCAGGAATGCTTTTAGCTGTGTTGTCCCTAGTATCCTCTGTCATGATTCTTGAAGGATGCTACAAAATACTGCACAAAACAAGTTATCCTGAATCCTTTCCTTGACACTGATTCTTCAAGTTCCAGTTAGAAACTGTCAGAAGTTTCAAATTTTTATATTCTGTCTTCCATCATGACATGTTATTTTGCTAGATTTATACACACAAAGGGAAGAACACCTATATAAGGACACTGAACCCTTCCTCTGGTTCAGTCTATCCCATTCTGCCTGTTTTGGGGAATGGAAAACATGCAATTGACAGTGGTTTATATTTTTATAATGTTATTGCTTTATTGGGTATTTTTAGAGATATCTTAAGCCTAACCATGCTTCTAAATCCAAGGATTTATTGTACAAACAGGAAAATAAGTAGCAGAAACAAAAACCTGTATTATGAAGCAGTTATTTTCATTCCAATATTCAAAGGAATGAAACTGTCAAGGAATGGTTATTATGTGATATATAAAAACTGCTTCTGAGCAGAATGATTTTTACGAGATTTCATTTGATTTTTTAAATTATTCATCTGTATACAAGAGAAACAAAAATACCTCTGAAAGTAATTAAAAATGTGCTTTGGCAACATTTTCTTTAGAAAAGTAGAAAATGTTTCAGAGATAGAATCTAATTCATGAAACAGATTCATCCTTTTTTGCTTTGTAGCTGTGAGTCCTGTCAGTTCCTACTGCTAAAAGTAAACAGAGTAACTCAGAAAAGTGTTCCTGTCTGTTGTTAGCTTACTAGGAAAGAAAGTCTGTCCGGCTTCTGCCTTTTTATTTGCATTGTTTACGTGTCAGAGTGAAATAACTTTATTTAGCTATACCACATTTCAAATTAAATATTATGTCTGGTTGCTTGGCAAATGTTAGCTCAATTATTTTCAATTATTTTTTTATATATCAAGTGCCTACTTGATACGCATCTGTCCATAATCCTAGAAAATCGTTCATTTTAATATAGGAACTCCATATCTAGAAGGGTTACCCTCACTGCTCCCTTTCCTTAAAATTGCTTATCCCCATGGACATTGAACATTCTGTTTTTCTGCATGATAGCTGTGTTTTGCTGGTGAACCAACAATCTATACCACTTTGTATCTCTCTCTTAAGCTTTGGAAATGCTTTTGGAAATTTTTGCAAATGAGCCATAGAAAACCCCATAACAGGAATATGGGACAAGATCACACTTACACACACATGAAGCCAAGCTTCAAGAGCCACCTTTCTGTCTCTGCAAATATCCCACCTATCTAATGTATGACACTCCTGCTTTTACCCAGCTGCTTGCAAGCTACATTTAAAAATTACCCCTTTTTTATTGTCATAGAAGCCTTGCATTTAAATCCCAGTGAAATGCTAATCTGTGAGGATACAGGCTACAGGTTTATTCACCTTCATATTAAGCCCATAGGTATTCTAAATAAACTTTCAGTTAAAAACACTGAACAAGTACTTTTGTCTGATAGGCCATTTTTAGATGATTATAACTATATTACTATATGGTGTGACTGTAATTTAATAACATTACACCTGTTGCAGTTACCTATCTCTACTTGTTCCTTTGAGTGCACAAAAAGTCTAAATTTAAATATTAGATTTTCTGGTATTTCTCTGTTTTAAAGGGCTAGAGAAAAAACTAGACAGAAATTTTATTTAACATATTTGGGTCTTTTTACACATAGATTGATAAATTAAAAATGATTTTTAAGTCACATTTAGTTCAAAACAAAGGGGGACAAAATTGTATTGTTGTCAAATTTAAATGTCGTGCAAGTCCTGGCTTCTTATTAAGTAAGTAGGTAGGGGTTTGCATTTCTGCAGTGTCTTTCATCCCAGGGAACTTAAAAAACTGGATTAATACACACAAGAAGACCTTGAATTTAGCTGCTGCTACTGAGAGCTTTTATAGCAGAGTGTGAGTGCAGTTGAAATAGGAGGATTAACTCTTGCACCGAATAGAGCATCCCTTTACAAACTGAATGCACAAAGATCCCAACTCATAAAGTATAATTAAAAATGCTGAAAGTAATAATGTTAAAGGACTAAATTTACTGAGTATCCTTTGATGTGACAGCCCAGGTCTTATGTATTTCATCCTGGATTGTATCCAGTGTCAAAGTGAGCTTACATGGAACAGTATATCTTACAACTGAACTAAAACTCTTGGTGTCTAAAACACAAGCCAACAATATATAAATTTGGAAAAAAAGATAGTGAGACTAAGAAGGGATGTTTGAAAAAGGAACAAACTGGAACACAGGAATAAACAGATGTAGCAAAACCAGTGAAAATGTCAGCATTTTCCTGAAGTGATCATGCTGAAGGTCCAATGACCTCTCGAGCAGCTCATGAACTTTGTTGTGCATATGCATGGTCCAGACTCACCTAAATGCAGATCTGGAATTAAATTTTCCATTATGAATCTTGCTTGGTTGCCCCACATGTAAAAATAGGTAGAACCTATCTGTGTACAATTCTGTCTAGGCGGCTCCTGGGACACTTCACGGCATAAATAATGCTTTTATCTGAAAATGATCCAAGTTCAGACAGCTGTGTGTAGAGGCTCCCAGTCTATACCTGAGAGAGGAATAAAAGTAAGAGTAGTTGCTTGTGATTTATTACTAATACTGTTGGTAAATTCCAGGTTGCAGCAATAAGAGATGGTATATATTTTAGAAGATATAGGGTAGGGCACATAAATAAGAAAACTGTTCAGAGTGAAACAGTAAACAGCTTTATTACAGCTATGAATCTCACTCAATGATAGTTGATGTATGGCCACAGAAATTGTTTTTAAGAGACAGAGTGCTAGGAATGATCCTTGGCTATTTTCAAGAAATTCCATGGCTGTTTGATTTCCTTGTAAACAACTCATTAAAGATGAATTGTAAGACTTTAACTTTTACGATACCTCAAGACTGACAAAATTCAGAGCCTTTGATGTCTACAGCACATGGGACTAACAATGGCAGAAAATTGAAATTGTGGTATAGAATTAGACAAGGTAATATGCCTTAGCTTTACTGTGGTGTAGCTTTTTCTTCAATCCCTGCAGAAGATGCTGTCTATTTATTGTCTGCTGTTACACTTGCCCAACAGAGCAGAAACATGTAGCTTGGAACTGCAGAACAATCCAAAATGGTTCAAGTCTTCATTTTTTGAGCTTTGGGAATGAGTCCATACATTTTAATTTTCAAAGAAAAAATGTGCCAATACATCTCCAATAATAAACATTTTAGATGAAACTCTAAAACTCCCTTTACTTTACCTTCTAAATCTGGTAGGGGTGTCACACACATATGGAAGGCCCATTTCCTATATTGCCTGTATAGCACATCCCTAAAGTGCCTTGGTAATAGGACCTTTGAATGTATTTCAGTATTCCTTGTTCTCTCTACAGAGGCTGCCAGCCAGTCTACAAGTAATGCCAGCTGAGGATGCTACATTTTGGATAGATTTTTCTTGTCTCCACAAACAAAAGTAGTTGTGCATTGATTTGTTTATATTTTGCTATGTCATGCTTGTTACTTGTCAAGTAACAAGTCATGCTATTGTAATGGAGTGGAGATGTCACCTTTGTTCCTCACCTGCAAGAAGTTGCTGCCTCAGATAAATGAGGCTTTCTGTTCCTTCTGCTCTGACTTAGATGGTTTTTGGCTGGAAGGTTGCAATACAGGATGAAACCACAGAACCCTTGTTTTCAGCTGAAAAGAAAACATTTCCATGAATAGATGAGACTCATACCCTCAAGGTCACTGTTTTGGCAAAGAATGTTTTGAAAGAAATATGTGAGAAACTATGCTTATTCTAAAAGAGATTACAGGAAATGTATAACTTTATTATATTTCTTAAATACTGACATTTAAAAAACATAATATTTGAAAAAAGGAAACTTTAGGAATATCCTGGTCTGGAAGCAAAGTTAGCCATAGTTTGAAAGAAGCAAAATCAAAGAGATTTGAACCACTAAAGTAGAAAGACACAAAAGAAGGCAAAACTAAAAATAGCTCTGGCAGCACCCCATGTGCAGATTTTGTGGGACATAAGGCCTTCTGAACACACCTTTTGGAAGGCAGCTGAAGCTTCTTTCACTTTCCAACATTTGTCCTTTAGCTCAGAGATACTACAGACCAGTAAAGTATTTCCTTCAAGACAGTTGCTCAGCCAATTGTCCTCTTTGTCTGGTGCTGAAAACGTTCTATCTAGTCTGTACTGCCTGGTTTGGTATTACATTTTTGACTTCTGAACTAGATTTTTCAGTCTGCAGTCTGATCACTTTAGCAGAGCTTATTTTTTGAAACTGGCATTTTTATGCCTCTTTTGGGCAGCAAAATTTTTCACTTCCTAGACTCTGAATTGCCCTTAAAGCTTCCTTTAAATGTTCCTGGCAATGAAAGCATGAGGATCAATTTATGATTTTTTGACAAATAATAAATATTCAACTTTATAGAAAAGCCTTCAAGCAAGTGAGAATATTTCTCTCTGACAAACTATATGAGAAAGTATTTATATCCTTTTCCTAACCTTTGTGTACTTGTCAGTTGGCCACATGATTGCCTAAGGACAGGGACTAGCCTTTTGTAAACTTTTTTTTATATGTGTGTGCTTGTGTGCTTGCAAAAATGTGTATGTTTGTCTTTATATTTGTGTAAGTAATAGAAACATATTTACCATCTCTCCTTACAGTATATCTCAAAGTGCATTACAAGGCTTAGGTCTTCTCCTGGTCAATCTACAGCCTCACTAAGGCTTTTAATAATGTCTATACAAGTAGAATAAGACAGAGCAGTTCTGGGACCACAAGATTATTATACTTAAAACAGTCGTGTAACACATATCTTTTCTGTAGCACATGAAAGCATGTGCACTTTGCATGTTACTGCAGTACAAAACATTGGTCTCATCTGTGAAGCAGATATGTCCCGGGAAGCTTTGGAGATTCTTCTTCCCTTTGGGACAACATTACCTATGATCTGGGCTTAATTTACATTTACTTCATAAATTCTGCTTTTTAGTTCTTTCAGAGATCATTCCTAAAGCTTCTGTCAGAGGCTGAGATCAATTCTGTGCATGCTGGGGAAGCAAGATACTGGAACTGCAATCTGCTGTTGTACACCAAAGGAGAATTTTCTTTCAACTGAAGAGCTTGTCAGTGCCATTGAAAAACAGGTTTGTGGAATAAAATGAGTTGCACCTATATCTATTCTTTGATATTTAGAATGTGATTTAAGCTGAAAGCAATGTCAAAATTATCAGAAGCTTTTTATCCATCAGACAGGGAGAGGCTCATTCCCTATAGATAGCTTTCTCAGTTTTATTGGCTTTGTACAGGTGTGCACAAAAGAGGTATTCTTTAACCTTTTCCAAGTTGCATCTTGCAGCCTGATTTATAAATGGGATAATTTTTCTCCATGTAAATTCACTTGTGCTAAGGCAATGCATCCACAAAATCAGTGGAATTATCATTGTTAGAAATGCCTCTCTACTATGTCTACTTGAAATAGAGAAAAGCGAGTTCCAAGTTTTCTGTAAGATAAAGCTTAATGCTTCCTCAGTTGCTTGTGTATATCTTCACTGAGTGAAAATAAGCTTTACTAGATAATTTTGGTCAAAACGCAAGAGAAATTCTTTTATACTAGCTGTAATAGTTCTTTTGAAGTGACTGGCTGAAAATAATGAAGGTTTTAATTTTAACTAAAAGTATTAAAAATATTATATATATATAACATTTAAAAATTAAGATTCTTGGTCACACTAGATAGTTTAGCTATGTCTACCAAGGTTTAGTCATACCAGGTAAATAGATTTATCTGGGTGCATCTGTGCAAACTCAAGTACACAAAGAGTTCTCATAACATTCCTTTCTGATAAGCCATGCACCCCTATCTCAAGACCATCTCTTGACAACAATGGGTAGGCATTCAGCCTTTGTTCCTCCTGCAAGTTTATTGCAGGGTTATTATTGGCCAGATTTGGCTCCCTAAGTGATTCTTCTCTTCCTAAGTGAGTGTCTAAGTAAAAATCTATCTCTAGTGTGACACTTGAGCTATGGAGCGAAAAAACCACTCACTGGGAACTTACATCTTTTCCTAGTGCATCCTTGGGAATTTAGCATTGTTGTGAAACTATCTGAGAAACCGTGGTAATGGAAATGTTAACAGAAACCAGACAGTAGTGTTTAGAGAGCTATTATGAACTTTAGCTTCTGTTCACACAGTTCTCAGAAAAAACAAAACTTTCAGTTGCTGAAACTGCAGTCTGAAGGGGGTGAATGTTTACCAGATTCTTTGTTACCAGCCACAGAATCCACAGAAAGCATATTCCATCATATGTTTACATAGCAAATCACATCCACATACAAATGCTTTCATCAGTTGAACTCCACTGGAGATGCTCAGCTGAAAAGGCTTATACTAAACCATACTGAAGTCAGTGGAAATTTTCACATGGACTGCAGCAGGTTTTCTTTCAAGTTCTAAGTCCACTTTTAGCAGCTGAGTTAAAGAAGTAACTCCATAAGTCGTGAGCTCACAGCACACTGTGATCTGTGCCAGACCCAGTCTTGTGGCATGATTATTCATTATTATGCTGCAGTAAAATAGTGGTGAATATTGCACACTGTCAATAGATAAAATCTTACAAAATTTGCATTCCCTGTAGAATAAACCTAAACTACTTCATAGACATGAAAATCCCTCTTTATATGCACAAATTCTCCTGCTGAGAAGGGATAGTTTAAGTTGGCTTCAAAGGACATACAGATCACTAATCAGGCCTGTGACAATTTCTGACATAAAGATATTTTTGAAGTCTACTATACAAGGGCAAACAATGTAAATGGTTAGGGTAGGGTATGGCCTGCACTTCAGCTCCCACAGTTCTTCCATATTTGATTTGAGTCTGGTTTGGTACGGCAATTTGAACAAGGAAATTGCTTCATCCAAAAATGAATTACTTTTCACTGTGAAAAGCAGCCTCTGTGCAATCCCGTGATGTGTATTTCTTGCATTTCTGTGTAGGGAACTTGAAAATTTAGGGGTTTTTCCAGTTTGAGCCATGAGTATTTTGTCACATGAAGCTGACAAAAGCCAGGTTTTGAGGAGTGAGTATTACTATTGGATGGGATTGCTAAGTACTGTCTTCTTAAGTCTACAAAAATTGTAGAATCATACAAAGGTTTGGATTGGAAGAGAATTTTAAAGATAATCTAGTTCCACCCCACTTTCCATGGCCAGGGACATCTTCCACGAGGCCACATTGCTCAAAGCCCCATCCAACCTGGCCTTGAATACTTCCAGGGACAGGGCATCCACAGCTTCTTTGGGCAGCCTGTTCCAATGTATGTAATACATATCCTTCCCTCTGATGACTAAAAGGGTAAACACAGATTGCTTGGATATGCACATCAGTGCAATTCAGACAAGAGAAAGTTAACAGAAAGTGTTGAGAGCTGTTGGCTGACCCAGACAGCTAGTGGTGATACTGGGCTGCCATCTATTCACTGATCCTGTTATTCAGTCTTTCTCACTGTGTCTCTGGAAATTCACATCTTCATGACCTGTAAGGCCAATGCATAAAGAAATATAGGTTCATATACAAAGGATCAGGGAAGACTGAGGAAGGCAATGAAAAATGCTTTTCTTTTCTGAAGTATTTGTGAGATTTTAAAAGATTTTTTTTATCTTTAATGGTCAGCAAAAATCCATCTTCCTTTCAGAAGTAGGAACTTCTGAAAATAAAAAATTCTATGTTTTTTGCAGCTGGCTAAAATCAAATTATATGTTTCATTTAAACAGCTTATCTCTTGAATACATGAGTAATTCAAATTCAGACAAAGTATGACCTAGTCACAGAGTGTTTCTGTATACAAACTTGTAAATTCTTCTAGGTATAAAAGACAGACATAGAACATGACTTCAGAAAAACAGTCTGCTAACGGGCTTCTTGGAGCTGAACTTTGCTCGCAGCATGCTCTAGGGAACATGATGACACACAGTGACCTTAGTCACAGAGAAACATAGAATACATTTTCTCAAAACAAGAAATAGTGGTAGCTCTGCTGTCAGTTTCTATAAATCTGGGAACAGAAGCTGTGAACCGACCTTCTGTCAAAACAATCTCCTAATAACCACCAAGTACATGTTTTTTGTTATTCTATTTTAAATATTCACTGAACTTTTTTATGAAAGTGGACACTGTACTTGGGCTTTCTGTAGGCCTCTATTTTCTGTGCCATATATTTTTTCTTCAAAGCATGAACACTAAATTATAAAACTAAACTTTTCCTCACAGCTTAGGTGAAATTAAGGATAGCATTGCATCCAAAACCTGGGGTCAAACTCCCCTGAAACTGAAATCCTAAATTAAAACCAGATCAAATTTTATAAGATGTCTTTATTTTTCATTAAAATTATCTTCTTTGAATATCTGATTTTTATTTTAATATTTAGATTTTAGGTCAGGTTGGGTGCTGGATTTAAAAGCTCTTAGCCCACATCTGAGTTTTGTCAGTGACCTACTGCAGGGTGGAATGTCAGTTCAGATATTTCAATCAGGTTCAGGATTGTCTTAAAAATCTCTAATTCATGTCTTTTGCACTCATAGATAAGTTTAGATAGGAGATCGCTTCCTAAAAATGTTGTTGGGGAAACAAAACACATTGTATAACAGGATTAGGATCACTTTGAAAGTTTGAACGGCTAGTGGTTACTTAAAAATAACCTCATAGACTTGCAACTGAAAATTCCAGTTGTATTTTTAACAGTAGGTGTTGCTGTAGGAAAAGAGAACAAAGCATGCAAAGCAAACTGCATTCACAGGAACAGCACATTAGTGAAGAGAAAGGGAAGCCAGAATTCTTTGTTTAGAACTACTTTGAAAAACCCTATTGGCAGTTTATGTGATTTAAATTTTGATGTTATCACCTTTTCTCAGTCAGTTCTGATGAATTGCCTGTAAAAACCAGTTAGATAGTTTAGCATTTTGAATATTTTGTCTGATTACGAAATTACCACTCAAAATTAAACCTCCCTCTTCTCACTGAAATTTATGCTAATATTCTGTCTGCATGAAAACTGAATCATACACATATATACACTTCTAAATACCACTGCCTGGCTAGTATTTCAACTAGATGTGGACAGATGAGAGCAAAAGGTAGGATTTATATTAAGTAAATACGGGGCATAGCTTACTCTTGTGTCTAGATAGCAGATACTACTGGTAAAGCTCTGAAAGTCACTGTAAGGTATCTATTTGGCATGTTGGGTTTGCAGATAGATATGCCTGGGTGATGATATCACTTTCCAATACCACAATATAAATCATTTGTGTTGCAGTGGTTCCAGACCCAGAGAGAGAACTCTGTGTGCACACAGTGTACACACACAAAAAGCCCTGTTTGCCCTGGTTTACTGAGGTACTGAGACAAACTCATTGCCTGAGCAATGGCATGAAAATGCCATGGGAGAAAAATAAGCACATTTGTTAAATTTTTGATCTGGAAGTGATTAGTGAGATTGCTAGGTGATTGTGGTGGAAATGTGTTTGGCTGAAAAAGGAGGAAAAAAGTCACAGCCATGCTTGTGCCAAGTGTTACCTGGTGAGAGCATGCTCTCCTCCAGCCAGAGGAAGGACAGGCCCTCTTTAACCTGGGTTTTTTCTTTCAAGTTTTCCCCTCCCTCACTTATATTACAATTCAGAACTTCAGGATAAAAAAACTGCTGCCTTCTGATGTTCAGCAGGTTTGGGTGAAGGATATGTGCTGTTAAACAAGTTTGTGGAGGAGCACTGCGTGAGTGAGCATAAGCTGACAACCTGCTGAAAGCCCAGGGGCTCGGCTTTCCTTATACATTGTGCTCAGCCTATACTGTCATTAGTATTCCAGCTATCTGCTTCTGGGCAAGAACAGAGGAATTCTTCACTTCTCACTCTGTGGAGGCACATGAAGTCGAGATGTCAGATGTTACTTCTTACCTACTAATATTGTGATACTATCAGCAATGAGAGTTCTTGGTTTGATGGCATAAATAATTCACTGAAATATGAAAGCTTTCTAGAAAAAGCAATAATTGGAAGTGAACCAAGATGCCTTATAAGGGTGTAATTGTAAACACCAGAGCCTCACCCTGCTCCCAGATCAGACTACTAGATCCAGCTGAGTCTACCAAACTGGAGCAATGCCTCAGTAAAGTTAGAGATTACAATGATTTCATCAAGTTAATAAAAATTTTGGAATATAGTGGTAAATCACAGCACATTAAGAAGTCATTTGAAGGTCTCTTTTTATGGCATGAGAGATTTACTGCGTTGAGAAGATACTGAAGTAAGGTAATTTTGTACCAATCCTAACAGAGGCAAAAAGGTTTGAGCTATGCTTAAAACTGTATAAAATTTATATATGTGATGTTTGTGGTTCAAAATAAGTGAGTCAATGAATCAGTTCATTGTATAGGAATACTTTCTGGTCTCTCTAACACATACTATTCAAATTTAGAGAAGTGAGAGGGTTTAATGGTTTAATTACTAGTTCCATTCTTCATGGTTTGGGTGCTATGAAGGTATGAGCTATTGTTCTTAGAAGAAATTATAAAAAATATTTTTTAAAAAGTGTAATTTATTGGAAAGTGAAAGAGAGACAAATCCCCACCCAGGGAGAAAACTGTAACAGCACTGGCAATTTAACAATGAAAGATCTCATCAGTTAAATTTGTAATAATATTGATAGCAGAAAGGATCAACAAGTGTTGAATACTAACAAATATTTTGCCCAAAGGGTGAAAGATATGATGAGGGCTTGTGAATGGGATTGAATTCTTATCCTAACATTCCTTGTGTCTCTTCTTTCAAGGGTATCTTGGCAAACACATGGCAGAGGAAATGAGATCTTTTCTCCTTTATATCTTTAGAGTATGCAACTGGTACCTACCTCATGCTCCTCACAGCACTGCAGACTGCCACTCATTCCACACATGCAGCAACGCCCTCCTGTCATGCACTCTGCTGAGGGGAGGAGCAGCTCCAGCCAAGGTGCAGAGCAAAGCTGCCTCTTGCTTCTTGGAGTTTTTGTTCAGGCAACGCTAGGAGACATGATGAAGCAGAAACATAGAAAAGAGGAGAAAGCTAGCATCACAGGTCAATTGTTAGCATTAGCACCTCCAAGATTTGCTTTAATTTTGCATACTTATAGATATTACTTCTGCATCATCTGAGGTTATACTCCACAACATCTGTGACTATAAAAACCATGTAGATAAACTAAGAGGGAATCTTTGAGTTAAAACATGCAAAAATTGTTTCAAATGAAGGAACAGGATTTTGTTTCCTCTTTACCAAATACATGCAGTCCTCATACAATTCTAAATTTTGGCTAAGCATAAAAGAATGGAGGATAACATAATGTCTGACAGAGCTGACTGATAATGACTGCAAACCCATAGTAAAGATCCTTGTTCTGGTGATTTTCTCCTGGTATATTTTAAATATCGCATATGGAAACCAATGTTTTGTACTTATTAACAGCTCTGTTACACGTCAGCCTTTGCTTGCAGCTTTGTTTTTTCAACAATGCAGTTGGACTGCGGCTCTATTGAAAGGTTCAAACTTCACAACATTCTCAAGCTCAGCAGCATCATTTATATCACATCTGCCTTGGAGTAAAATTAGGAATTATTACTAGATGTTGCAATATGAGGTGCCTTCTCCATCATTGGCTCTCCTAAGCCGGGTTCTTCTGCAATAAATTTGGAACACAGCCATAAGCCACGACATTTGATCACAGGCAATTTACCTCAACAGTCACAGAATCCCTTGCTTCTGGGTCTTGACTTCTGGACTTGGTGTATTTTTGGTTTGCTGTATTTCTGAAAACAGACCATGCCTTGAAGGGAAAACAAGACAGAAATACCTATCAGAAAGACTCAGTTTTGCATAGTAGATAAATTAGAACACATTCCCACTCTATGCTTGATTTTAGAAGAAGCATGTGGGCACCAGTGCTGTGGGTTGAAGGATATATTTGAAAAAATTGCTCAAGGTTTTACGACTACGTCTCCTCCGATCTTTTGAGTAAATCCTGTAGTTAGTTTTCATGTAAAATCACACACAAGTATACACAAATCACATTTTGCTGACTGTCTTGAAAGATGCAACTCCCTGGGAGGAACAGAGAATTGGAATTGATGATCTTTATGGGTCCCTTCCAACTTGAGATATCCTATGAGTCTATACTTATAATCTTCTGGGGTCCAAAGAAGCTGTGTTTGAAAACAGTTTTGTTTGGGAGTCCTTATTGCTGGTGCTATCGATAAATCTTGTTAAAGAAGCCCTTGTCTCTTTCCAAAACTAGCAGTGAAAGTCAAAATGGGAGTGAGAAAAGAGGAAGAGGAAAAAGATGAGCCAAGATTGCCACAACAGACAAAAGGCAAAGCAGAGAATATCCTCCTTTTTACAAGACTGTGTATACTGTTGACTCACAAATTCTTTCAAATTCTCCAAGCAGTACTAGAATATACAAAGAAGTGAAACTGCTGAGAAGTGAAACTTTTGCAACAATGCTCAGGCCCCATTATGAGAAATACTATATAAGAACATCAAGAGCCTAAACCTTTTCCCCTCACTGACAATACCAATTTATGAATTCAAATTTTTGTTACTTACTTGACCCTCTTCCCAGCAAGAAAATTCATAGGTATTTAAAGTTCTTCCATATAAGGATTGGATTCCTTTGAAATTAAATGATACAAAAATATGAAAATAGTCTGCAGTTGAATCATACTTTTTTTTTTTTTTTAATATAGGTTTATTCAGCAAATTGGCTACCAGTTGAGAGCAATGGTTTCCATACTACGATTTGTGGTGTATTCAAAACAGATGGAAGCATCTCAAAGCCTGCTTTGTCCAAAGCCAAGAACATTTTTCGGCAAGAAGTCTGAACTTGTTGCCACATAAACAAAATGAGTGATTTAACTTAGTGTCTACATATTTTGGATTGGCAAAAACTGCTGTGAAAAAGTAAAGCCAGAGAGCAGGCTCTACAAAAATAGGAAAAGACAGAGCAAGAATAAGAGAGAGATACACACACATATGCGTGCGCCACACACAAACACACCCATTCTGGCAGCTGTTAGACCCAAAGTGTTTGTGTTGTGAGATTTTAAACAAGTAACAGGGCGTTTTGGTCCATCTGGAAAATTTCTTACACTTTTTGTTTCCTGAGTTTAGGCACCCAAGTCAATATTGAAGAAAGCATATTTGTATGCCTTCTATTGGCTGTCCATAAAAATAAAATTAAGCCTTGCATTTTCTTCAGGCTTGTTTATGATGTGGATATTCAGTAAGATGCTTTCCAAGAATCCAAATGTATCCTAAAACTTTGAAATGTAGAAAGGTAAAGAGAGTAGATCATAATCTTGACATCTGTATGTGTGTATACTTGTGTGGAAGGGGTCAAAGATTTAATTTTGTACTAAGCCTCTGTGTGCTGAGTTGTTTGGCCTGAACTTCACCTAGACGATTCTGTTGTAGAGACTATCATTGGGTATTTCCAAATCTGCAGTTTTTGTAGACATTGAAGTTTTGTCCTGGAAGTGTCATGGAAGAGGACTGAGAAAGGGAGTGACAGAAAGCTGTGAATGTTTGTCTCTGTCATTGATGTCTTTTGGTGGTTTTGGTGTTGCAGAGCTGTATAGTTGTACTTCTCCAATTTTGTTCCCTGTTCTAGGGCAGTGTGTCTAGTTAAAGTGTACTATTGGACTGTTTGCTAAAATGTCTTCTAACCTTGCTTAGTTGTTCCTCCAGTTTTTCCTACAGCAGAAGCGATGATGGTGGCATGAAATGAGAAATTCTTATGAAAAATGTCAGACATGGCATCAGAGATAAACCAATGGATTTTGTGAGATTTCAAAACCTATAGGTGAACAATGCAAGATTCAAGAACAGACTGGCTAGGAAAGTGAGTTCCAAATCTCATTGACAAAATCATAATAGATTTCTGATTAAAAAAATCCAGGACAGTTAAGGAGTGCTGTTGTTTGGTTGTACTATGTTCTTAACTACAAAATTATTTTTTACTATGTATCTCACCATTTGAGGACCATGGAGCATACAATGAACCTGCTGGTACATTTGTGAACAAGCAAAGTATTTTTTTCAGAGAATGAATAAATCTATTAAGTAACCTCTAAGTAATTGGAAGCAGAACTATTCTAAATCCAGAAAAAAAATGAAAGTCTTAATAATTTCCGATAGCAGATACTAAACTGCAAAAATTCTATTCATGTCAGGAAAGGTGAAGTCTAATTTGGGCATCTTAATCAGACATGAAATAGCATTTATCTGCAGAGAGCACATGGTGAAATATTATTCAGAACTGGTTCAAGAATGGTGACATTGATTTAATAGTCAAGACTACCTATTAGAGAGAAAGCTCAATGCTTTTTTTTAATAAGAAATAGGGCAATCAATGGCACCATGAGTGGTAATTGAATTAGTATTGCTGACGAGATTTTAGGGGATTGTGACAAATGGTTTCCAGAACAGGATCTGACAGGATCTGTCTGACCTCTGCAAGAGGCATCTGTGAGAGACAGCAGCTACAGAAGCACTATGAAAGAGTGCCATGCAGTGAGCTGGTGATGGACACATGCCCAAGCAGTATTTTGATTCTGTGTTGCAGTCAGATGCAGTTGCACATCCCATTATTCACAGCCTTGGATTTCCTTTAGAATTAAGTCTAGATGTGCAACAGAGAAAAGCTTCGATTCAGTCTGGACAGGCACCTGGTTTGGACAGGTGGGGAAGGGATATGCTGAGATGCACAGCGGACTGCCATTGCTCTGCATTGTAGACAGCTTATGAGAGGCAGAAATTGGAAGAAATAAAGCAGTTACGTGGGCAATGAAATCTTCTAACTAAGAAAACCTCTGTCTGAGAAAAAACTAAATGGAGCATGTATCTGGCACAACATCAATAATATATTAAAATATTTTTTTTTTTTACAATTATCAACACTTCTTTTCAGGTCTGTTTTTGATTGTTATACATAGCAAATTCTGAGCCTAGCTATCTTCATAGTTTTCTTCTATGAATGAAATGCACTTTTTGTGGAATGGGGGTGTTGAAATGTAGTCATGACTGTCCCACAAGTCTTTCTCTATTTCATACTTCTTGGGCCAAGTAGAACACAAAAACACTGCAAAGGATAAATTCAGACTGTGGGGTACAGCTTGAATTAGTGATTTTTGACTTCATATGATTCTTTCTTTTATCTGCTAGTATTTTATTAGAAAAAAAGAGGCCATTTTTTTATTTTGTGTAGCTCTGTTAGAGTCAGTGAGCACGAAATATAGATTTGTGTCACTATCCACTTTGTAGAAATGTCCCAGATAATTAGAAAGAAATCTTAGAATGTCATGGAATGAAAAGAAGCTATAAAAATTCCTGGGATTTTTATCTGATTTGCCAAAAAACATTAATCAAACATGCACTTGTAGAAAACATTGTGTCTTTCTCAGTAATCTTTTTTCTTCTAGAATATAACATAATGAAACATATGCCAATAGATTATCAAGCACAATGGCAATTCAATGTGATTTAGTGACTGAGAAGGTGGTAACACTTCATCTTCATAACTAACAGTTGAGGAAGCAGCACAGGAGACCTAAACTCATATTTAAAAACTAATGTGAAGGGGGTTTTATACTTCAATTATGGATCAGTCCCAATAAAATATAAAATGCATCTTTAGAAGGATGGTAATTTCATTTTACTGAGATCCATTATTTTATTAGACATTAGTAAAATTTGCAGATCATTTAATGAACTTGAAGGTAATAAATTCTTCAGAATACACCAAAGCTTTGAAGCATTTTCTACAAAGAGGAGATGAGAAGGAATAAGGATATATAATTTTTCTCATCCTTGTATTTTTGACATTCAAAATTATACTTTTAAAGTAGCTGCATATAAAGCCTACATATGAAGACTCGTGATTTTAAGCTGCATTCCATTTATATTAGGTGCTCTGTTTGTAGATTTCTGACACATCGAATTTTAAGAGTGCTTTACTAATACTATATTTAAAATTAAAACTAAAACCAGAAGCCTTTTAAGGATTCTTTTACTTTGTGCTCCTTGTTGGATTTTTGTGGTTAGAGAACCACATTTTTGTTTCAAATCCAACAGCTCTGTTATGAGAACAAAACCTAATGATGGGGGAAAATCTTGCTGAGAGATGATTCCTAGTGTATATCAAATGGAAGAACCATTACTTATAGTGAAAAATGGCTTGACTGATTCCGGGCTTTATATGCTTAAAAAATTGAGAATTCGCAATCCAGAAGAAGCTAAACTGTATTAACAGTAAGGATTTTAACACTGCATAATCAGAGAAGTATTTAATTTCAAATGGTTTAACTCAGTGTAGGTGGTCCATGCTCACAAATTTTTTTGTTTAATCTCAACACAGATCTCAAAGATGTGTCAGAGGTCCCTGAAGAGCAGTAAAGCTAGAGTCTAAGATTTCAACCATAGTGAAAGGTGGAGACAGTGAATCATCTTATTAGCTACTAAGCCTTGGCACCTTGTGGTTTTCCTTACATTGGTGCCTTTAGGATTAAAAATACAGACACTTTGTAATAGTAATGATTTTGAAAGTAATCACTTACTGGTCATTAAAAATTGTGATTCCCAAGCAGAACTGCCCAGTGCTTCTCAGCAATGTAGAACATGAATTTTGCTGTCACAGGGGAGGGCCCTGCCACAGGAAGCATGGGGACAGATGTCCAGGAAGTCTGCTATAGGGAAAGACTGTGGAGAGTAGGGATTGTTGTTCCCACTGACATGGGAAGGATGGTCAGACAGCTGCTGTTTGTGAGGGCCAAACACCACAGAATGAGCTTTTGCCAAACCAACACTGGTTTGGAAGCTGCCAGACTGGTTTTCCACACCTAAGGTGTGGGTAAAGGAAGCAATCAGGACAAGGTTACTGATAACACCCCAGAGTTTGTGGTCTTAGAAAACCTTCTGCGTACCTGAACCTGCAGTAAGTCTCTATTGATCTTTTGCCTTTGGATTCTGTATGTATTATTTGAAGAGAATTTGTAGTTGATTATGCAGTTGACATCCAGGAATTTCTGCTTCTTACTTCAAATCTGAAATGCTGTCTGTCTCACTGGTCTGGATAAGTAATGTTTTTATTTTTCTGCACCTTTTTCTGGTTTCATAATATGCCCATCACTCACAGGACTGTGGCTAGGATTTTCCAATGTCAGTAATAAAGTCAAATCTAATATCACAGAGTGTACCTGCTAGAGACTGGTTTTGTATTCAGCAAAGAGGTACTCTTCAGAGATAGAAAGACCCTACCAGCTGAATTGGTAGCATTGCATCATTGCAGACAATCTCAGGCAATGGAAAATTCTTGAAGAAGGGTTTCTCCTCATCTTGTCTAAGATTTATGTTGAACACTTGGACCTCCAGGCCAGAGGATATATGTTGCACAGGGAGAGGGCAATTCTGAGGAGGGTTATTATTCCTGCTAACCCCAGATGACCTGGAAGAGTAACTTGATGTAAGAGAATGGAGTATTCTGCTTTGAATAGCCATAACTCTCTGTGCTGGAAAACTAGGAGAGTAAGATATAAGATATACAGAATCCCTCTTTCTTCATGAATTCCTTCCTCCTGTGTGCTCATTTTGCGTATCACATTTTTAGAACTGCAAATTGCTTGGAGAGACAGAAGTCACAGAAATCACAGAATATCCTGAGTTAGAAGGGCCCCAGGGGATCACTGAGTCCAACTGTTAAGTGAATGGCTCATCCGAGGATACAACCCATGACCATGGGGTTATGGGTAATGACCATGCTCTACCCAGCTGAGAAGTTTATTGTTCAAATGTACATTGAAATATGTGCTTTTCAAATGCCAATAATTATGTCCTTTCCTGAAAGTATATCTACTGTACTTTACCAAACACATATTTCAAACATGGATTGCAAAACTGTACTTTTAAATGAGATTTCTAGGTGAATAAAAAGACCTCAGCTGAGTCTTAAAAGATATCCAGGATTCTGAACAGTAACAATTGCTATTTGAAAAATAGTCTCTGATTTTTTTTTTCTGGTCTAGAAGGTTAACTCCGAAAAATACCTGTTTTATTTTTATACCTTCAGCATGAAAAAGTTAGATGACTTAACTGTGATATTTCAATTCAGCCCATGCTTGAGAATTCTCGTTTTTCTTTCCATATCATACGTTGCCTCCACTAAAGAAATTACAAAAGGATGTAGCATCAGATGATCTATGCATATTCTCTGAATCTTAGTGGCTCTTATTGGCAATTGTAAGACAGTGTGTGGCAAGCCTAACCAAATCACTTATCAAATAAAGCTTTCCAGCAGGTAAATGGAGTTTATTTTGTTGGGCAGAGAAGCATGCCATGCAAACCCATTATGAATTGCAGATTTTCATAACTAAGACACTTGTCTTCCAACACTTTAGAGGTTGTCTATACTTCTGTTGGCCTTGGTGGTCCATAGCATAATTTTGTAGACACAAAGTTTGCACAGAAAACAGGTGCTTTTTATTTACCAAGTTTCTAAACACCAGGGCTGAGAAGAGAACCCTGGGACAAAGGGAGTCACCCTATGTTCAAGGAGAGATGATATCATTTGGAAGTAATTTGCTTTCAGGGAAGAAATAGGAGGGAGAAAACATCTGTTGACTGTTGGGAGGCTTGCCAAGCAAAACAGGAGTTGCGGTTGATAGTTAGGACATGCTAACAAAACCAAGGGAAGTAATAATTGTGTATAGAAGCCTACAAGATACATACTACACATAGTTTTCAAAAGGTGACCTTCAAACTAACACAGCTGGAATTTTTCTGAAGGATGGTTATCTATCTTTGCTTTGCATGAAGAAAGTAGTTGAAAACTAAACCATTTTTACTTAAATATTTTGCGCAGAAAAGAAAATTCACTTTGTCAGCTGTTTCTCAGCCTTCCAGATGGCTTGAAAGACATACTTGCACTAGAACTGAGGGAAAAAAACCTTTGAGACAGAAAAAACCGTACACTTGTATTTCAGATACTGCATAATCACAGAGTAGCCAGGTTTGGAAGGGATCTCTGAAGATCAAGTCCAATCCCTCTGCCAAGGCAGAGTCACCTAGGGCAGGTGACACAGGAACGTGTCCAGGTGGATTTTGTACGTCTCCAGACAGGGAGACCCCATGAGCTCCCTCGGCAGCCTGCTCCCGTGCTCTGCCACCCTCAATATAAAGAAGGGCTAGTTTTAATATTTGGGTAGATCTTTTGGTCAAAGAAGGCTGGGTGACCCATTCCTTCAACCTATTGTTCCACTCTTTTATGGTAAATTATCACAGAAGAAACAATGTGGCTGTTACAAATTACTCTTAGATGATAGTTAAATTAAGACAATTTAAAATAAAGACAGTGCCTAATGTCCAAAAGGTTAAAGAAAAAGAAATGTTGTTTCTCATTTTTTTTCTTTTCCTTTTTTCCCCAAGAATATTACTGAGCGTTTTCTAATGATTCTTTTCTCTTAAAAAATCCTCAGGTCACAATAAATTGAGGTGGGGAGAAAGAATTAGCATGGAATGTAAGTACTAAACTTAATTAAACAGATTGGATGAACTTCCCCTGTGCTGGGTAATATAACAATGGAACCTCATACCTAGGATATGGGTAGCTGCTCATCTTTTAAGTCATGTCTGTCTGGACATCTCATCAGGAGGAAATTCTTTCTTGCTTTATTTCAACGCTCCACCTGTGGTCTCTGATGGTATCAGCAAATGCTGAAGCACAAGAAAAATGAAAGCAACAGTCTGTTAAAAAGACTAACATATAAGCTTAAGGATTTATGATAGACTGGGTCTCCAAAATTCGGGACAAGTCTCCCATAGCTTTCCATGGTATCTTAAAAAAAAGCTAGTGAACAAAAGGAAATTAAATATAATTTCCCCTGAGCTTTAATACTGTTAAGATCTATTACAAATCATCAAGAGCTGAGAAGTATGGCTTTAGTTCCTTGATGGTATTCCTTAATTCCTGTATCTTCTAGAGCTCTCTGGTATTGGTAATGCTGAAGTCTGTATAAGAATAAAACTTCCTAACTAACTGAAAAGAATTTTGATGAGTTAAGTCTTCCTACTTGCACTTCACAGGTCTTCTGAAGGTTTTCACTTCTTTATGTAGAAGACATAAACATGCTTTTAATGGACTCACTGCTACTTAATGTCTTGTGAAAGTTGTGTCCAAATAGAGAATTTAGGCAAAGTCCACATTTTCTAAAATTCCAGTGACTATTTTAATTTCAGAATTACTCTTCCATCTTGGTAAGGGGATATGTAGATCTTCTACATATCAGGCTCTATGGAGTACCTAATTATGTCTTCAGCTTTACTCAAGGAGATTGCCAAAAGCAGGTGTTATGAAAGAATACTGCCCACAGAAATACATGGACAGGCTGGGAACTGCCTCAAATAGGCTTTAAGTGTGAGATCAAAGGGACAATGTGGGGATTCAGGCCAGTAAGAATTACAAGGATGAAAGTGGATCTAACTTTCTCTCTTGCAGAAGAGAAGTGAGCATCCTGAAGACAAGGAGCCAGCAAAGAAATTAATCCCAGGTTGGACAGAGACCTAAGACTGATTATATGATTCTCTGGATTTTGAGGAATTACTGTGAACTCTTTTTTACCTCTGAGAAAGGTGGGAACTTGAATCACCCCAAGTACTTTGAGGAGCCTCTCTTTTCCATTCAGTAGCAATTTGAAGGTTTTTTTTCCTTTGAGGAAAAACCTCATCATTTAAATTGTGTGTCTCTTTAAACATGTATGATTTTATATAACTGCTGAGTTTTACTATTGTTATTTTCCTTTCTTCAGGATGAAACTCTTATCAAATGGTTTGCTTGCAAAACTTGTCATTTAGCATAGTAAAATAAATAGCTATGGATAAGTGACCTTTGTGGTGTTTTGAGTTTGCAGATCCTCTAGAACTTTATTTCATAATTCTTTGAGCTAATGAAATATGCCAAGTCTTCCCCCCAATTCAATTTTCTTGCTCTGCCAGTGTATTTGTAACTGTGTGGAATCATGTGTTATTTAAATAATGATTCCTGTCTGAAAGTAATTTCTGCCCTGTTTGTGGAAGAACTGTTCATGCAAAAACAAAACCTGTGGCAGCTTAGGATTTCTATTTGAAATCCTGAACGGAATAAAATGACTGGAAATAAAGCCTCAAAATATTGTGTGTTGTAATTCCTTGTTCTGTTCTAAACATAGAACTCCGAGTTATTAAAGGGTCCAAGTTCTGGCACAAATAGTTTACTCCTTCCTTTTAATAATTGCCTGTGTTAACCAGACATGGTGACAACAAACTTTGATCCTTTCAGTGGTATTCATAAATCTCCAGGCTGCATCCAGTCAAATGGTTTCAGGACTGGTGAAAATAAGTTGGTGCTTGCTAGATATATATGGATCTGGTATAAGAATACAAAAATATGAATGCATTTCGTGTTGACTCTTGTGAAGGAGATTTGGAGTGCTAAACCCTGGAAAATTAATGTTGTGGTTGCCTTCTTATCAACAGTATGTTAGAAAGCACTAATACTTTTTCAATAATGAGAACAGAATATGTCAAATAGCATGTAATCCCTGGTGCCAACATGCTTTATATAAATATCTGCAGTAAACAATCTCTTCACAATAGATTGTGTATTGTATACATATATAAACAGGCATATATCAGAATGCTGGAAAAAGTCACGTTTATATAGACTTCACTAATTTTCCCTGGGACTTTTTTTTCTTCCTTCCCATCTGGGTTTAGAACTATCTCTGAAGTATTATCAAAGTAATAAAGGAAATGGCTAAAATTCCACTAAAGTAAGGTAAATATTGTTTTAGAACATTGGATTAGAGTAGATCTAATCTAGCCTGCACAGTTATGGATTCAGTGCTCTCCACAGCACTACCTCAATTCCCAGAAAGAATGATTGCAAGCTGAAATATAATATTCTGCCAGGAAATCACTAGTTCCGAGTTATTAGATTCCAGCCCTGGTCGAGACTGAAGCAAGGAGACAGCACAGGAAGCACTCAAGAGTTCTTCGTAAGTGTGGCCTAACATTTTTTAAATAGTATACTTTCAAAGGTAGTGGAGATGATGGACTGCAGCAACTAAACTGCAGGTGCAGAGACCCTCTTGTAAAATGTGGTTATTTCTTCTCTTCCTGTTGAAAGTGTGAGCACAAGAACTTAATTTTGTTCTCTAATGTTTGGAATTGAAGTATTTATATTTCTTGCAGTTTGAAGTAACCATATCTATTTTTGCATGAATCCCTGTGTGTGGGATGCATAATGTTATGTTCTCTTTGAGCAGAGCCCACAAAATTTCAATTTTCACTAAACAACTTCAGCCTAAATCAGAAACATGGACCAAAAAGCCTCTAAGGTTACTGAGGTTGCTGTTTGATGGCATATCCTCAATGCTAAGAAGCTTTACAATACTGGTTAAGTGGATCATATTGTCTACATGCATGAAGTAGATAACTGAAACCTGAAAACAAGTAGTCTATAGTGTATCAGTTATGATTTATTTTCTTTTAAATCAAGGGAATACTGGTATTTTTCTTTTAATTAAGGAACATCTTTTGGAGAAAGCATCTGTTTAGTGAAGGCCAAGAAAAACATTCTTTAATGTTGCTCTTTCATCACGTGGGACCTGCAGTTCAGGTATTTCCTGTTCTTACTTTTTCTCAGTTGAGTTTCCCAACAGATGACATCTACTCTGTTTATTTTTCAACATAAATCCTTATTGATTATTCTTGGGACAATTCTGCCAGTTACACTGGACTCCTCTTACAGATCAAATTCTCTACTGGTCAATCTTAACTAGAATATGACATATGACTAAAAGGCTGTTTACATGGAATGATAATAATTTTCTCTTAGGTGAGAAGTGGGCAGCTGGTACAAAACCCCATAACACATTTCCTGTTGTAGCAAACATTTGCAGTGCTGGTTTTAGTAGGGAAAAAGGACTGCATCCACTATGAAGAAACAATCAGATGCCTTTCTATGCTTTGACTACATAGGAAAGAAAAGCAATTATTTTTTCTCCCTGCCTATAACAATCAAGTTATTGATGGAACCAGTCTCTGGTATGTAGGTAACTCCAGGTAATGCTGTTAGGGAACAAGTAGGGTCCTCTTACTGCTCACTCTTTCTCTTTTAATAATTATCCCTTAAACTGCTCTAATGATCATTACATGAACACAAATCAGAAGAATCTTAAATAGTATTTACTCTGGCAAATGTCCTATATTTCAGGCTTCCCAAGAGATTTGCTATCCTTGATGGCAACCTCCAGGCTAGTCTGTGACACTGTTCAGCAGATTGGTATTTTTAAAAAGGGTCATTCAAAGGTTTGGATTAAATTTGCATTTCAGTCCTTCTGGTAGACTGAAATGAAAGTGAAGATAGTTGTATTGTAAAGAATGAGTGTGTGAATTCACACAGTGAATTCAGAAGAAAAATGTTTTCAAAGACCCAAATGAATCAGAAATACACATTTCTTTAATCTCCTTTCCTTTTTGTCATCAGTATTCTGTTCATGGGGTCCAATAACATTTCAATTCATAATAACCATCAATCAGGAAAATGGTAAAATAGTGACACAGATATAGTTCTACTTCTATAGAAGAAGACTATATTTCTGCGTAGTGTCTACATTTTTTTTTCACTGGAATCTTCATCAGAAATTTCAGATTTAGTGAAGGGAAAATACTTCGCAGAAATTCTAATTTCTGTGAATGCTTATTTCAGAAAAACACAGAAAAAACCCACAGCTACAATCTTCTTGTTGATCTACTGAGTTTTTAATAAGAACAGCTGGATAAATTTTTTTCTTAAGTTAATATTATGATATTAGATGAGATGCATCTCTGATGTAATCTGCATTAAATAATCATGTTGTTTTCCTCAATAATAAAATTCATGCTAAAATATTTGGGCTTGCCAGTCAAAGCAACAGAAAATAAAATAAGGAGCCTACAGAAAAACACAGGACTGTTTCATTTTTCTTGGATCTTGTGGAAGGATATTACTTCTAAAATTGCAGCTCTGCTACCTCATCTGTCAGGTTAATTTCACCAATGTTTTCCATTTCCTTCTGTTGAAAACCATTAAAATGATGGTGTTTAATACGAGGCCTCATTTTAGTGTACTGTTTATTTAAGACAATTGATGCAATGAAAGAATTTGGTTCTTTTTTTCAAAAGTTCCAGGATTTTCACTACCCAGATATAACCTTCCTAAAGTGACCTGTTAGTTGATTTTGGTTAAATATTCTTTAGGTTCATAAATGTCACAGTCTCGTAAATATTCTTGTTCTTAAAACGGGATTGAAGGTTCTAGGCTGTTTATTTTCATTCTATACTCATTTAACACAGGATACCGTCCACCTACTATCTCCACCTCACCGAAGTGGACAGAGTTACAAACAAAAATTTATTTACCATAAGCATTCCGCTTGTCTGGTCCCTTTATCAAGATTAAGAAAACACGAAAGCATCAAAACAACTGAGTGCCCCAACCCGAGTGCTGGCAGCCGCCCCGGATGACTTGCCGGACCGAGGGCAGAGAGAAAGCCAGCGCCTCTGGCAGGCAGGGACGTGTAGGAGCCGCCCTGCCAGCCCGGGTTTGGCTTGGCCCGGTTAAGGCGAAATGTGGTATCTTGTATTCCCTCAGGCTGCTTTCTGGTACCGAAGAAGCAGAAGACCTAGAAGACCTGATTGCTTGCATATTTTTACTGCTTGAATGTCATGTTTTGAGGCCGATGCACTCACCTGCAAGGTAAGAGAGCAGAGAGAGCCGTGCCGCTGCCCGCGCCCGCTGCAGCTGCGGGGCTGAGGGGCCTCCCTGGCGGTACCGCGAGCGGGCAGAAGGATGTCCGTGCGCATAGGTGCGCCCAAACATTTTTTAACACTCTAGCGGCATTCTCACCCCTTATTTATAACATCTGTACCCTTTAATTTTAAAAGAAAAATATGTATTTTGTCTGGTAGGTCCTGGTAGTGTCTGTTTGCCAACCCCCGACTGCCCCTGGCTGGCCCATGCCGTGCCTTCCTACCGGTGTCCCGGGTCTCCTTGTCCCGGGCCCTCAGCGGAGCNCTGGAGTGCCCGCTTTCCCGGCGTCCCGGGAATCCCCACAGTCCGTACAGCCCTGGAGTGCCCGCTTTCCCGGCGTCCCGGGAACCCCCACAGCCCGTACAGCCCCTGGAGTGCCCGCTTTCCCGGCGTCCCGGGAATCCCCACAGTCCGTACAGCCCTGGAGTGCCCGCTTTCCCGGCGTCCCGGGAATCCCCACAGTCCGTACAGCCCTGGAGTGCCCGCTTTCCCGGCGTCCCGGGAACCCCCACAGCCCGTACAGCCCCTGGAGTGCCCGCTGCTCCACAGCCTCCGCCCCGGGTGCGGCAGGTACCGCTTGCCCGGGTACCGCTTGCACGGCCGGCTCAGGGGAATATTCCGACATTCCGCCTGTAGAACCACTCCAGGGGTGGCTCTCAGCGCCAGTAACTCGAAGAGGGCTGTGCAAAGTAGCCCGAGCACCTTTCCTCTGGCTGCCCGGCCAAGTATCAAATGGGAAACACCTGAGGGGAAACCACCTTTTCAGGTCTTCACCCCTGATATAATAGTCTTAAAATATTTCAAGTGTGAATTTAAAAAGGTAGTTTTAAAATATTTCAAGTGTAAATTTCAAAAGGTAAGAGGAAAACAAATGTCCTGTCTATGCCCAGGAGGATCCAGCCAGAGATATGCCTTTGCATACATTTATTTAAATGCATACCTAGACTTTTAAAAATGGTACCTATATCGGCCTGTATATGAACAGTATATATATTGATGCTGAGAGGTTTTCCTGTGTATTTATTAGTGCTAAAATATCACTTTATTTAGAGATGTGCTACTTTAGATGATGCTAAAATATCACTTTATTTACAGATGTGCAAGTCACAATATGGCATCTTCAAGATCTTGGATCTAAAGTGAAAGAATCTCAAGGGCAGTAACAAATATTCTGGCAAATGCAAGAACTTGACTTTCCATACTATACTTTTCTTTTAAAATACCATTTTCTCTAGCAATGGGCTAGATAACATAGTCATGGGAGACTTTGAAGAAAAAAACTCATGGTTTTTGAGTTTTAAAAACATTTGTTTGCTTCTGGGCAGGGTTAGGTCTGACTGGGAATGTCTTCCGTTTTGGAAATAGAGATATGAGATGTTTGTTATGGAGACATTAGAGAGAGAGAGAGAGAGAGAGGGAAATCTTGTGGTCTGAAACAACTTCCAGGGCTCTAATTCCACATCCTCTGCAATATTTACAAGGCAAAGAATTTATATGTAATCTGTCTTTACTCAGTGGAGCTCCTCCTGATCTATACACCGCAGTAGAAATCATAAACAGATATTCCACATATGTTTCCGGCTTTGAACAGGGGAAAAAAGAAATTGCAGCCCAACATCTAAGCCTCAGTCATTTTGATATTCTAAATGAAACATATCTGCAGTAGGATGAGTTGCCTGCAGTGGAGTGGATATGTGTTACTTAATTAATTAGCACCCCTTGCAGACAATTTTAAATTACACAGCACAAGAAATACAGAGCTATCAGTTACTTCAAGGTACTGCCAGTTAGCAGTGCTTTTCTGACTTTCCTCAGTTTTAAAACCCATGTGTTTTTTTGTGGTTCTGTCTCAGATGCAGTAAAGCAGCAGCGCTGGCATTGAGACATACTGGCATTGAGACAATAGCAGGGTTTGTGGCCTTTTCCGATGACTAGGTTATATCATGGTTATAGTTTGAGATGTTAATATATAGAATAAATGATAGGCCCTGAAGTTAAGCCCTTTTGCAGCTGCAGTGTGCTTGGAGCTCTGGGCATTGTGGTTTTCAGAACCCTAACCCTAGGCATAACCCTAACCCTCGGCAGAGCAGTAAAAGCAGCCGTGGGCTAGAGCTGGTTCAAAGGAGAAAGCTGTGGAGGAAGCTGTGTTGTGGCAGTTTTGTGTTCCCCTTGGCATGCCTTTTGCAACTAGAGTTTGCCTGGAGATCTGGGATTGATGGTTTTTCGAACCCTAACCCTAGGTGTAACCTTAAAACCAAGGCAGTAAAAGCAGCCTTGGGCTAAGGCTGGTTCAAAGGAACAAGCTGCGGAGGAAGCCATGTTGTGGCAGTTTTGTTTTCCCCTTGGGATGGCTTTTGCAGCTGCTGTGTGCCTGGAGCTCTGGGCTTTGTCGTTTTTGGAACCCTAACCCTAGGCGTAACCCTAACCCTTGGCAGTAAAAACTTTATAGGTGTGTGGCTGATTCAAAGGAAGAAGCTGTGCAGGAAGCCATGTTTTGGTAGGTTTTTTGTGTTCCCCTTGGCATGCCTTTTGCATTTGCAGTTTGCTTGGAGCTCTGGGCTTTGTTGCTTTCAGAACCATGATAGGCCCTGAAATAAAGCCCTACAATCACTGAGCATTGAGCAGATGATGACACCATAAATAACCAGATAGGCATGTTTCCAGAACTTGCTGTTGTCACCAGGACCTTCTGTATTTGCAGCTTTATCCATGGTATCTTCATGCTTCACTTTTTTCTTTTTATAATTTAGAGAACCAGTTAACATTTTTAGTAGAAAACTGTTTGCTGGTAGAGGAATAAAATCTGACAGCTAAAAATTTTAACTATCAACATTGGTATTTTACAGAGCCTAAATCATTATCTGCATCAAATGTACTTGACTGAGTATGACAGTTCTGTCAACAGGGGATTAATGCCTAGCAGAGTTTTTTTTTGATTCAATCCTACTTATTCTTACACAGAAGCCAAGGGTGGCAGAGAAGGTAATTCAGGGCATTTTAGTTGTCTCAGAAGCTGAACAATTCTCTTTGCAAAGTGGTGATGACTGTATATGGAAAGTATTTCAGATGTAGTATGCTCCCTGCCCCAAGCACAGTAAGAACTGGGTTCATTTACTGTATAAAATGGAAAACAGAGATAGGGCATATCTAGACTGGTGGGTTTGCTCAGTTGAAAGAGTAATTTTGGGACTTTAGGCCTCTCAGAGCCGTTCTGTTGCTGGATATTGGCTCCCTGCATCTGGCCTTTGAGAAGCCCATCCAAACAACTGCACTTGTGACGAAGACACTTTCAGAGGTAATAAATAATTACCTCTGAAATAAGGGATAAGTAATGAGGTTGAATCACGTTATATCCATATCACGCATTACACATATATATATGTACTTAACTTCAAGATAGGATTTGTGTCTTAATTCAGACAGAAAGAATCAACTGAATACAATCACAGAATGTCCTGTTTTGGAGGGGGTCCACAATGATCACTGATTCCAGCTTCTGGCCCTGTACAGGAGAACCCTAGGAGTCACACCATGTGCCTGAGAGCATTCTCCAAATGATTCCAGAACTCTGTCAGGCTGGTGCTGTGGCCACTTCCCTCAGGGCCTCTTCCAGTGCCCAGCCACCCTCTGGGTGAAGAACTTATGCCTAATATCCCATCTAAATCTCCCCTGACACAGCTTCATGACATTTCCTCTAATCTTATGGGTTTTATTATTTTTATGACTTTGTATTTTATTTTTATTCTTTATGACTTCTAGCTGTTATGTGTCTTTCTGTAATTCAGTTATTTGTTCAGTGCTTCTAAATTAAGTTGCTAACTTTAGAGAGAACTTCATAGAAAATTTATGATTTCTTAAAAACTTTTGACCTTTTCGTATCCTTTCAAACTACAAGAAACACATTGAATGCTCTGTAGTGGCATTTTTATTTCATTACTTGTTTTTAGAAACTTTTAGCAACAAAATCTGTGAGCAAGTGTGACACTGGATCTTCTCAGGAGGCTTGTGCTTAGTACCTTTGAATGTCAAAATATAGTGAAGACTCAGGTTTTGTAATCCAGTGGTTCTTGAAGTGGAATTGTGTGGAGCATCTCTAAAAATAATTATGCACTTTTGGAAATATTACTGATTCCAGGGCTGTATTCCTCATATAAATCCAAGGCAGCTTACCATAGTTAGTAATCTTAGCAATAGTGACAATAGCTTTTGAAGCAGACATACTCTTAGAGTTGTTTTACTGCAACAAATTAAGATTGCTTGCTTTCCTCCTCCATCTATGTCCACATTACATGGCATGAAGCAACCTTTTAAGTGATAAGTACATACAAAAGGAAGGACAAAATATCCAAGATTTAGCAAGCAGATTTTTTAATTAACTCTGCTTTATTCGTTCATGCACAGTCACAGTTTGCCATGTACTGTAAAGATTGATTCAAACCATGATTCCTTGTCTGATTCCATCATCCCAGAGATATAGACCCTGAATGTGGTATCTGTTTTTCTTCTGTCTTCAAAATTTATGCTAATTTAGTTTTTGTTACAGGAAAACACATACTCCAATTGTCTTGTTTGACCACTAAGCACCGTTCCTTAGGGCCATCCAAAGGAACTCCCTTTCTCCTCAAGCTTTAGTGTTTTGTATTAAATGAAATCTGGATTCACAGCCATTCCACTGAGATTTTTCAAAACCTTTCTTAAATCCTCTTTTGCCATTTTTGCTTTTGTTGACCTGATGCTCTGAAATTATAGAGTTTGCTAGGGCTCTTACTACTTAAATTAGTGTCTAAATTATCACTGTATCATGTGTTTCTGAAGTATAGTACTATAATTATGGTGGAAGATTACATTAATCCATGATTTATGATGAACAAGTAGTAAACATAGTATCACTTTGTGATGTATGTGTAACTGCATTTCTCTGTTCTGCAAAATACCATTTCATTATTACCAGTATTTTTTGGAGCACACAGAAAATCAACTTGTCCTTCATTCATTCTTTTAATCCGTTCACTGTAATTTGAGGCAGCAGTCTCAACCTAAAAAAAAAAAACAACCCTGATGTTGCAAAAAGCTATTTTAGTGTTAAGTTTCATTCCCATGTACTTGATTGCATGTGAAAAAAAAGTAGTAGTATAAACATGCAACATATGATATTTGCTTTTTTTTCAACACACCTACTGCTGATTTATCTTATCCTAGTTTTGTGGGTTTGGCATGATAAAGGCAATACTGAATTTGTGCAAACTGCTTTGAGAAGTAAGCCACAAGCTCTTGTGGCAATAGCCATATTTCTTTCTGCAGACATTGAGGCAGCGGGCTGGATGTGACCAGAAGAGAGAGGGATTTCAGGGAAATCTTCAACATGCAAGTGAATCATTGATATAAACTCCTGTTTTGTTTAATCCCGTTGTGTAAATGTGAAGATCTGAGTTGTTACTGTAGGGAACTCTCAAAACACTGAATCACCTGCCACAAAGCATCCTTACTCTATCTGATATTTAGCAGTATCTCATTATCAGGCTGCAGATTTGGTGAAATGTGGGTTCTTTCTTTGCTTATTAGTAGTGGCAGCTGGAGTGGAAGTGTTCCTAACTTGTGAAGAAATCCTACTGGAGGCCAGCATAATCCTCATAATCCAAGGAGGGCTGTGTCTCCCCTGTGTTACCTCTACTTATTTTTACAGGATCAAGCCTTTCAAGTGTTGTTGGTTTGTTTTTGTTTTTGTTTTGTTTTTTTTTTTTTAAGAAAGGACTTCATTTTAGAAACAAAAGTATTTTGTTTCTTTGATGAATCAAAGAGATGTTTTAATCTGCAAAAATGAGTACTGGACAATTCAATTTATTATCTCCAAAAGTATTGCAGAATAAAAGTTATTTTGTTTATTATACAATTGTCTCTGGCTATCACCATGATACCATGACTAGTCTTTTTTCTTCATTTTACACGTTGATAAAAAAAATCATATGATTTTGAAAAAATTAAGCAACTATTTTTATGATTCATCTTTAAAATTCATACCTCTAGACCAGTATGTTAAAAGTAATACTTTACAGTTTGAGTTTCATATTCTCTGTACTGGTAAAATGAAAGTAGATATGGTTTATGATAACCAGACAGATAAAATATGTGAAGTGATTCACTGTGAAGTGATTCCCCAAGTTTGCCTGGAATTTAATTTATCTGCAGTTTTTATCCAGTAGGGGTTATGATACTTAAAATGCTGAGTGTTCAAAGGCTGATGTTCACTAGACAACAAAATATCCTCTCTGTTGAAGAGGTTTGCACAGAATATTCACATTTTTCTGATTGAAAGAAAGACTTCTAGACCAATCTAAAGGTGTCAGTGTTAAATTAACTAAGTTTCCTAGTTTTGTTGGTATAAAATAATGATTCAATCAAGGACTGGGATGTTTCTCCACTGATTAAGAAATACTTCCCCCCCACCCCCCCCCCCCCCAACTAAATAAATACATAAATGCATTTTTAAAGGAGAATAATTTCAAAGGAAGAAAAAATATGTTCAGTGATATAGAAAAAAAAATCTCTTCTAGTGCATTTATTCAAGTCAGACTTCTAGGGACTAGGAAAATGGCAGGGGATATGTATTTTTTTTATTGTGAGTGCCTTCAATTGCACAGTAAGTAAAATAGATTTTTTGCCAATTTCTTATTTCATAACTGTGTGCCTTTGATTTTTTTGCTACTATTTGGAAATGCAACATTTAGGAAGAATCGAGCCAGTTTGTTTTCCTAGTCCTTAATATTTTTTTCACCTTAAATTTTTTTTGCACTTTCATTTCAGATCAACCCAAATTTGGATTTTTCTGTTCAATTCTGCAGCTAAATTGACAATTTAGTTATTTTCAGCTTCACAGTTACTCTTAACATTTTTTCCCCAGAGGCTCTTGGGTTTAAAACTTTGTTGCTGTGTTCAAGCCTATATTTCTGGCAAGTTTTGTAGTGGCTTTGTGTGTGATATTACAGCTGTGCACCTTGAGGTGATGGTCTTTAATGCTGAAATTTACTTTTTGCTTTTATAAAATTAACAAAATGACAATTTTATTATTAATAAGCCTTCATATTAAACAACATGATGTTCCATTTGTCCTCAAGATGCATCATACGTCATTCTTTCCAAGTGTAGGTACATATTAATTTCATCTCACAGAGCATTTGTAAGCTTATTAATAAGGCCAAGTCTTAACATCAGAAGCCTCACTGCAATTTAGAGGGGCTTGTCTTGTTTCCTGCTCAAGGGGCAGCCTTTTGCTTCTGTGAGGGCACCTTTGCCCTTTTGAAATTAGACTATGGCTTTGCACATTAGACAATAATCTCAGTCAGGAATTCTGGCAAGTGTTTTCTGAAAATCCAGGTGCACAGTATCCCCAGCATTCCCATGTTTGTATTGGCAGCCACAGGCTCAAACAATTCCAGCAACTAAGTGAGGCATGCATGCCCTTCCCTTCCTGAGACCATGTTGGCTATCCTTCATTCAAGATGTGGTTTACTGACTGTTCTTCCATTTTCTGTTTTCAAGGCTTTCTCCACAACTGGTGCAAAGCTGCAGGAATAAGTCTATAGTTTCCTGATCAATAGGTCCTAAACATGGCCTTTATTTTCATGACTTGACACACTTTCAATTCTTTTCAGCCTGTGTTCCTTTAGTTTCTTTGAGTTGCAAAAGCCAGAATTTCATCTCAAACTTGCTTTAGGGTTAACATTTGTCAGGATTTGCTACCTGTAGCTGATAAAACTTGAGAGCTTCAATGCAATCATCTGGTCCAAAGGAATGGTGAAGGGAACACAGATTAAACAAGATGTTTTATCAGTGGATGATGAAGCTATTAAGAACAGCACAAATTCCTAGATCTTGTAATGAAAATTGAAAATTATTAGAAATAAATGTGGTGAAAAAGAAGTTAGAGGTTTGCTAAGCAATTAATACAGAAGGATGTTCAACATGTCATTTTCTTCTCCAGTAATTTCGAAAATAATTATGTTTTTTAAGCTTTTACAATCTTCTCTTTTACTAAGAAAAGCCCAAACAAAAAAAAGATTGCATAATACAGGTTTTGAGTTGCTCTTTGGGGGACACCAGGGTATTTTCTTAAAAATGTGCTTTTAACTCTCTGTATCAATATTAGTAGTAACCTTTTTCCTTAAATCTTGTTTCTTTAAGTGCTTTTAGTGCATGATGAACTTCAAGGAAAAGAATAGAATTATGCATTCTTTCTGCAAAATTGCTAAAAGACATTCTGAACATTCTGAGCATTTTGCTGTTAATTCTATGTTGCTTGAATGATATTTTGAAATAGAAAGATAATTGTTAGCGTTTGATATGCAATATTCACTGAAATTAAAAAAATGTGACAACAATAACAAAACCCCCAAGAGAACAGATCGGAAAACAATTTAAAATTTGGCAGAGTAGAAGATCTTTCTTTTCATAGATTTTCTGATAAATTGAATTAAATCTCTCAGTTGCTTTGCATACTATTCACACAAGGCCATTTTTGGCCATTTAGTGTTCCTAAGTAATAGAGATCCACATTTCATTTTTTAGCTCTGGCCTGCCAAGTTATATAAAGGAAATGTTTGCCCTCAATGTTGTTTTTTCTAAATTATTTGGAGTGCTGTGTTTCAGTCTCCTTTGGGTCTATTCATTTTACAGAGGTTCTGTATTCTGTCCCTTCTGTTCATCTTCCAATAACAGCAAATGTCTTACATCCAGAAATCTTTTCTTCAGTTGAAACAGATAGATCACTCGATTCCTTGATTCCCACTACCCTTCACACAACCTATGCCTGTATTTTCCTGCCAGGAAAAAACCTTTTAGGAATCTGTTTTCCCCATGCTGTTTACCTTCATCCTTGATTGGTTTTCCTTCCTTGACTCACTTTTTCTCTGTCCCCACTCTGTTACAGTGATATAATACTTCCGTGCACAACAAAAATGGGTATCAGAACTTACGGTGAACCAGATGACTGTTAAGAAAGGAATCTGAACTGGAAGATTTAAAAATGCCATTTTTCTGTCAAGATAAAGCTGATAAATTCCCAAGGAGCCTTTTAGAAGTAAGTAAAAAGTTCTGATATGTTGTAGTTAGTGAAGTGGAGTCGTGAAAGGTTGTCTGCCTTTAAATGAAGAAGCAGAGATCAGCTGGCCTGACAAGTCCTCATTTTCATAAGTGAAATGCTATGTAAATCAGTTATGGAAATGTGAGGTTTAATATACCTTGTCCAAATTAGATCTTTCCTGCACACACTTAACTAAATATTTTGCTTTGTTTAAGTGGCTGCAGGTATATACTGAATGGGAGAGATCACAATATTAAGTTACACAGAGCCATCACACATGGTGACATGAGGGATGTTATTAATTTCTGTTTTCCGAGAAAGATGAATGATGCCAGAGTAAAGATTCCTGAGCTACAGTTAGCGACTGAGAAAATAATTTGGCTATTGTGTTTAAAGGGCTTATTTCACAGCATTTTTCACTTTATGATCCCAGTTTCCAGAAGAAACCCATGCAGCTCTGGGACTTCAGGACATATGGGATCTGTATTTTTGTTGCTGACTCCCACTTATGTTTTAAAAGGCAGCAAGATAAACAGATATGTGACAGGGGGTTGTCTTATGTCATGCCACAAATGTTCCAGGCATAAGGTACAGTTATATCTGTGTTAATCTAAGCATCACAACAGTGTAAACAATGGTCACTGTGACTAACAGTGGAGCTTTGTTGAGAATATTTGTACCAATTATGTTATGAATGATGGAATTTCAGGCACGTGTTTGGATTACCTATCCATTTCAGTCGTTTCCTGTTGTTGATTCTTTCTAGCAGTAATTTTTTCCAATTACAGGAATCGCTAGGCTTTTTTTT